>CM061150.1:31451629-32016629 GCA_030710495.1 Labroides dimidiatus | reverse complement strand
CCTCCAGGGTCTCACACGCACACACTCACGCACGCACGCACGCACGCACACACACATACACACACACACTATGTGATGGACAGTCCAGCAAAAATGTCAAAACCATCACAAGAGATGCAGAAAAAAAATCTGTCTTTTTAAAGCAGTCCCAGAGCATCTCTGTGAAGATCTCATCTCATGTTGAATGATTTCAGAAGCGGTAATTTCTAAAATAAATTCAGCACTGGGGGGAAGATAGGGGACATTAAATTCAGTGGGCTAAGGGTTAAAGTACATCAAACACGACTTCAGGATGTAACAAGTGTCTGACATTGAAACAACATAGTTTAAAATCTGAGACAACCCTAATCATTCATATTTCAACCACATTTACAGTGGGGGAAATTAGTATTTGATCCCCTGCTGATACTAATATACTTTTTCACTTGATAAAATGCACAACAATTTATAACTTTTATACTGTGTGTTTTTATGCATTTTCAACTGATATTCTGTCTATACTTATAACCAGTAAACAACCATAAAAATTAGAGTGTGTTAATTTCCCAGGGCAGTGGGCAAACTTACAAATTCAGCAGGGGATCAAATACTTATTTCCCCCACTGTATACACCACAATGCGTTACATATTCAAAAATCCTGAATGAAGTTCAACAAAATTAGTTAGAGAAATGATTTTGAATTCAAAGCAGAACTCATGGAGAGCAGCAGTGGAGGATGTGATAAATCAAAGTATCTGTTTCATACACTTTCAGATTAGAGAAGTCATGAAGTACCTTATAATGTAGCCCACTAAGTGGTCGGTGTGAGGCAGCACAAAGAGACTCTTTCCAGACAGGTCACAGGCATTACAAAGAGCTGCAGCTCTCTCTGACGCCACCAGGTCCTCTCCTGTGGAGACACCAAAGACAAATATCAAAGAGACTCAGGACGGAGAAAGAGCATAGTGTGTCTCTGGAGGGTTTCTGGGCTGAGGGGGTCAGCAGGTTGTTTTATTCTTCTGCTTTAGTAAATTCTAGTTTAGAACATGTCAAGTGTCTTTTACTGTTGTCACCTCCTACAAATTGTTGCCCAAGCAGATTAAAAAAAAAAAGATCTTTTTGCCGTATTGGCTCAGTTCTCTGAAAAATGACATCAGCAATCATTTTAAGAAGGCGGCGATACTTCTGTAAGATGCTGCATGCACATATTTGATGGACTTCTTACATGTGTATTTTATAGATTCAGCTTTCAGAAAATTGCTTGATATATGGGTTAGTACTAGTTTATACACACAGTTTAAGGTCTCTATGTTATTCTTCAGATGGAATGGTGTGGTGATCCCAGCTATCCCACATCACTCACACCTCTCTACCCCAAAGGACTGTTTCAACACAGACCAGCTGAGTGCTGCTACGCATTCCTCAGTCCGTTCTAGGTTTAGGGCAGAGTCTGTCTGCAGTGTCTTTTCACACACATGTCACATCTTTTTTTAACAGCCATCTTTAAGGTTTCCACATTTTTCGGAGCTGAATGTGAATAATTAATTTAATGAGTGCTTCAAAAGTTGACTCTTACAGAAATAAATAAGTTACAAAAGACGGCTGAATTATTAAAAGTTTAAAACTCAGCTGGAGTTTGATTTGTCATACACATGGTCTGTAACTGCTCAAGTCCTTCAGACACAGGTTTTCTGACTCTTTTTAATTTTTCAGGCTGTAAACACATCTTCATTTCTCTTGTCCTCTGTTGTCATGGTGTCCATCTCCAGCACAGAGATGTCTCTTCTTGCTGTAAGACATCCTCCATGTCCTCAATTCTGTTTGGCCAGTTGGTCCATGAATATAAAACTGACAACTGGTTTCAACCGCCGGATTAGTCATACTGTGTGATTCGTCCAGGTACACACGTTTCACCGTTAGCCTGTTTCTACATCAAAATCTGTACCACTTTCCACACATGACTGATAAATGATGGCTAGTGTGAGCACTGAAAGTGGCTTGAAGTGTGGATTTTACTAGTGATGTTCTCCAGAGGCCTGTACTAATAAGCTGGATTTTCTCTCAGTGAGGTAACTTCTGGCTGAACCCTGGATTTTGTCCTAAGAAGCTGGGTTACTTCTTCCTGAGATAAATCACCGTGGTAACGTATGCTGAACAGCTAACCTGCTCCAGAGCAGGTTAAGATCTGGATAAGAGATTAAAGAGTAGAAAAACAACACCTCCTGACCAATCAGCTCTCTCAGAAAACAGCCTGCCCATTTTTAGAAGATCCTGTTGATGTCGGTGAGCGGACCGTGAGAGGAACTCTTAGGAGAGAGTTTTTAGGGACAGACGCAATCCTTTAGATGTCCACAATGACATCCTGTACAAGAGATTCAGATTTTCATCAAATGGACTGAACTACATTTGTCAGCTGATGGATCCATAAATAAATAAATTCAGTTGATTTCATCCAAACATCAGAGACAGAGTGAAGAAATAAAGCCTCACTGAGCGCTTTGAAGGAGGTTTTTGTACTTGTTCCCCAAGTCTGTTTAGCTCCACTGTTTGCATCTTAAATAATGATGTTAATAATA
Source organism: Labroides dimidiatus (assembly GCA_030710495.1). Taxonomy (NCBI): domain Eukaryota; kingdom Metazoa; phylum Chordata; class Actinopteri; order Labriformes; family Labridae; genus Labroides; species Labroides dimidiatus. Next base: position 32,014,073 of record CM061150.1, on the reverse strand, counting down.
ATGGTCACACATGGCAGAACTGTAGAAACAGGAATTTATGGAACGCACAACTACGTGGGAGTTGAGGAATTAATTTTAATTTCATTTAATAATCCAACACAAAATGTGCTCCGGCAGGGGGCGGAGCCTCAAAACTCAATGGAAAATCTAAAGTAAAGTTTGGACACTGATGAAGAGCTCTGCTCCAAACGTCTGTGCTGTGATAAAGTCAAACTGAGTGATCAGAAGCTGATCAGAAGCTGTCTGTTTATATTGTCCCATGAATGAATCCTGTTTAATCTCATGAGTTTACACATTAACAGAGTCTCAGTTTGCTGACAGCATTCCTTCCTGGATTTTGCTGCAGTAACTGTGTTTCTTTTGTCCTGATGAAGTGTTTAAATTCTTTGTGTTTCTAAAGAATAACTGTCTGCTCCTCCACGGTAAAGTAGACTGCTCTGCAGGGTTTCTCCTGTGATTGGTCAGACCCTGCAGACTCCACCCTTAAATGTGAGCACACTCTGATCAACGCTAGAAAACCCTGGATTCACTGAGCAAGTTGATATCCAGCTTCATAGTACCACTTATCAGGATTGTGAAAGTCTCGTTAAATTAATCCAGCTAATGGAGAGAGATCCTGAATCTGTTGATCCTGCTTCTTAGTACAGGTCTCTGGTTTCTCCTGGTTTGAAGAGGTGCAGCAGCTTCTGGAGTAGAGGCTCTGAAAACTTGATTGGACTGAATGGTAAATTTTCCTGCAGTGTTGTTTTATCTTTGGACCTGAACTCAACTGAAAACTGGAGAATCAGTGCAAAGGCTACAGTTTACTGCAGATGGAGCTGAGTCTGCCATGTTATATGGAACATTTGAGAGTCTCCGACCCAAATACTCATCTTCAAGTTGACAGTTTACTGAAAATGTATTCATTTACTTTGCCAACAGAAAGACAGTTGGACACAAATGTGTTCTTCCACCTGCAGGACACGGATCAGCTGATCAGACTCACAGTGAACATGTCACTGATAGATCAAAGAAGAATACAATATAACTCATTCTCTCACTTCTCTATGGAATCTCATTTGCAGTACAGCTTGCACATGTTGAATTTCATCTGATTATCTTTGTGTAAGGCTGAAACAATTCATCCAATAACTCGGGTATGTCGATTGTAAAAAAATAAAATGGTTCAGCTAGTTTAAGTAAAGGCTTTCAGTGAAGCTGACTTTACAGCGCACAGTGTTTTGTGCACAGAATTGCAGCCATGGACCAACTATAAGACACAGACCCTGAGCAGCCTGAGCTGCTTTAACACCTTCATTTAATGTCTTAGAGATATGTAAGGTTACAGGACCATGGAATCATCTCAAGGGTTTTGCTCATTGTTGTTTTTTGAATGCATGTTTTCATCACCCCTTCCAGGTTGTAACAGAGGTCTCGTCAGTCTCTGTTACTACTGGAGCCGATAGCTGGGAAATGAGACAGCTAACCTTAGACATGTCAATATTGTACAGATAAACACTGTTCTTTCATGGTTATAAGGTTAAAAGAAATGGAACATGAAGAACAAAAGATGAGCATGAGAGGTATTTCAGTGAAAATATTTTATTTAGGTTTTGGTTTATGATGTGTGTAAGCACGTGTGTGTGTGTGTGTGTGTGTGTGTGGAGGTGTCCTGCAGATGATCGGTTGTTTGTCCAGTGGCCGGGTGGTTGATTTGGCTGCACCACCTATGAGGAGCACAGTATAAGTTGACCATGTTCCAGTGGATTTGTGTGCTCATTAAAAGCAGTGAATGGTACAACATAAATGAAACCTCTTGTGAATGTGCTCAACACTCACCTGTGCCTTTCTGTCTCCACTCTCAGGATGCGTATGTGAAGGAGTCCCCGGGAAAACATGCAGCCTTTTTAGCGTTCCAGAAAGGTTCCAACGGCTAAACTGGTTTGGGGGGTGATTGGTGCCATGTGTAATATTCATAGAGGTTAATTCTGAGGATGTGACTAATTTAAAACAGTAGTTGCAGATTGTAAGGTAGGCTTTAGTAGCTGCTATGTATGTTTTAAGGTTTGGGATTTTCAATAGTATTACAGTTTTTCATGTTCCAGCACCCCTGCATGTGGTAGCATCCGACTGTGGTCGCGACCGCTTTCAGTGTCATTCTTACACAGTTGTATGTCCCTCTATTCAGTCAGCACAGGCAGCAGTGTCCTCCCTGTCACACGCTGTGCTCTAAATTCACTTTAAACTTCAGTCGGATCAGTCTGTGGGACATAGTAGGGCTGAATGGTGCCGTGTCTGTGTGCTGTGGTTTCACTCTGTTTTTTGTTTGCTCTGATTGTTTTAATCCTCCTTCTTCAGAAGTCGCCTTTCTAACCCCTAATTCACACATACAGCCTCAGCACCGTGGTCCGTCAGCGCCGTGCACTGCGCTGTATTTCGCTGCCATTCAAGTCAATCAGTGCATTCACACAGCCCGCGCCACGGTCCGTCTCCTGCGCACGCTACCAACCGCTGCTCGCGGCTGTTTCGCTGCGAGTCTATTCTTGCCGGAGTACGCTGCAGAGACGCGTCAACGTCCGCAGAGCAGATCATTCCAAACAGGAAAACAGACACGAAAAACGATCAGAGTTTCCGGTCTTTTCAAAATAAAGCACCATGTTCAGCCTGTCGATCGTAAAATTATCCTCGTATATCAAAACTACGACACTGGCACAGGGCCAGCAGTCATCAGCAGGTCAGACCCAGAGGAAATCTGACGCCATGGACGAGGAAAAGTTTATATTGTAGGCGGAAAACCAGATAATTATATACGATACAACACATCCTTTATATAAGGACACCAACAGAGACTAAAAGGGAAGGACTGAATTAATGAAGCTCTGTGAGGGCAGGTGAGTTTAACATACTAAATATCATGAAAGTAGTTGTCATGGGTGTGATTCCTGCAGGAACATGTGGTTCTCCTGTGATCTTGTGTATCCAGCTGCTATGAGTACGCTGAGCTGCGCTCCGCTCCTGAGACGGATGCAGTGTGAAGTGGCTCGTGCTGACGGAGTATGTGTGAATCAGGGGTAACACCTTCAGGGACTGATGTGGAAGTTCACCTGTTTCCTCTTATTATTTCAAAACCAACATTAATGTTATTTCCTGCAGTTTTTGTTCTCTTTAAGATCATTTAAGATAAAAATGCTGAGTAACATTTCTTATCACCAGATGAATCAGCAGAATCAGTGATGAATACTAAGAGCACAGTCTCACTGGCCAGGAGGTGTGCTTCAGCACGGTACACTTCATGCACAAGCAGGAGCACGCAGACACAATCGCTGCAACCACATGGCATACGCTCAAATCCAGAAATGTTGTACGAACAAAAATATTCAGATGTATGAATCTGTGCGCACACATGAATCCAAGCACTTTTCCTTTGTACATCCCAATCAACGTGGAATTGAGCGCACATGTTTGAGTACCCAACCCCTCCCTTTCCACGCCCCATTTAAATACGCAAATCATATTTAAATGAGCCCTGCACCTGTGATTTCCCTCTCTGCATGATCAGAAAATTTTAAAAAGGATGTGTTTGACAGGCAAACCATCGGTTGTGACAGAGCCACTTATGAGAAGAAATGTTAAGAGAAACTGATTTGTATCAATGCTGTGATAAAAAAAAAATCCACTGAAAGGATAGTTCAAGGTGGGGTTAAGAGTAAAGATTAAAGTGTCATTAATTTCAGAACGGAAAAATAAGTCTATCAAAGAAGGACATGGCGTTGCCGTGGGGAGGGAGGTCTGACACTGCCACCGTGAAGCTGAACTGTTGACTTTGTCTGCAGTGATACAGGACAGTGAGTTTGAGTGAAGGAAACTGTGTCTGCACATGTAAGGTACAAAGAACTGTCTTTACAGATAAAGTTGTCAGGGGGATTTACCCCGATCAGCGGGCTGGATCTTCCTCACGCTGGAGCGCGTCTGCCGGACTCGCCTGGAAAAATATGGATTTTCCGTTTCAGAAATGTAACTAAGGGGGAGACTTTTAACTTTTCTGTTTTTAGCCGGCAAATTTCTTGTTCGGCCGATCGGCGGCGGAGAATTGGGTTTTAGGGTTTTTTTCTTTTTCCTGGGACTGAAGATTATTGGACATGAGATCAACAGTGCGGTCGGGCAGTGGACTAAAACCAAACAGGGGCATTTAAATAAATGAAAAAGACTGTTGGACATTAAGGGTGAAAGCATTGACCTTCCTATTTCGTTTGTAAATGTTTTTTTGTTATTTTTGGAACGATTAATGTTTAAGTTAAGGGGGTATTTTGTCGGCGATTACATTTTGTTTGTTGCAATGAGCTGAATGTTTTGTCGAGCCAGTTGCTTCATGTTCCTCTAAATCCTGTCCCTGAACACATGCTTCTTCTAATACTGCTAAAACCAAGCATTGTTTTAAACTTTGTTTTTTTTTTCAACACTTGTTGCATGCTTTTGTATCCCCTCATGTAACTGCAGACATGAGGGTGTGTTAATATTCATCAGTGTTAACTGTTCATGTGTCTCTGGTGTGAACATCACTCAGTCTGAGGACTACGCTTTTACAATTTTTTTATTGTAACACTTTCCCAGAATCACCTCTAAGTGTCGCCAAAGGAGCAAAAGCTGTAGAAACGTGCGTATGCCAGCCATGAAGTTGACGCCACGTTTTTGTGCATATGCACGCTTTGACATGAGGCCCCAGCTGAAAAGCTGTGCTACAGGGGGCAATTGTGCTTGAGTTCAGCACCGTACAAATGGCCAGTGTGACCCAAGGGGCAACATCCGGTAGAGAAAAATCAAGCCTATGCAGAAGTGCTAAAAGTTGCTGGTCGTGGAGAATCCTCTAGAGGCTGGCTGCAGAAAGACCAGAGGTCACGAACACACCAAGCCAAAAAAAAAAACAACAAAAAAAAAAAACAGACTTTTACGAAATTAAAAAGCAAATTTACAGCCTTGTTCAAAAAACGGCTTGGGTCTGAAAACCTAATTTCACTATCGGCACACACTGTACGGTGAGTGAATTTTTTTCAAACTCTGCGGTTAAAACAATATTAGGATTACAAGTGTGTCCAATCAGAAGCTGAGCTTAGTTCACGTGACTGACACGCCCTACAGCTGTTGGAACAGAAGATAAAATTCAGCATCATATCCAAGATGGTCCTGTCCAATGACTGGCTTCATGTGACGGGATCAGGAACAGACGGGTGACGTCACAGAGACTACATCCATGTTTTATACAGTCTATGGTGTGACCGCACTCTCACTTTCTATAATGATCAGTGACTGCAGCCCTATCTGTATGTGCCCAAAAACTCTGACATGTTTTTGTATGTGCTCACTAAAAGCATCTCCTGCTTTCAATAAGACCAAACACTCTTAAACAAATGTTCAAATAACTGTTACTCGATATGATTTAGCAGATTTGTGTACCTGGAGGCAGTGGAGTTTTCTTCTGGATTAGAACCACGGCTACCTTGGTGTTCCTGCCCTGAAGACTGGTCCTAAAGACAAGAAACCATGAGGAAGGTGAGATTTACAGCTGTCATGATTAAGCTCAGGTTTCTGGAACTGGTCTTCAGGGTAAGGAAGGCTTCACGAAGTACAGTCAGTTCCCCATTCTGTTTCAAATCCTTTTTCTAAACCTAGAAAGGCAAGTTTGAGAAAGTAGAATATAACAAGATATAACTACAGCTCTGTTAGAAGTCTGGTAAATACTACAGGCTGTTAGTGAAAAAGTCAAACTGACACTAAGTGGGCTGGTTTCTGTGCTACTGACCCCCTTTGTCTGCCTCCTGAACTGTACTGATACGTAAAGCTGAAACACACCTTCGTGCCCATTACTGGGAATGAGGAAATAACTATTCATAACCACTATGCATGATCAATAATCAGCACAAGAAAACACACATTATGAATACATTTCAAGAAGAATTAGTTCCAAAAGCACACAGGAAAACCCTCCACTGTGTGCAACAAAAACAGCAAAGTTACCCAACAGGTTGAACCGCTAAGAGAAGATTAAATATATTTGGTACCTGACAATTTCCACTTTTGTTGCACATTCAGACTGTTTCTCTTTCCACTGTGGGTCGTCCCAGTCCAGTTCATAGAAGAGCACAACCAGAGCTGGTACCAGGTTCAGGTGTTTGTTCATCCAGCCTGTTTTCAGGATACCTTTTGGAATGTACCATTCGTATGATGTCCTCTAAACAAAACAGGGTTAAGAAGCATTGTTAAGTGAAGCTCAGAGTGAATGTCATATTTAGACTGCACCACTCTTCTAAACTGGAAGTTTATTTTGGATTAGGAACATGCTGCAGATGGAAAATTCAAATATTGACTGTCCTCCACTTTAATGCCTTCAGTTCGGTTTGTGTTTTTTTTTCACTCTTTCTTTGCCGATGGACTTCCAGGTCTTTCAATCCATCACTCACCTTAGTGCGACATTTAGGGTACTCATGATCTCCTGGGAGGACTTTAAAAGAGATGGGAACTCTGTCAGCTCGCCGGTTAGCACAGAAAGCATCCCATATGGCCCGGTGCACAGCATTGTAAACCACATCCAAGCCGGTTAGAGCCACAAAGGCCATGGGTCGACAACAGAGCTCTGGAGGAAGCTCCCACTGGGAACCTGCCATCATGTCGTTCTGACAGTGAATTTACCTGGAAGAGAAAGAGCAACATAGACACGACTTTGAGAAAACACCCTCAAAGAACAAACCTTCAAAAAACACACCTTTAAAGAACACCTTTACAGGACACACAGTTAAAGAACACCACTTTCAAGAACACACCTTCAACGAACACACCTTTACAGGTAACAACTTCAAAGAACACACCTTTACAGGACACCCCTTCAAAGAACACCTTTACAGGACACACCTTCAAAGAACACACCTTTCAAGAACACACCTTCAACAAACACACCGTTACAGGTAATAACTTCAAGGAACACACCTTTACAGGACACCCCTTCAAAGAACACACCTTTACAGGACACCCCTTCAAAGAACACACCTTTACAGAACACACCTTTACAGGACACACCTTCAAAGAACACACCTTCAAAGAACACACCTTCAAAGAACACACCTTCAAAGCAAACACCTTCAAGGAACACACCTTTACAGGACACACCTTTACAGGACACACCTTCAAGGAACACACCTTTACAGGACACACCTTTAAGGAACACACCTTTACAGGACACACCTTCAAGGAACACACCTTTACAGGACACACCTTTTCAGGACACACCTGTACAGGACACACCTTTAAGGAACACACCTTTCAAGAACACACCTTTAAGGAACACACCTTTCAAGAACACACCTTTAAGGAACACACTTTTATAAGACACATCTTCAAAGAACACACCTTCAAGGAACACACCTTCAAGGAACACACCTTCAAGGAACACACCTTCAAAGAACACACCTTCAAGGAACACACCTTCAAGGAACACACCTTTACAGGACACACCTGTACAGGACACACCTTCAACGAACACACCTTCAACGAACACACCTTCAACGAACACACCTTCAACGAACACACCTTCAACGAACACACCTTCAAAGAACACACCTTCAAAGAACACACCTTTACAGAACACACCTTCAAAGAACACACCTTCAAAGAACACACCTTGAAAGAACACACCTTTACAGGACACACCTTGAAAGAACACACCTTCAAAGCAAACACCTTCAAGGACACACCTTCAAGGAACACACCTTTACAGGACACACCTTTTCAGGACACACCTGTACAGGACACACCTTTAAGGAACACACCTTTCAAGAACACACCTTTAAGGAACACACTTTTATAAGACACATCTTCAAAGAACACACCTTCAAGGAACACACCTTCAAGGAACACACCTTTACAGGACACACCTTCAAGGAACACACCTTTACAGGACACACCTTTTCAGGACACACCTGTACAGGACACACCTTTAAGGAACACACCTTTCAAGAACACACCTTTAAGGAACACACCTTTCAAGAACACACCTTTAAGGAACACACTTTTATAAGACACATCTTCAAAGAACACACCTTCAAGGAACACACCTTCAAGGAACACACCTTCAAGGAACACACCTTCAAAGAACACACCTTCAAGGAACACACCTTCAAGGAACACACCTTTACAGGACACACCTGTACAGGACACACCTTTAAGGAACACACCTTCAACGAACACACCTTCAACGAACACACCTTCAACGAACACACCTTCAACGAACACACCTTCAAAGGACACACCTTCAAAGAACACACCTTCAAAGAACACACCTTTACAGAACACACCTTCAAAGAACACACCTTGAAAGAACACACCTTTACAGGACACACCTTGAAAGAACACACCTTCAAAGCAAACACCTTCAAGGACACACCTTCAAGGAACACACCTTTACAGGACACACCTTTTCAGGACACACCTGTACAGGACACACCTTTAAGGAACACACCTTTCAAGAACACACCTTTAAGGAACACACTTTTATAAGACACATCTTCAAAGAACACACCTTCAAGGAACACACCTTCAAGGAACACACCTTCAAGGAACACACCTTCAAGGAACACACCTTCAAGGAACACACCTTTACAGGACACACCTGTACAGGACACACCTTTAAGGAACACACCTTCAACGAACACACCTTCAACGAACACACCTTCAACGAACACACCTTCAACGAACACACCTTCAACGAACACACCTTCAAAGGACACACCTTCAAAGAACACACCTTCAAAGAACACACCTTTACAGAACACACCTTCAAAGAACACACCTTGAAAGAACACACCTTCAAAGCAAACACCTTCAAGGACACACCTTCAAGGAACACACCTTTACAGGACACACCTTTTCAGGACACACCTGTACAGGACACACCTTTAAGGAACACACCTTTCAAGAACACACCTTTAAGGAACACACTTTTATAAGACACATCTTCAAAGAACACACCTTCAAGGAACACACCTTCAAGGAACACACCTTCAAGGAACACACCTTTACAGGACACACCTGTACAGGACACACCTTTAAGGAACACACCTTCAACGAACACACCTTCAACGAACACACCTTCAACGAACACACCTTCAACGAACACACCTTCAACGAACACACCTTCAAAGGACACACCTTCAAAGAACACACCTTCAACGAACACACCTTCAAAGGACACACCTTCAAAGAACACACCTTCAAAGAACACACCTTTACAGAACACACCTTCAAAGAACACACCTTGAAAGAACACACCTTTACAGGACACACCTTGAAAGAACACACCTTCAAAGCAAACACCTTCAAGGACACACCTTCAAGGAACACACCTTTACAGGACACACCTTTTCAGGACACACCTGTACAGGACACACCTTTAAGGAACACACCTTTCAAGAACACACCTTTAAGGAACACACTTTTATAAGACACATCTTCAAAGAACACACCTTCAAGGAACACACCTTCAAGGAACACACCTTCAAGGAACACACCTTCAAAGAACACACCTTCAAGGAACACACCTTCAAGGAACACACCTTTACAGGACACACCTGTACAGGACACACCTTTAAGGAACACACCTTCAACGAACACACCTTCAACGAACACACCTTCAACGAACACACCTTCAACGAACACACCTTCAACGAACACACCTTCAACGAACACACCTTCAAAGGACACACCTTCAAAGAACACACCTTCAAAGAACACACCTTTACAGAACACACCTTCAAAGAACACACCTTGAAAGAACACACCTTTACAGGACACACCTTGAAAGAACACACCTTCAAAGCAAACACCTTCAAGGACACACCTTCAAGGAACACACCTTCAAGGAACACACCTTTCAAGAACACACCTTCAAGGAACACACCTTCAAGGAACACACCTTCAAGGAACACACCTTCAAGGAACACACCTTTACAGGACACACCTTCAAGGAAAACACCTTTACAGGACACACCTTTAAGGAACACACTTTTATAAGACACACCTTCAAAGAACACACCTTTAAAGATATAAAGTCAGATCAGTCTCAGAATTCACACAGAACGATTCACAAACGTATTTCTGATTCACACACAAATGTTTATGATTTTTTATATATCTAATACATATTCATAAATATATGGCACATTTACGAGCTGCTTTTCATTTGTGAACCTCGCTGCATTTGTGTGTGGATTCTGAGACTCCCCTGACGCGCTTTGATTCACAAATACATTTTTCGTCAACAGGGAAATGTCTGTAGCCAATCAGATGTCACTCCCCAGTTCAGCCAATCACAGAAGTGAGATTTGTAAGTGTGTTTTAATGTGGTTGTTTTAGCGTTCAACTGTGCATATAGAAGTACTAAGAACAGCATGGATATCACGGGGAAACCAAACTAAAATCTGATCATAAGCTGTAAATATTTTTAAACACATTTCAAAGTTTTCTATTGGAGATTATTCAGTAACTTTATATGAATGCTGTACAATTCCTGTAACTCCTCATGGTGCCACTGTTGTCATTAATACTGCATTTTCCCTTTTAGGAGTATTTTGTATTCTTCAGTTAATTAGATATTGTCATATATGATTACAAACCCATCAGCCAAAACATTATGACTACCTGCATATTATAATGTACACCCAGCTCTCATCAAGTTAGGACCAAACAGTTCTAACACCATTCTATCAATCCAGCAGACCACACAGGCCAGCATTCGCTCCTCGTGTTCACTGTTTTTCCTCCCTTGGTATTCTCTTGGTTATTACTGACGCTGGCAGGCTGGGAACACACTGCGAGAGCTGCAGTCCAGGTGACATTCTGACCCTAAACCATCACAGTTTGGTCCTTTTTAAATCTGCTCACATCTATACACTTTGCATGTTTGGTGCAGGAAAACATCCAACTTCAAAGACAACATGTTCACCACTACCCAACAAACCACACCTACTATGGCGCTATGGTACTAATGTTGTTGACTTAACCTGCCAGGTTATGGCTGATCAGCATATGATGACCTTTCACTTAATCACTAATTACACTGAATACTTACTGTGTCATGATATTAACCTTATCAATGGCTGTGAACCTAGAGTTAACGTCACGTTTTGAACGTATAAGCATACTAAAGTTTCAATATTCATATTGTATGTTTGCATCTTAATCTGTTTAAGTTCCCTGAAAGTAAGAGTGCCGCAGCATCTTATAATTCTACCTCTGTCATATTGTTTCCTCCGAAACACAGGGACAAATTCCTTGTTTGAGTGAAACTGCTCGACAATAAAAATAATTCTGATTCCGGTCATGCGTTTTGATTTATTTGCAGTGCTGTGGAATAATTTGTCAATGCTCCACTTTGAGGAAAAATCTGATCAAAGGGGTTTGGAACCATGGTGACACCAAACCCTCGTTGACCACCGTACATGAACAGAGGGAGTATTTACGGAAAACAACCTGCAGGTCACAAGACTTCACGGTTAGCATTAGCTTGACTGAGCTGTGCAAGTGGCTGCTATCAGTGACAGGTTAACTGTTTTATCCCACAGAGTCGATCTCAATTATATAAAACAATCTTATGTATTTCTAGACACAGAAAACTATCCGACTAATACAAATATTGCATTCATAAAAGTCATTTATGTACAAGGCCATAAACAGGCACAGAAAGCAGCAACTGAGGAAGCTAATGCTTTTACCATCGCCTTTAGCCCCCTAGAGTCCTGCAAAATGATACAAAATAAAAACAAGATATATGAACAACACGATTAAACGTAACATACCTCAGTTCATCACTCAGTGTGTCGGTGTAAGGCTGAGAGGTACAGTTAGCTGGCCTTGAGTTAGCAGCTAACTACAGATCAGTGTTAAGAGGGTTAACGGTGAGCTAAAGGGCGAGGTTTGACAACTGGATGCTGAAGGAAACGACAATGAACCGTGATACGAGGCCGTTCCGCTTCCACCTGAAGCTGCACACAACCTGACAACTACATATCAAAGTATCAAACTAGAAAGCAGCAGAAAACAAAACCTAACCCTGCTGCTGTGGCCGCAGTGGACACACACCAGCTAACGAGCAAACTAAGAAACAAGGTTTACGTAGGACTTCTTCTTCTTTTAGATTACAGCAGACCAGACGCATCTACGGCGTATTGCTGCCCCCCACGGGGTAGAAAGAGGCACAAGACAGGGCTGATGTCTGAGCGCCACGCTTTTTGCCCTTTTTTTATTTAAAGTGCATGTGTCATGCATACAATCGGGAATACAATAGGGAATCAATAATGTCTCTGGTCTTAAATCTTCCATTCTCTGAGTGTGCTTATGTAAAGTTCTATTACCTTTTTTAATTGGGTAATTATTGGCTTTATTTACACCTATGAATATAGTTTTTCCCATACAATATAAGCAAATTAAGAAAAAACATCTTTTGACAGCCTCCATTTACACTTTCATAAAAACCAAAACATCCTTTTTCTGTTGGTCGCATTTTTAAAGGTGCTCTACATCTTACCAAAAACGCGACCATGAAGACGTAAAAAAACAGATGGCAAATAGTTTCAATATCACGGTTACAAAAAGCACAGTTTCTCTCTACAACTCCAAACCTTCTAACAACTTGACTAGATGGATAAATCAAATGCATTGTTTTGAATGCCACTTCCCAGATTTTATTTGTAACACAATATTCCTGGTTGAAATTCCAAACAGCATTCCATTTAATATTTCTAAATTTTTTAGTTCCACATGGATTTTGACTGAGGAGTTAAGATTTGTTGTTAAAGTTTCCTAATGTTTTTATTGGTAATTTTTTTGCTTATTAACTGTACAACACCTACCATGAGCTCTGATGAGTATTGCATGATATCCTCCCCTCCCTCTTACACCCACAGACCCACAGTGATTGCATCAAACACAACGACATACTCTTCAGGAGTGACAGGGATTTTATATTTCATTAAAAATTCTGTGTAGCTAAACAGGTTTTTATTTCCTGTTTAGCAGCTGAGTGACAAACAAAATGTCATTTTCTACCCATTTATTAACAAACAATGTCTTATTTTTGTATCAGATACAGTTGGGAGCAAAATTATTCAACCCCCCACACACCCTAGGTATATTTGGCTAGGTCAGAGCATTACAATTCCCTGATCACACAAACCTGGAAGCATATGAATACTGTTAATTTATTGCAACCTAAGTCTCCTAACATCTCTTCAGATCTCATGACTTAAAACAGCTTAAAAGTAATATGTTTTGCCTGAAACCCCAACACACCAGGGGGGTTGAATAATTTTGCTCCAAACTGTATCTTTGTTGTTCCATATTAAGGATCGGTGTGGAGAGAAATTGTGCTTGTATATCAATAACCAACAGCTTGTCTGTGGAAATTCGACAGAATGACATGAATCTTATCTACATCAAAATTACAGTGCAACAAGAATTTAATATCACCTACCTTCTTACACACAAGTTCTGGAATAATAAACCATAATTTGTCTTTTTCTTTTATATATCGATTAAACCAATTAATTTTAAAGACTGTGTTGGCTGTACCAAAATCTAACACATTTAGACCCTCTTCAGAATATGACTTACATAACATTCTTTTTCAGGCAGTGGGGCTTATTTTTGCATATGAAATCGAACAGCTTCCTGTCAATAAGTTTAATAAATTCTAGCTGAACATCCAAAACCATCGCTGGGTAAACCAATCGTTTTAGGCTTTCACTTTTAGAAAGTAAAACACGTCCATTTAATGATAAATCTCTTGACAACTAGAGATCAGATTTCTGTTTGACCTTTTTTAACAAGGGATCAAGATTCCTATTAACCCGTTCCTTTTGATTTTTACACACTTTGACACCTAAATATGAGACCACATCTTTTATAGGTATCCCACAGATTTCCATGCAAGTCATTTGGTTTGTTTTTTAAAGCAATTCCAATATTAATATTAAGACCTGACACCCTTGAAAATATGTGCAGGCATCCTAAGGCTTTATTTACCTCATTTCCATTTTTCAATAGAATTGTTGTCGTCTGCTATTGGCAGCATTTGATTTCTTTCCCAGCTAATGTAAAATTGTTCAGATTAATATGAAGCAACATCGTCTGCATAACTAGGAGAAATAAGAAGGGTGCTGCAGGATCTCCTTGTTTAATACCTCTACAAACATTGAAACTCTGAGTTGTATCCATGGACAGTCTAACTGAACTTCTACAGTCTGTATACAACACTCTGATCACACATTTGAAGTGGTCACTAAATCCAAACAGATCTAAGCTAGCTGTGGGCTACCATCGAAAGCTGTATAAAAATCTACAAGAGGATATAGCTGTTGTCATCAAGCAGATCACTGTAATCAATCAGGTCTGAAATTAAACACACATTATTACTTATGTGCCGTCCTTTCATAAAACCAGATTGAGACACATCAGTAATTGTGTAGAGGCATGATTTGAGTCTTCGAGCAAAGATGAGTGAAAGCAGTTTAGCATCATTATTAATTAAAGTTATAGGCCTCCAGTTTTCAGTAAGTAACACGTCTTTATCTGGTTTTGGCATTAAAGTTATAAGTCCTTGAGACATAGTAGGAGGTAGTTTACCAGCCTCAAGAGCTTCTTCAAAAACACATAAAAAAAAGTCAGAGATATCATCTTTGAATTCTTTGTAAAACTAGTTAACCCATCGTTTCCCTGGGATTTATTTTCTTTAAGTTTTGATATACATTTTTTTTTATCTCAACCACAGTTATCTTTTCATCACACACTTTTCTAGATTCATCATCAATACATTTAACTGCGCTCCTTAATGAGGGAAAAAAAACATTTCATCAATATAACAAAGCTTCTCAGCACAAAGCTCTTCGTAGACTTTTTTTTTTTTTTTACATAATAAGAGATTTCCTTTGTTTTTACTGAAATCTGGACATTAATGTTAAGTTTTTGAATGGAGGAGAGTTCAGCATTCCTCTTTTCCAGGTTAAAAAAAAAAAAAACATTTAGTGTTTTTTCTCCTTCTTCCATCCATTTCCTTGTGGATCTAATAAAAGCTCATTCGCCTTCTCTTCATATGGCTAATCTAATTCCAACTGTAGTTTGGTTAGATTGAGTTTGTCTTCCTGAGACAAATTGTTATTTTCATGCATCATAATTATTTCTTTGACTTTAGTATCTTCTCTAATACATTTATTTCTTGCTATATCCTTACTTTTCTGAATTGCAGTCTCCTTATATTTTGTTAGTTCCCACTGTTCACAAAATGAGTTCAAAGTCTTGCCTGTTATCCAACTTCCTTTAAGTATTGATTTTGTAACATCCACAAATTGTTTGTCCTTTAATAAGGTGCTATTGAATTTCCAATAACCTGTGTTAAGTCTTTTACCTTGTATCACATTACTTGGACTTAATGTTAAACAAATAAGTTTGTGGTGTGTGAGAACAAAGGTTTCATTGTTTGTTTCTGTAACTTGTTCTCCAGTTTCTCCAGCTCCAGTTCTCTTGATATTAACCAAAAATGTATTCTTGACTATTTACTTAGATCTTTGCTACTCCATGTAAAGTGTGTTTTATTAGGATTTCTATGTCTCTAGTTGTCAAAGCAATCTTAATTAACAGAAATATTTTCAAACTCTGCATTCGTAAACACTCGTGCAGATTGAGGTGGTGTACAATCAACTGAGAGATTTGGAACTGTGTTCCAGTCCCCTCTTAAAATCAATTTGGCCTGCGGAAACAAAATTTTAATTTGAGAGATATCCTCCTCAAATTCTTGAAATAAGTTTTTTATTACACACACTATCATTTGTGCCATATATATTTCCCACCACAAAAACATTGTCCATCAATTCAACAACTAATATTACCCATCTTCCAAAAATGTGTTTTACTTTTCAAAATTTTACCCTCAAAGTTCCATTTGAAAGTAGCAACACCTACTGATCTGTTACTGCCATAGGACACCCAATTGTCATCTCCCCACTGATTTTTCCAAAACTTAGAATCTGACACTAAGCCACATGTCTCCTGCAGAAAATAAAAATCATCAGATGGTGAAAGCAGTGTAAAGCGCTTTGAGTGGTCAGACAGACTAGAAAGGCGCTTTATAAGTACCGGTCCATTTACCATTCACTTTGGGGCCCCAACTTGTTACAGTCCACCCTATCCTTTGCCATCAGATCCTCCTCAAACCTGAGTTTTCTGGAGAAGAGGTATTATGATCCTTTTCCTTTCTTCACGTGATTTCTTTTGTTGATCTTGCCACGAACCTGATTATAACTGGACGAGATTTTCTATCCACACGCCTTCCTACTCTGTGGCAAATATCAACAAGTGGAAGGGGATCCCTGATCTCCAGAGCGACAGCCAAGCAGATCTCTTTCACCCGCCATTTCATGTCCTCTCCTTCCTGCTTCGGTAGCCCATACAGCCAAAGGTTCCGCCCGCCTCTGATACCGCTCAGCATCATTTAGTTTTTTCTCCAGCTTGAAGATCCTCTTTACATGGTCTGAAGAGGTCTTTTTGACCGTGGCGACATCCTTTTTCACATCCTGAATTTCACTAAATAAAAATTTGGCATTTTCTTGCTGCCCCCACAAAGTGCCAGGGCCCATGCACAGAGGGACCAGGTGCAAGGACTCAGCCACTGGCACCACCCAACAAACCCATCTGCCCACCCCCAACCCAACCAATCCCAATCCCCTGTCCACCCCCACCTCACCTGTCACCCCACTTCACCCCCGGTAACCCCCAGGAGAGCCAGGCATCTGCCCCAAGCCTGCGGGCCCAGCCCCAGGTAGCAAAGCACCATCCCCGTTGGACAGGGAAAGAATCCATACCAGGCAGGGCAACCCTAAGCCTATGGGAAGACGGGTCCGATCTAAGGAGGGGGGGCCTGGGCACTGCACCATAGGATAGGCTTAGGGCACACTAGTCCAGAGGAGGGGACACAGTATGGCTATCAGGGGGCTGGGCCCATAGGCAGGCCCCCCCCAGACCCATTGGGCCAACCCAGGCAACCACCAACAAGTCCAAGGGGCCCGCCAACCTGCAAGCCCACCAACACCTACCCATAATGTCCCGAGCCCAGAAGAGCCGAAACCCACCAACCAGTCCATTATTAACCTTGTGAGAAAAAAAACAAACAAACAAAAAAAAAAAAACACCCACCAGCACCCTATCCTATTACTGTTTCCCTGATCCCAAACACAGTTTAGGGCCAATGTTTCCTACATTGGCCCTAAACTGTGTGCTGCCCTGAGTGTAATGTGAATTGAAAAAGTGGTGTGGGAAAGAGACAAAAAAATAAAAAAAAATAAGAAGCGCCATGCGCTTGTCCTTCCCTCCAGTGCGTCCCGTTCCACGTTAAAAAAAAAAACCCTAGTAGGAGTGGTTGCTTCCCAAAAAAAACTTAACCAGGTGTGCTTAATAACTACAATAACATAACAAAGGAAAATCAAACATATTTACAAAGTGCCCAAACCCTTGCTCTGAGGTTGATATAAATTTTATGCTTAAAAAAAACCCAGGGAAACAAAACTAGAACACAAGATAGTAAATACATGTATAATCTCCTCCCCGGGCTTGCACCATTGAAGTAACATGTGAGCCTTACAGTACTTACATGCTTCCTCCACTAGATGGTGCTTGACAAAAGTCAGTCATCATAGCATGGTTTATTTTGACCTTTATCTCAACAGAAAATGTGGACCAGCAGCAAGTGGTGTGTGTGTGTGTGTGTGTGTGTGTGTGTGTGTGTGTGTGTGTGTGTGTGTGTGTGTGTGTGTGTGTGTGTGTGTGTGTGTGTGTGTGTGTTCTCCCACCTGTGTCAGCGTGACAAAACTCAGGTGAAAATGTGATGTCATCTATGGCAACATATCCTCATTTGGCTCTGTTAAAGGAATGGTTGGTGGTCACAGAAAACTAGCATGAATTTCAGTGTAGCATCTCCTCAGGACTCTGTTTAGCCTTTCACGCTTTTACTTGGATCCCTCTCGGTTATACACATTGAATCAGGGCTAGTGCACGCTGGCGAAATGTACATACAGGAGGCTGGGAGAACGGCAGGACGGGATTTGACTGATTCAATAAATTGGCTGCCAGAGGCTAGGGTTGGTTGGTGTTTTCCTTCTGCTGTAGACATCAGATATTTCCACTCTATTTTAAGAACACATCATGTATTGATTGACATCAGGACTTAAAGATCATTTTAACCAGGATAACAAAAAGTCTGTCTGAATCTGATTACATTGTTACACACATGTTCTAAAGGTCTGACATGATAGATCATACACATTCAGACATTACGTCACAAACTCATTCTCTCAGAGTCTCTACATCAGGCATCGGCAACTAAGTTTGACGTTGGGCCAATTTTTTTCTGACCAACACAAGAGTCACAAAAATCACATCTCCATCAGGCAAAACATTTCTCCTACCCCCAAAAAACCCTCTTTTCTCATCTATAACTATTGTATCTTGTACAAAAATGCAGGAAGATACAGGAAGTTTTGCACAGAAACTACCCCAAAACACCCAGTGACTTTCAAAATTAAACAAACCAGATCGTATTTAGCTTGACAAAAAGAAAACAGACCAACATAATGAGCGGAGACAACAGAGTCAAAGGAGCAGAGCAGGTTAGGTTGAATCACATCTGGTGTATGCGAGCCGTTAGACAGCTGTTTTTGATCACACAGTCACGTATGAATCATTTTGAGGACATTTACTGTAACAATTAACAAATCTGTTAGTAACACAGTCTGTTCTCACATCACATCCTGATGCTGTTATTGTTTTTATGCTTTTTTATTGATTTTAATGCACCTGTTTTATGCTGTTTTTATGCTATCTGCAAGAGATAGCAGACTAGCAGGACAAAATGTCCCTGTTCAAAGCAATGAAAAGGAAAGATGACAGTGATGGAGGTCCTGCCAGATTTTTGAACAATAGATGTTAGATGAATGATGTTAGATGATATTAGATGGAAATCATTGTATTCTGTTTTTATTTGTTTTACACAACAACCCAACTTCTTTGAAGAATGAAAGTGGATCGTCTGTAAATCTGGTCATGAAGTAGTCACTGTATCCAAACAAGAATTATATGAACTAATAAAAATGATGACAATGGTTCTACTTAATGGATTCATGTGTCATATCCTCAAACTACATAGCTGTCCCTTTAAGCCTGAAATAGATGTTATATGGGATGTATTCAAGGCATATATGACTGAGGGGAAATGTTTAGAGTTGCTTAATTCAAGAGTTTTCTATGTTAAGTGTTCCAGTCAGACTTCAGACCTGTTTGAGTTTCACCTAGGTTTAACTCTGACACTCAGAAAGCAGCAGGCATAACTCTGTAGAGTAGACGGTCAGCCTATTCAAGGTCATATAAACAGAACAGGGATGAGAAATGATCATGGCCACATGACGTGTTTACAGTAAGACTGATGAAATTTGGTTAAGATAAAGAGAGTAATCTGTGACCTCACTCTGATCACACAGTTAGTTGATTTGAGGCTTTGATTTTGTCTGAGTCAATCATAGAGCTCTCCAGATGCTGTCAGAGGAACCAGATGCTGTCCTCGACCTGCAGGTGCTGATCACAAATCGGTTTTCTTTTTTATTTAGTGTTTCGTTTTGTTCTATAAACTTTTTTTTTAGCCTGCAGTGCACACAACTGAGTTAACATATTCCACAATCTGTACCGTTTTTCCCTTTTTCAGTGTTGACAAAAACACTTGTTCTGAAGATATTTTGATCAGACGGCAATAAGTTAGATATCCGACATACTCAAGGCTGCTGTGTGTGTGTGTGTGTGTGTGTGTGTGTGTGTGTGTGTGTGTGTGTGTGTGTGTGTGTGTGTGTGTGTGTGTGTGTGTGTGTGTGTGTGTGTGATTGTCGTCCATGAATAAAACAGATGCTTGCAGTACGTTTGAGGGGACGTGCAGACACTTGGAGCTCAGCTGACTCTTGAAGTAAACCAGAGTTAGACCTGCAGCCCAGGCAGCCTATGGCGCAGGCAGAGAGATGCCTACCCGCTTCCTGTCACCCTGCCCCCTCAGCACACTCTAACATCCTTCCGCTCCACAAGGAGGACACGGAGCGGACCGCAGCTATGGGAGCACATTCCACTCGCAGGACCACCGTAGGGGACCGGGCTGCCCTTCTGCCTGACTGAAGGTGACTATCTCCGCTGCCGGTCTGTCTTAGACTGAGTTTCAATGAGCTGCTGACACATGCCGTGTTTAACCTTGAGGATGTAGACAAGGAGTAAGCTCTGCGTGAAGGGAGCCCCGGTCTCTGTCAGAGATGACGGTGTCGGTGTAGTCTGGGCGTCGTAGTCGGTGTGTCGTAAACTGGGTGTGGAGGATGATGCAGGGATTGATGCAGTGCGTTACTGCGGGTGATAGCTGAGCTGCGTGCCAGTGTGATGCTGCATGGAGACTGACTCTGCCCCCCTGCCCATGTTTCCTGTTCCACCGTAGAGCAAACAGAGGAGAAACATGAAGCTGGAATCCGCTAAAGTTAGAGCGATCCGGATCTTTTTTCCTCTTAAACTAGCATTAAGCCTCGGGATGTTTACTGTGCAGTCTAAAGTCAAACCGTATCACTCCTCAGCTGGATAACTGACCAAAACTGGCTAAAGGTAAGGTCACTTTGATTTAAGGTGAGCCGAATTAAAACAAACAGGGTCATGTGACTGAAGAGAAGTCGTTTCATGTTTTTATAAGAGCCATCAAAGCCAAGTTTTTCCATCGTCATTGTAACTCACTAAATGCTCAAAGGTCTGTGCTCAGGGAGGGTTAAGATGAGATAAGACTTATCTGCTCCTGTTGTTGGGTCTCTGTTAATAAAATAACATTTTATTAATGTTAACAGGTCTAGACCTGTTCTGGATTTTGGAAAGTGTCCTGACGTCTGTTATGATGTGGAACTAAATAAATACAGATTAATGTATGCTGGAGGCAAAAACCACCAAGGCCAGTTGAAAGTTAAACAGCAGGATTGTGATGAGAGTAATTCACTGGACAGAAAGCAGGAAGCTGATGGCCCCATGCATGGTGGTTCCCACTGTGAAACCCTAAAATAGACATTATAATGACTCCTCTGTGAAGTTGAGGGTTTGGCTTTAGTCTCAGAAGGGATTAGATTACAAACTTTGGGTCCCTCAGCACAAATGGGGTCTGGTCTGGTATGTAACAAGGGTCGGTTTTATCCAGAGATGATAGTTCCCACTCTGGGAAGTAAAGAATAATGAATTTAATAATATATATATATATATATATATATATATATATATATATATATATATATATATATATATATATATATATATATATATATAATGAATATACTTTATTGATCCCTGAAGGAAAATTCAGGAGTCACAGCAGCAAACAAAGTGTGAAGTGCAAAAAAAACAAGAATAAATAAAAAGTATAATAGATGTCAATTAGAAAAAAAATGCCCATCAGAGACGACAGCTTGGCCACAATTCTCATGTCAGCCACCACCTCCACAGGGTCCTCCATAAGGTCCACAAGTTCTAGAGGGTCCACAGGGTCCAGGACTAGTCTGTTCAGTCTCTCGCTCCTGTATCCTGTACGCTAACAGCAGGTGAAATCCTTCAATGTGGTGTTTGTGTATGGTATTGGCTCCATTAGCCATGTCTCTCTGAACAGCATGATGCTATTCTGCCTTCTGGTATTCTCTCTGGTGCTGGGTTAGCATAGCTAGCCCGCCCATCTTATTGGAGATAGATTTCACATTCCCCATAACGATGGATGCAAGGACAGGTTGATGTCATCTCGTCTCATCTCATCTCGTCTCGTCTTAGCTCGCACTGTACCAGCACGTCATCCTCGCCTCCTTCTCCTCAGCCTACAGGGAACTTTGGACTGGTTAGCATCGACATGCTGCAAACAGCTGATCTAGTGTGTAAACAATAAAACCATGGTTACACGCAGCATCCCCAGACAAACAGCAATAGGAAAGTTAAAACACCACTGCAAACGCAACCAGTTTGGTGTCACTGGTCAACAAATTAGCCATAAAAAGTAATGACAGGCTCCATAAGAGGACAGAAAAGAAAAGTAAAAAAAGAACACTGAAGAGAGAGCTGCTGCAACAAGCTGCCACTCAAGTGCTGCTTAGCAATGGAAGATATAAATGAAGTTCATATAAGTTCATGCAGCACACGTAAGTCATACGCTCAGCTGCTATCAGCTGACAAGCTGATGTTTGATCTGCGTAGTTGTGATAGGAAATTTCAAAGATGCAAATAACCAAATAACCCTCTCTGGTATGTTGAAAGAAAAAAATCAGGAAATAAATAACACTATTTCTGAAATAAAATTACACTTAAAGGGGCACAGACTGCAGGAGGGTGGAATAAAATGTCACATTTTATGTAGAGTTGGGTATCAATCAAAAATTTTTGATTCCCCTATCGATACTGATACCATCACTTCAATACTGGTTCCTGAACAATACTTTTTCTATACCAATTTTTATATCACTTCTAACAAAAAGAAACTTTCATTACGTTATGGTAAAAATCTTGAGTTTTATTTTTCATCTACAACTGATTTTCTACTCTGAACAGTTAATCAGAGTTAACTATAACAGTTAACTATAAATGACCTTTCTTCTGTTGATTCTTGTTTTTTCTATGTTAAAATAAAACCCTCCTCCTTTATCAGACAAAAAAGAAACGAACATTAGCGTGTTTCATTTGCATTTGGGTACCGAAACTTGACACCAAAAAAAAAATCATAATGTGTCTCTGGTATTGTTCAGGGGATAGTGTTCAAATGTGGAAGCGGGCTGTGTGCGTCCCGCAGGCCATAGTTTGGGGACCCCTGATGTATGTTGTAAACTAAAACTTCTGCACTGTAAAGATATCCAAAGTCACACCAACAGACAAAAGCATAATGTTGTCATAGATCTGATCAGTACAATAGGACCAGTATGCAACTAAAACAGGCTTAGTTCAATTTCCCTCTAGCGGTTTGTCTCAGCCAGTGTACATGTCCTTCTGGCAAACTCATACAGAATATAATCCCTCAAAGCAAGCAGTCTCTCTCACTACATTTACACGCTGCAGTCTGGCTAAGGTCTTCGCTCCATCGTAAAGTGTCTGGTCAGCAGGGCGTCTGGTCTTGTCTGTATATACATGCAGTAAAGAAAATCAGACTTGGTAGAAAGACTGAGAACGTCTTACTCTGCTTCGATAGGTGGCGCTTTGTCCTTTATTGATGAGTGAAGCTGCGTGCATATCAAACTAATTTTGGTTCACCTGAAGAGGAAACAACATTTTAACGACGCTGACTGAGATGGATGCAGCTGTAGCTCTTCATGTTTTTATTTATGTATTGTGGCCAACCAGGGGCTGCCACACACAAAAACGCACAATAAACCAGGAGGCACGAGACTATTCATCAACAAAAACACAATGTTTTATCATAACTGTAGGGCGGAGGGGTGTGGGTCAAACTCCAACTTAGGTTTCCTCCTTTCCAGAGTGCTCAACTTAAATTCTCCATCTTGAGGGCTTGTTGGCAGAGCAGAGAGAGAGTGGCGAGCTGTCTTGCTGGTTTAGAATGCCTAGTTTCCTGGGGAGGGGAGTGGAAGAGAAACAGAGAGTGGACTGAGTCTGTGGGTTCTTGACTTCCACATTGTGTTGCAAAAAGGGCTCCAGAGACAACAGTATTGCTCAGAAATCCCTTACCATCTGCTGGTGGTTTTTGGAAGACCAGTGTTACCTCCATTTGTCTGCTGTGAAAAACTGAGCTCCATGCTGCAGAGGATCTCCTCAAGTCAGCCCTGCCTTGATTGCATGATGGGCTGCAAGTCAGTCCAGCTCCAGGTGCCCATTGGTTGCAGCACACTCACTGGGAGATACACTCTGTGTGTGGCAGTGCTCTCTATGGGGGGTAGGGGGGGCAATTTCCCCTGGTTTGCCACAGTATGTGTCATGGTGTGTGTTTGTTGTGTTAGCGCCTCAGACCGTATGAGCACAGGGACCCTATTTATCATGGTCACCTACTTCCTCATCTGACTGAACGCCAAGGATTACAGAGACCTGCTGAGTCCTGCCAAATCTAACTGCAGCCTGATAGAAAGGGCATTATTAAGGTGTGTCAAACGAGCTATAGGGAGTCATCGTATTCAACCTGGCTGAGCTGTTTACATGCATTCTAACAGCCCGATCTCGTGCTGACCTAAGCTCATAGATCAATTTCTGAAACTGCATGTAAACACAGTCTGAAACTGAAGAAGCCTGACTAGATAACATACAACAAGACGAATGGCCAGGAGGACCCAACCATAAACCAAGTAGACGCCTCGCACACCAAGTGCATTTTGTCATGAGGGAAGCTGTCAACCATATCAATATCAAGTAGGGATGCACCGAATATTTGGTAACCGAATATGTTCGGCCGAATATTGCAAAAAAAGCCACATTTGGCCTTTGGTGAAGTGAGTTAAAAGCAAGGCTGAATAGTAGCGTGTGACACAATGACGCAGTCAAACAGCAAAGGCTACTGGGATATTAAAAAAATGTCAGAGTCTGCAGACAACAACCCGCTGCTTCACGTTCAAACATGCGCCGCTCCTCCGCTGATCTGTCTGCGGACACTACTCCAACATAAAGCAGACGAATATATTCGAAGAATGATGGATCATTTAATATTAGTTCAATATGATTTTTTGAAAAAGTGACAGCCCTATTCGGTATTTGGCCAAGCGTTTATATTTTATTCGGCTTCGGCCACAAATTTTCATTTCGGTGCATCCCTAATATCAAGGTTTGAAGAAGGTGAGTGTTCATGATGGTGGTCCTCATCAGTGGCTTGTCAATCAATCTCAATCTTTATTTATACAACAAACTTTATCTCAAGATGTTTGTGTAAAACATATGCATACACTTTACACTGACATCAGGGAATATCATCCTGCTACCTTTTCAGACACCACTTTGAAGCTTTGGAGGTGGAATTCTTTACCATTCTTGATTGATGAACAACTTCAGTTGATCAACAGTCTGGAGTCTCCATTGATGTATTTTGTGCTTCATAATGCTCCATACATTTTCAATGGGAGACAGGTCTGGACTGCAGGCAGGCCAGTCTAGTACCTGCACTCTTTTACTACAAAGCCCCACTGTTGTACAGGTGCAGAATGTGTCTTGTCATTGTCTTGCTGAAATAAGCAGGGACGTCCCTGAAAAAGACGTGGCTTTGATGGCAGCATATGTTGCTCCAAAACCTGTATGTACATGGTAATATCCTTTACACAATGATGTTGGTTTTTAATGCAGTGCTGCCTGAGGGGTCAAAGGTCACGATCATTCAATGTTGGTTTTCAGCCTTGCTGCTTACGTGCAGAGATTTCTCCAGAATCTTTTGATAATATTATGGACTGTAGATGATCAAATCCATCAATTCTTTACAATTGTATATTGAGAAACATTGTTCTTGAACTGTTGGATTATTTTCTTACACAGTTGTTCACAAAATGGTGAACCTGGCCCCATCCTTGTTTGTGAACGACTGAGCTTTTCTGGGATGCTCCTTTTATACTCTACTTTTGTAATTATAACACTCACCTGTTTCCAATGAACCTGTTCACCTGTTGAATGTTCCAAACAGGTGTTTTTGGAGCATTCCTCAACTTTCCCAGTCTTTTGTTGACCCTGTCCCAACTTTTTAGAAACGTGTTCAGACATCAAATTCAAAATAAATGATTATTTGAAAAAAAAAAAAAAAAAACAGAACAATAAAACCCCCCAAAGTTTATCAGTTTGAACAATAAATATCTTGTCTTTGTAGTGTATTCAGTTGAACATAGGTTAAACAAGATTTGGAAATCATTGTGTTCTGTTTTTGTTTATGTTTTGCACACCGTCCAAACTTTATTGGAATTGGGGTTGGATTCATTTATGACTCACTTTTTCACTATCCGAGCTGACAGTTTCACTTTTCGCATAGGAGGTGTGATGCTCATTTTTCAGGTCTTTGTTTCTTTTCCTGACCTCTCATGGGGCCTTTTCATCACCTTTATACACTTGCGCGTTCAGACACTCATGGAGGAGGCTGCTTCTGTAAGAGACCATCAGTAACCACATTAACCAGTACAGTCAGAGCAGTCAGTCTGCACAGTAGAGACTATTATAGACTGAGAAAATCTGAGTGGAGCCGGGTGACAAAAATAATTATTTTTTTCTTTTGACAGTCTAATCTCTTCTTAACTCTCCTTCCTGATGTATTTTACTTTTACCAAAAAACTACACAAGAACGGCAGCTGTCAATCACCATTAAACAAGACATTAAACCAGTTTTTGACCTGTTCTGCAGCCAGTTACCAGGGGGAGCAGTTTTTGTGGCGACCTCAGTTTGAGCGGCGCAAGACGACATTTTTTTTACAGTCTGTGGTGGCATATGTAAGCGCTTTTTCTCTCTCTGTTTCATTCAGTGCTGTGAAGCAAACCTCACTTCTTCTTGATTGACAGGGAACTTCAAAATAAAAGCTGCTTCTTCAAAATAAAACTACTACTACTGCCTCTGATTTAAAACACAAATACAACCCAAATTTCAAACCTGAATTTGTTTTAATAACTATGAAACACAAAAAGGTTTACAGTTACAGAGGGAGTGTTTCCGTCTTCACTGAGACGCCCTAGGAGCACTTAAAAAGTTTTATGGGGATTTTTCCAGGACTTGGGCTAAGGTACTAAGGGCTCGAACTGGACTTAAGTTCAGGTGAAGAGGACTCAACCTTGACTAGACTCTGATTTTTTCCTTTGTGACTTAGACTCGACCTGGACTCAAGCTATGTTGACTTGACTACAACACTGGTACGAAGCACACCAACAAGGGCAGTTTGGAATGAAGTGTGTTGTCCTCAGACAGTTCAGCATGTTGACAGCAGGATAAAACCCCCGTCCTTTAGAGATCACTGAAAGCCTTTCAACAACTATTTTAAGTTTTTTCTTTGTAAGAAATTCTTCATTGGTGTCTTCACTGAACTATTACAAACTGATAACTGCATTAGAGGAAGACTTTAAAGATGTTATCCTTACTTTACCAAAGTATTTCCTTCATTTAAATGGGAACATCATGTAGATGAAATACAATAGCCCTGACCACGAGTTCAGTTATGCCTACAGTGCTTTAATTAGAGTGTTTATTGACTGTACCAGTGCAGGGGGCAGTTTCTCAAAACACTCCGCCCCACATTCTCTAACCAGTCCTGATGCAGGGAAATTATTTAAGATCCTTGAGGTGTCTCTGATAAGCCTCCTGTCGCCCTAACTGATACACACACACTTTACTGCTTACACACACCTCCCTGCTCACATACACACCTCACTGCTCACACATCCCTCCCTGCTCACACATCCCTCCCTGCTCACACATCCCTCCCTGCTCACATACACCGGTTCCTCACCTTGAGTGTTTCTGACTGTGTGCTGAGGGACACTGCAGCGGTGGAACGTGCTCACAGAGGAAGAGGATTCTGTGTAGGTCATGAGGATGCTGAGTCATCTCCTCTGCGGTGAGTCAGCTGTGAGTGAGTTTGATTACATCAGCTCAGGTGCCTTCCTCCCAGTATCAGATGAGCCGGTCACAGTCAATACACCCAACAAAAAACAATCACAAACTTATCTTTGATCTACCTTAATTTTAATGTACCTTATTTGTGACCTACCTCATCTTTGACCTACCTTAGCTTTGACCTACCTCATCTTTGACCTACCCTATCTTTGACCTACCTCATCTTTGACCTACCTTCTCTTTGACGTACCTCATCTTTGACGTACCTCATCTTTGACCTACCTTATCTTTGACCTACCTCATCTTTGACCTACCATATATTTGACCTACCTCATCTTTGACCTACCTTATCTTTGACCTACCTCATCTTTGACCTACCTTATCTTTGACCTACCTCATCTTTGACCTACCTTATCTTTGACCTACCTCATCTTTGACCTACCTCATCTTTGACCTACCTTAGCTTTGACCTACCTCATCTTTGACCTACCTCATCTTTGACCTACCTCATCTTTGACCTACTTTATCTTTGACCTACCTCATCTTTGACCTACCTTATCTTTGACCTACCTCATCTTTGACGTACCATATCTTTGACTTACCTTATCTTTGACCTACCTCATCTTTGACGTACCTCATCTTTGACCTACCTCATCTTTGACCTACCTTAGCTTTGACCTACCTCATCTTTGACCTACCTCATCTTTGACGTACCTTATCTTTGACCTACCTCATCTTTTACCTACCTTATCTTTGGTTGGTGTTTTTAAATTCATGAGCTCACACGTTAAGGCCACGGTGATGTGTTTTTTTTTAAGTGTTTGTTTCAGACACAGACTGCCCAGAGGTCTGAGGTACTCAGACACAGGTCTTTTATTTCTGTGAAGTCACCTTCACACCTTCGGTACAGGACTGTGGGCTCATCAGAGGGCTGCAGGCTGTGTGATTTCAGTCACTCTGATTTTCTTTATTGACTTTCTTGACAAAGTGTTCGGTTTGTTCTGACCAGAAGCCATCTGAACACTTCAATCTGTGAAATCATGTTGAAGGTCAAGAGGACAGACTGCCACACTATGGACAGTTTTAGCTCTATTTGAGGGCCTGCTTTGAACAGGGTAAGACCTGATTCAGGGCTGATCATTTCCTGTTATTTGTCCACATTTTCTGTCCCCCTTCAGCTGCTACAAACAGTAATCCTTCAAGGTCCTGCGAGGACCTCTCAGGTGATCTTTAAATCATCTCACTTTTTAAATATCTCCCTGTTCATAATCAACAATTTAAAATGAGAGTATCAGAAAATTATCAGGGCTAATTAGTTCTGAATGCTCGATCTCAGTCTCTGTGCTTTGTGCAGACTGTCCCTGGAGACCTTGGATACATTTGTAGACCAAAAGTCTCTTTGAGGACACTATGCTGACCGTCCCAGATCAACCTTAAAATGTTTTTAACCTGTAACATTTTAACCTCACGTTGGCACCACAGATCCAGAGATTTGTACAATGCTTCCTCTGTCTGTGAGCAGTTTGATGCCACAAAATAAGAGACGGGATGTTTCTGTGAGAAGGTGAAATAAAAACGGTCAGTGCTACAGTCACTGAACCGCCCACCGTCAGAGGAAGTACGACCTATAACTCTGTGAGTGTGTGTGTGTGTGCGTGTGTGTGTGTGTGTGTGTGTGTGTGTGTGTGTGTGTGTGTGTGTGTGTGTGTGTGCGTGTGTGTGTGTGTAAGAGAGAGGGGCGTTCAGAAATGCTGATAAGTCAGCAGGAGGACCACACTGATAAGTTCTGTTTGACACACAGCTTACACTGCGGGTGTGTACTCGTTCATCACGTTATGTTGTGTGATCAGCTAACAGTGTGTGTGTGTATGGAGATGTTTATGAATGTGCAGAAGTGAGGAGTGTGTAATAGTGTTAAAGTTGTGTGAATTGTGTTATCTTCTGCATGTTAAGGTGTGTTTATTAGTGTGTGTTTATTATTGTTTATTATTGTTACCTGTACCTCCACACACACACACTCACTGAGCCTCTGAGTGTCTTTCTCTGAAGATGGTCAGGAGGGGTGGGGCTGAGGGACACCCAGACTGCACAGGAGGGGCACACACTGTCAGCTGCTCAAGTTCATTATCTCTCTTACACACACACACACACACACACACACACACACACACACACACACACACACACACACACACACACACACACACACACACAAACCCTCCATTTATCCACCAAGCTCAAAGGTTTTTTTCAGTGTCTTTTCTCTGAGATTTGTCGGACTTGCCTATGTTTGGATGTATCAACGTTTGACGGCCTGGAAAATGGTAAGACCTGTATGTTTGTAAACTATCAGGGTGTAAGATTGACTCTGTTTGTGTAGAGGAAATTTCAGAGTGTCCTTCATCCATCTAAAGGTTGAGGGAAAATCCACAGGAATCATTTGTGTCATAAACAGGAGAAGGGCCTTTTTGTGCATATACATAATATATATATATATGTGCGCATTAGTGTGTGTGTGTGTGTGTGTGTGTGTGTGTGTGAGTGTTTGTGTAGGTGTGTGTGTGTGTGTGTGTGTGTGTGTGTGCGTGTGTGTGAAAAATAGCAGTGTGTGTCATTAGATTATCTATAGATTACATTGAGACAGTTTGAAGCATTTTGAAGTCATGTGGTTTCTATGGTTTGGAGTTCGTGGATCTTTAATGATAAACTTGTAAACAACAGCTTCCAAGATAACTGTCAGTGTCATCCAGTCAAACAGGAAAAACATCAAACTCAACTAATAAATGTTTGTGTTGTTGTGTGAAAAGGAAGCCTGTTTCTCATTTCAGCTGGAAGCTCAAAGTCCTTAATAAACTAAAGTTAGTTCTGTGTGTTCACTCCACAGTGCTGATCAGTCAGGAATTAACAGGCTTTGGTGCAAGGCTACCTTAGTTGATGAAAACTAATGAAAGAAAAACGAGGTGAAAAAAACATTTTTGTTAACTGAAATAAAAATAAAAACCAGGCTTTACAAAAAAAACTAACTAAAACTGTACTGTGTTTACAAAACTAATTAAAATAAGCTAAAATTGTAGAGAAAATATCTTTTGTTTTTATCTTTGTCAGTCTGCCTAATAGATAAACTCACATTTTTAAACAGACCTGCCAATCGGGAGTGCTGGCAGGCTGTCAACACTCGTGATTAGGGAGGGACTTTCACTTTTTAATCCTGTCTCCTGCTGCATTCACAACTTGTAAATTCTCCCAATTATCCCCCTATTTTTGAATATGGTCCTGCAATCTCTAATGTTTTTTCAAGTCAAATCAAGTCCTTTACCTTAGATTGAAACTTTAAAAAATATATACCGTCTCCCTGTAGTTGGTATGATCCAAAGACGCTGCATGAGCTCCTCAGACAACAGATAGAGAAAGAGACAGGTTGATCTGTGTGACACTCGTTACTGAAGGTTTTATTAGAGCACCAGCTCTGTTTTTAAAAAAACATGTTAACATGGTATGTCATTAGTATAGACTGTATAAATAAATGGAAATAGTCTCTGCAACGTCACCCGTCTGTTTCTGAAACAGATTTTTGAAACAGCCGGTGTGGCCATATTGGAAATGAGGCGGGTTTTGAGTCTCCACAGTAACAGCCATAGGGCACCCAACAGTCACATGTCCTGAGCTGTGCCTCATATTGGACGAAGTGTGATCTAAATAGTCTAAACTGCCGAGTTAGAAAAAAATTCACCCCCGTACAGTGCGTGCTGTTAGTGAAATTAGTGATTCAGACGGAGACATTCTTTGTACCAGGCTGTAAATGTGCTTATTTCTGCCGTGAAAACAGCTTTTTTTGGCTTGGTGTGTTTGTGACTTCTGGTTCTTCCTGAGCCAGCCTCAAGCGGACACTCGAGGAACAGCAGACTCTAGCACCTCCGCATTGCCTCATATTTTCAGACCGGAGGTTGCCAATTGGTCATTACCGATTGGTCAGTTTTGCTCTGTGTGAATCTTATCAATGAGGAGGCAGACTGTTACTGTCGCTATATCACAGATATAAGCTAGTCAGATGATAAATTCTATCTGATAATTCCAGGTGGAGATGCAGGGGAACATCTCTCCTTTCTTTAAATAAAGAACAGAAAGCACCACAGGCTGAAAATGTGAGAGGGAGGTTTGTTGACTTATAGTAAGATAATATCTAGTTTTAGGAGAAATAAAACATGATTAAAGTGATGGGGAAATGTACCTGATAAGTTCAGTTAAAAAGGTAAAAGCATATAGTATTAGTAGTATAGTTTTAACATCAAAATATGGTGCAACATCTCAGTATTATGTAATTGACTCTGTAATTGAATCTTGATTATTATGTTAAAACTGATTTGATTAAAGTACCATTGTGTTTATTACTGAAGTGTTTCACTGGATGAGACCCACTCTCTCATTTCAGATTTGACTTGATATGAATCCAAAAGTAACATGTAGTGTCAGATGTAGTTCAGTCAAACCAACATTATTTCCATTTGAATCTCCCCTGACACCTACCCCATATTACAAAAAAAAGACTAAAACTACTACTGAAACTGATAAAAACTAAACGAAAACCAAGCATTGTCTAAAAATAAAAACTAAACTAGAAAACCTGCTCTAAAAAGTAATTAAAACTAAACTGAAATTGAAAACAAAAAGTCAAAACAAAATAGAAATAAAAACTAAAGAAAATGCAAAGCTACAATAACCCTGGTCTGCAGGCAAATATGGAGAGCAGGAGGAGCTTAATGCAGCGTTGTGACGTGCTGTGGACGTGCTGTGTGCTGTGTGCTGTGTGCTGTGTGACGTGTAATGTGAGGGGCGTTTCTGTCTGCATACAAACAGCGATCTGCATGAAGAGCAGCTAACAATCTGTCTGAGATCAAACATTCACACTGAGACACTGATCCATCTGATGCTGAGTCACTAAAGACAGTCAGCGTTCCAGATTTCCTGACTTCCTGAATGCATCAGAAATGATGGCTCCTCCTCAATTCAACAAAAAAAATGTCTTTAACTTCACAAGAAAATCAGTTTCTTTCTCAGCTTCCTACAGCTGGAGGAAGACAGAGCGAAGCCTCTGTGGGACTTAATGTTTACAGTCAGACGCAGACTCAGCACTGACAGGCGGGCCAGTGCTGCTGTAACTGACGTCAATGAACCCAGGAAGGAGAACTTTACTCTGGAAACCCTGGAGAGTCGATCTTTGTTCAGAAACAGCTTCAGAGTTTGTGCTTCCTCTGGTATTTCAAATACACTCTTCTGTGAGTTTACATCTGTAACTTACAGTCTGAGGGTTGGCTGTAGCTCAGTGGTAGAGACGAGGGTTTGATCTTAGGTCCTGCTGTCCAGATGCTGAAATGTCCTGGGATGAGACACTGAACCTCCAAGTGTCCTCAGTGCTAAGAGTGTTAAATTCAAATGATGTGTATATCATTACAAAACACAGTTCAACAGGAAATAATAATAATCTTTATTCCAGACCCACATCACAAATATGAACCCAATGAACCCAAAAGTTTTTTAAAGCAAAAGCATCACAAACTGTTGTTTTATGAGGTGGTGGTGGCATAAATAAAGTAAGACACTGAACATCAGTATAAATGGATGATCATTTGTGAGTCCATCAACAACACCTGAATGTTCCCCAGAGATGGTCTCATTTGGTCTGTTTACCTAAACCTGACCCCTGAACCCAGAGCCTATCAGAGCCTCTGAAAGGAGACAGGACAGACTGATGGACACTGACTGGTCTTAAAGGTCCCTAACCTCTCCCTCTTTGTCTGTGACTCAGGTAGATCATTATGAGTGAACTCGAGGCTTCAGCGGAGGGGGATCAACCCCCCCCCTACATAATCTTCGTGGTGGTCTTCCTTTTCTTCATCACTGGACTGCTGGGCTTCCTCATCTGCCACCTGCTGAAGAAGAAGGGCTACCGCTGCCGCACCGGGGACATAGAGGATGAGGAGGAGGAGGAGGAGGAGAAGCTTGGGGTGAATGCAGACGGTGAGTCGAGGAAATCAAACTAAAATTGATTCAGGATGGAGGGGTTAGTTAAACAGCCTGAAAGGTGCTGAGAGTGGGAAAGAGGCTCAGAGGTACACGTCCTATAACCAGGCAGGGAGGGACTAAGACAGACAACACTTAGTGCATGATGGGAAATGTAGGATCAACCCTTTCTGGAACTGTATAACCTCTAATCTAGACAGGTCTTTTTTGGACTCATTTTGAAACATTTATGAGCTGAAGGCTGCTTCAGAATAACAGGACATTAAACACAGTCAATATAACAGACTGTACTGAGTATACAAAGATGGATGACAAGTCAGTGAAACAAATATGAAGCCAAATATCCATACAATAGGCAAACATGTTGCACATCAGTCCAGCAACTTACATAAGCAGGAGATGATCAAAACAGCAGGATGTCTGTGCACACAAACATTTACAAACTTGTAAACAGACAGAGACTCTAACATAGACACCAAGAACTGAAAAACAATTGGAAGAAAAAGTCATCAAGGAAGGCTCCAAAGCAGGTTTTAGGTTTACAAGTTGAACTCAACCCACAAACCAGTCTTAAAAACTTTGTGACTGTAAACTGAACCATCAGATTCATTCAAGCTTCAGATGACCAGATTAGCTGACAGCCAATTCAGCTGAGAGTAGGTCAAAAGTCTTCCACTTGGAGGATTAACCAGACTCTGTGGGCTGTCAATCAATCAATCAATCAATCAATCAATCAATCAATCAATCAATCTTTATTTGTATAGCGCCAATTCATAACAAGTGTTATCTCAAGTCACTTTACAATGGAGCACAAAGCTCCTCATTTTAAGGATATACATATATGCATAGATACATATATACATATAAAGATACACATATACATATATATATACAAATATATACATCCAACACCCAACATGAATCCATATAGCCAATCATGAATCCCTCCATCATGGCGGCAAGAAAAAACCTTCTGTTAAGCAGCAGGAAATCTCAAATGTGGACCCCAGTCTCATGATGAACAGCAAATCCACACCATGCTGTGTTGGGTGTGTGGGCGAAGGAAGGGAGGTAAGAGGAGACAAGTGGACTAAAGTGTGAACTAAAGTTAGTGACAGATCCATGAACCATAGACCTGTCGTCTGATTTATTAGAGGTTAGCCTCTTGAGATGCTACATCTCGTTTTCAGGAGGGACCTCACGTCTGAATGGTAATAATCAATGGCATAATCAATGATATTCATACTGAAAATAAGAATTTATGATCTTGATGAACTCATGGATGCCCAGACCACAAGTGCATCCCTACCATATTTGTCTCCGTTAAGTATAGGTGTGTTAAAGGCCTCTTGAGATGTGACATCCCATTTTCAGAGGGACCTCATGCTTATGTGCTGATTAAAAATAGATACTGTAGATGTATTGATCATGGATAAGGAGATCAGGCTGATATCTACATTAGAAGCTATATGATAGTGGGAATGAATGTTCATTATGAAATGGCCAAATAATGTGTCATGTCTATGGGTGCAGTTAATGAGTCCTCATGACTCCACTGTGACCCAGGACTGAGTGGATCTGTTTGTTCTGCTGTGTTTCAGATGATGATGAAGAGAACCAGGACACAGTGGAACAGATCCTCAAATGCATCATTGAAAATGAAGGTGATGAGTGGAAAACACTGCCCCGTGCCTTTAGCTGGTGTCTTCAGTTTTTTTTCTCCTTTCCTCTGACTCACAGTCAGCTGTGTGTCAGTGGTGGATGAGTGAGGGGAGGACGTTGGTTGATGTTTTGTTTAATGTTCCTAAATTTGACTAAGTCTCTCAGCAGTCCACAGTTTTGTTCCCACCGGTTTGATCTCTACAGCTCAAACTTTACAGACCATCTGTGTCACAGTTCACAAGTCTTTGACTCTGATCTGATTTTTTTCCTTTTTTTTCAGCTAACATGGAGGCCTTCAATGAAATGATAGGAAACCACAATGTGTGTGTTCGTCATGACCCCAGGTGAGCTGGTTCAGAACAGCCTGTGAATGTTTGCCAATGCTGTCACTTCCTGTTGGATCCATGTTAAAGCACTGGAAACCTCAGGAATGATGGTTCAAAAAGCTCCTGGAAAACCTCTATCCAACAAATTCAACTTGCACATTGCATGGACAGAAATAAACCTGGTGAGCTGCGACAGTGAGACTGAGAGAAAGGCAAGAAAAACAATGTTGTCAGAGAGTCAGTGGTCAAAGAGAACAAACAGTGAAAGTGAACGTTTGGATAAAGATCTAGAACACAAATGTGTGTGGTGTTTCTGAGCTCACAGCAGAAGAGCTCAAAAATAAAATCAGCAATATCAGCAAGAGACAAGAAAACTTACAGACTGATGGCTTGCTGGTTTGAGATGATTGCCTCCCTTATCTCATCATAAACTGAAACATGCCGTGCCTCCTTAATCCAAATTTGCTGTTTAGCTCCACTTTGTCATACACTACTCACAATAAGTTAGAGATGTTGTTATTTACATGAGTATTTTTCTTACTTGGTCTGAATTTTAATGAAATCAGTAATAGTTCCCTTTGATATTACTATTAATGAATAAGAAGAAACGTGATTTTCATTAGTTCAATATTTCTTACCCCAACAATTTAGACAATAACAAAGATAGCCCCAAATAACCTAAACTGACAGTCAGTAGCGGTGATGTTGTTCTGAGGTAATGCGTTCCACTCCTCCACAAGTGCTACACACAGTTCTGCCAGGTCACGTGGGGGTGGGGTATCAGCATCCAGTCTCTGCTTCAGCTGGTCCCAGACGTGCTCTGTGGGGTTCAGGTCAGGGGACATTGCTGGTCATACCATATGAGGCACTCCAACTTCCTGAAGTCCAGCTGTGACAGTTCTGGCACCATGTGGTGGAGCATTATCATCCATGAACAGAAAGTTGGGGGTGTGCTGGTGGAATTGGGGGATGACGAGACTCTATTGTGCAAGTCTGCTGATGACACTTTGAGACTCACCAAGTTCACCAGCAACGTCCGACTGCTGCTACCATCCTGAAGGTGTGCTATGGCCAGGTGGAGCTGCTCATCTGTTAAGTGACGTGGTGTGTTCATGGCTGCTTGAATGATGAACTGGGAATGACTTACTGACAACACCAGCTTTTTATACCCCCAGAATGTTGAAACTGATGTCACATTGAAAAGGATTGTCTTTGTATTTTTTGGTATTGGCCCCAATATGTGAGGTTCACTGCACACAGTGAGACCATTACATGGAAAACACTAAATGAGGTGAGTCTATCACCCTGGTACAATTTCCTCCATATCCCAAAAATCACTGAAATGAAACAAACACCTTATGAATGAAATCCACTGAGGACCTCACAATATCCATAATTTAATGTGAGAAGTGTACTTTTAAGGATTCATTTCATACCTAAATATCCGTTCTCTTTGCAAATTTGTCTTAGATAGTAACACATAAGCATGATATGTATCATCTCTTAAAGTAGTGTTTCTCATATTGTTTCAGACCATGGGTCACTTATCCCAGCCTCATGGACTGCCAAACTAAACAGCCCCAGAAAAGAGAGCCAACTGATGTGATATAAACTTGTGTCATAC
Source organism: Labroides dimidiatus (assembly GCA_030710495.1). NCBI lineage: Eukaryota > Metazoa > Chordata > Actinopteri > Labriformes > Labridae > Labroides > Labroides dimidiatus. The sequence continues at coordinate 31,976,845 of CM061150.1, read as the reverse complement.
ATGTACTGGCTACTAGTACTGGCACTGACGTTAGCTTCCACGAGGGAGGTTTTCTTTTCCCCATTTGATTTTCATTTTACTGTCCTCGTCTTAAGCCACTGATACATAGTGATTTTGCCTGTGGGCTTGTTAATGGAGTAATGTTAGCCATTAGCCATTAGCCAACCATTTTTTCTGGGGTTGTGGGGATCAAAGAAAAAACTTTTGTGTTTCCCTGTGAACTTTTTTTTTTAATGTTCCAAAAAAAAAAAAAAAAAAAATCACTGTCAAGGCAGACCACTCGGAGGTGCTGGCTGACCACTAATGGTCCAAAGACCACAATTTGAGAACCACTGCTTTAAACAGCTGAACAGGTGCAGCAGGTAATCCTGAATTAAACGCTCTGTTGGGGCATTAACCTGCCTTATGCAAACCACTTATCCATTTATTTTTCCTCATAAGTTCAAATGGTCTGTTTTCATAGCTAATGGCTGGATGTGCATACAGACCGTGAGCTTCTTTCTTTTGATGCAAAGGAGCAGAGCTGCAGAAACCATCATGTTATTAAAGGAGTATTTTCTGAGTTATTGTGGATATCAGTGGAGTGATTTAGGAAGTGCTGCCTGCTCAGCACCTTTTTTGCAATAACTTCTGTAAGAATTCAGTTTTTTTGATGAGGTGTTTCAGATATTCAAAGGATTGAAGTTAACTGTAAGCTTCCTTTGGGTATTTGAGTTCTTCACAGTGTCTCTGAGGCTCTAAGGCTCAACCTGCTGTGTTGTTGGATTTCATAAAATTCTGAATATACCCATGTTGAGTATTATAATGATGATATGGTTGATGTTCAGGTTGCGCAAGGAGTCCATTGGTGGTGTTCCTCCACATCTCCACACTGTCCACTCAGGCACCGACCACAACTCCTGCCACCTTTGTGCCCAGGTCAAATCTAAGAAAGGTCGACGACACAGCAGAACTCCTCGCTTCAAGCAGCGGCCCGGAGAGCAGACTGTTTTTTCTGTGGGCAGGTAACAACACCTCCTCACACCACCTGTCACACCACCTGTCATACCACCTTAAAGAAAGTAGATCCTTGTCCTGATCCAGTCATTCTCCTCTCAGGTTCCGGGTTACTCACACTGATAAGAAGCTCCATGGAGGTCCAAATCCATTGGTCAGTTCAGGAGACCAGCTGGACCAATCACAGGACAGCGAGGAGCGTAAGGGAAGTGGGTACAATCTAAGAAGCATGTTCAAAGATGTCCGACCTCCTTCAGAGAGCACCAATGGGGTAGCTCCTACTGTCGGGAAACGCAGGAAGAGTCTAACCATCTTTGGGCTGAGACGGGGAAGTGATCCAGTTTCTGTCAGAACAGGAGAGGGGACAGGAAGAGAGACCACAGGTGTTAGATTTGCTATTCAGCAGCAATCTGCAGTGCTAGAGGAACTGTCACAGGGAGAGAACCTTGGAGTTCCCTCTGAAGGTGGAACCAAAGCTGGAACCAAAGCTGGAGTCAAAGCTGAAATGGAGCAGCTGAAGAATCAAAGAGCTGCTTCAGCTAACATAGCCAAAACTTCAGAGGAAGCTTCACTCTGCTCCCAGCGTAAGAATCAGACCAGTGATGCTGAAGCTGCTCCTGAAGTTGGCTACACACAAAGAAACTTTAGGATCAAACCATCTGCTGTGAGTACGACAGTATCTGCTCTGCCCCTGTCTGGGCCTGGGCAGACTACAATGACGACAGAGACACCAAGAGAACTAGAGGTGAAGCTCCTGGAAGCTGAGGATGGCTACGATCCTGGGCCTTTGCAGACCTCCACTCCTATTGCCCCTCTGTGTGGGTCTTTGATTCCTGCTGATCAAGCTGAAGCCTATCCTAGCACAGACTATCGAGTCACCCAAACCCCTCCTGACACAAGCTTGAGTCCAGATCTGGAACCAGGTGTTGGTGCTAACCTGACTTTAATAAGCTTAGGATCCTCTCCACCCTCTTCACAGCCAATCAGGACCCCTTCTTCGGTGTCCTCTTTGAAAACACCTACCTCACCTCTCGCAGACTTATTAAGCCCGAAACTTAGCTCGAGAACTACACTATCAGAGGCCTCGAAAACAGGCTTTTCCCCTACTCTCACCCCAAGCCCCACACTTCCATCAGGCCGACCATCACCATCTTTTGGGCTAAGTGCAAGTCCATCACAAGTCCAAACCCCTTCACCTGATTTAATAGCTGGCCCAAAACTAGACACCATACCAGTATCCCCACAAACCCCTTTTTCCTGTGAAGACCACGATCATTCCTTTGGATATTCACCTTGCTTGACCAAAAGGGAAACTGATTCAAGCCCCTTTCCTGGAGACCAAGGAGAGCCAGGGGGGGCCACAACCCCGAGGACAGAAGACAAGAAAGAAATAAATAGGGCTGGTATTCTCAAAAAAGCTAAACCCTCAGCAGTTCAGGCAGTTTCCAAAGAGTCTGCCCTCTCCTCTCCCAGTGATCTGCTCTGTGAAGACAGACCGGCCAGTTTGCTTCTGTCCCCCTCCAGTCCACTGTCCCCTGCCCCACCCCGAACAGGAGGCGTGACCATCGTCAAAGCCAGCCCTGACAGCAAAAGGGAATTCTCTGTGGTCACCATGGTGGAGAAAGAAGAATCCTGCTCTTCAACCAAAGACCAGGAAGGAGAGACTTGTGAACTTGAGGCTGGAACAGAAAAATTAGGAACCAGTTCAGCAGTGGATTGGGAAGGAAAGGTTTCTGTTCCTGATGTTGGAGAACCTGGAGGACAAAGCGGAGGATCTCCTGGAGCAGAGGTACAGCCAACAGGGGGTCCAGAGAGGGATGAGATGGTGGAGATGGAAGATATTAGGGACTGCAAAGTAACTCAGAGGAAGTAAAAAGAATGGAGGGACAAGGACTAAGCTCCGGAGTCTCAGACTAAGTCCATGAAGCTGTGAGTGGGAAGAGAAGCACCGCTCAGAGGTGACTTCAGCAAATTAGACAGCAGAGAATAAAACAGACCAATCATGGAACCTTTGAACCAACGCTAAGGAGATGATAGCAGGTCTGGACTGAGCAGCTGAAGAATGTAGAAACACCAGTGAAGTCTTCCACTCGATCTGGATCCAGAGGACAACATGCTGTACGTCCTGCTGTTTCCACATCCACACGCCTCCATCATGGGTTAGATGTTTGCAAACCATGAACTGTTCACAATCTATGTGAATCTAGGTCTGTTTGCTTCAGTTAATTCTCAGCTGGGCTGAGAGTCTGTGCTGCAGAGATGCTTAAGTAGCCTCAAAACAAGCGTCATTAACCCTTAACCTCTGAGGACATCAGTCACTGTCTAACATCTGCTGTTCAGAAGCTCTTCAGACATGTTCATGCTGCTTTGACCAGGGTCATGGTGTCAGTTCAGCCTTTCTGTGCACAACAGAATCCAAATAAACAGAGACCAACACCAACACAGTAAAAAAAATAAAGAGTAAATTATGCAATAATATAGTAAATTATATAATAACTAGTGGTGGGACTTTGTCGCGTTAATTCGATAATTAACGCGGGGAAAATTAACGGTGTTAAAAAAAATGACGCATTTTATCATATTTTATTTTATAGTCTATATCACACAGAACAGTTCTCAGTGCACGAGTTTCTGGCAGACGGATTATAGCGACGCACTGAGTGATGGATAACACTGATGACAGCGCCTTGCTTAGCTCGGTGGATGGAAAATTTACTTTTAAAAAACAGTCAGATGGAAGCCTGGATTTACACATACTCCGTGAGCAGGTCCATCAGCGCGAGCCACTTCACACTGCATCCGTCTCAGGAGCGGAGCGCAGCTCAGCGTACTCATAGCAGCTGGATACACAAGATCACAGGAGAACCACATGTTCCTGCAGGAATCACACCCATGACAACTACTTTCATGATATTTAGTATGTTAAACTCACCTGCCCTCCCAGAACTTCATTAATTCAGTCCTTCCCTTTTAGTCTCTGTTGGTGTCCTTATAGAAAGGATGTGTTGTATCGTATATAATTATCTGGTTTTCTGCCTCCATTATAAACTTTTCCTCGTCCATGGCGTCAGATTTCCTCTGGGTCTGACCAGCTGATGACTGCTGGCCCTGTGCCAGGGTCGTAGTTTTAATATACGAGGATAATTTTACGATCGACAGGCTGAACATGGTGCTTTATTTTGAAAAGACCAGAAACTCTGATCGTTTTTCGTGTCTGTTTTCCTGTTTGGTACGATCTGCTCTGCAGAGATTGACACGTTTTCAAAAAAACATCTTTTGAGCAAAATAAACAGGATTTTGTAGTTTAAACTTCTGTATGTGACTATTCAATGATTTAGTCTTCTACCAAAATCTGTTTGAAAAGTGTTGCTTCTGATGTTGAATATCGATGCAATTAAAATGCGATTAATTATGATTAATTAATTACGAATGGCGTAATAAATTTGATTAATATTTTTAATCAAGTCCCACCACTAATAATAACCTATATTTTTTAATTTTGAGCATAGATTATATTCCTGTGTTGGCACGATAATGGTTCCTCTGAGTCACTAACTAACAGCTGATTAACCTGCTCATTCAATTTTTACTGATGTGCTCAAACCATCTGAGGTGTTCCTTTATTTTTTTTTTGTGCATAATAAAGTTATTTAGTGAGCATGTGATCATAACTTGTGCCTCCAAGAGTAAACTTCACTTTGAGTAGCTCCACATACACAGTGTGTCTAACACAGATCATCAGGTTGTATCAGCAGCAGCTCCTGTGCAGCTGTTACTTAGCTTCAGTGAGACACAACCACCAAACACTGCTCTGAACGGTGTGTATGACAAGATTTGACTTCCTTTGTTGAGCTGATGAAATGTGTTTGTAGAGCAGAGCACTCATCCAGTGTGTAGATGTATTAACAGAGCTGGAATCAGTCAACCTGCTCAGTGTGTTGTTTGTCTTGAAAGGATATGTTTTATTTTGAAGCTGTAGTTTTTTTCTTTAAAAGTGAGACCCCTGCCTGTGGTCAGAATTTTTCCTGCAGGTACTCATAGTCTGTGGACAGAGAAACATATACAGAGGGATCTGGATTAGATTCTGTTGAATAGAATAGAACTTTATTTGTCATTGCAACAAGTACAACGGAATTGCAAAACATTTAAAGCCTCTGGGGCCCTGGAGCCTCCCTGACCAGACCAGAGGGAATCACCAGACAGGGGTCAGGGGTCAGCACTATTTCCTGGTCTTCGTGGGAAACAAACCCGGCTGTCTGCTGACCCAGTTCTGATCTTGTGTTTTACATTGGCCTCTAAATTTCCATTTGAGACTCTCAGAACATCTCGTCATGAGACTCTGATTTAATTTTTAGATTCTGTCAGGATCTGCTCAAAGCAGTGCGTTCCTGATAGATCATGTGTCACCATCTGTTGTTGCACTAATACATCACACTCACACATGGACTCATTGACTGCAGTCATCGCACACAGGCTTCATGGCTTTGAAACAGACTCCCACATGTTTGTTTTCTGAGCGGCAGGCCTTTGTGTTGCCTCTGCACACGTCTTGATCACTAATGTTGGATTATTCAATGTTAAATTATTTGTAAATGTCACTGTTTAAAATGTGAGTGTGTAAAAAGTTTTTTTTTTCTTCATTTTAATCTATAGAATATTTAAAGCCATTGTATATGAGTGCTTGCTGACTGTCTATGAGTGTTAGTGAAACAGAGGTTTTCATCCCTGGCCTTTTGATTCGTCACAGGTCAGTCAGGCTGTGTGGCCTTGATTTTAATATTTTTTGCTGTCTCAGAACTGACTGAACCATTTGGTTCAAGCTTGTTGAAGGTAAACTTTATTACTCTGGAGGGATTATTAGTTTCACAGCCATTTTGCTGAGCTTCTGCTTCATAGAGTGTGACATATGTGTAATTGGCTGAGTGTGCAGATTTAAAAAAAACAAAAAAACAAAAAACATGCCAACCCTCCCTTCATTGTGCAGATGATTATCATATCAACTGTAGTATGTGGCTACAATAAAATACTCTAAATCATTAATAACATTTTTGTACATCAAGTATTGTGACGAACACATGGCCACCATCCAGTCCAAAGACCTGATACAGCATGAAAGTCCGTACATGAGTGTCAGGAGCTGGGTTTTATGCTGTGCTTTAAGACTGTCATCCTATAGCCATACATTTACATACTTCATTATTCAACAATGTAAAAAAAAAAAAGATCCATCACATCATTTGTTTGTACGAAAAGGATTAATAAGGACTCTCTGAGTGACCTTTGAATAGTCTCACTTTTATTTGTCTGTTCATAATCCAGGATTTAAAATCAGATTATCAGTGCTAAAATCAGTTATCTGTAAATGTTTTTTTCACAGTATCTGTGGTGGAGTCACATTTTCTTGTTAGGATCTTTGATTTATTTAGTAATGATGGTGGACACTGGAGCTGAAGTTTCAGATAGAAAAAGGACAGAAGAGACGAAAGCTTAACAGGAGAGTGATAGAGCATGGTCTAGTGGCTAAAACATGGGCTAAAACACAAGCTAAGGGCTAAAACACAAGCTAAACAACAGGCAAAAACAAAGGCTAACACACGAGCTAAAGGCTGAAACACAAACTAAACCATGGCCTAAAGGCTAAAGCATGGGCCAAAGGCTCAAACACGAGCTAATTCATGAGCTAAAGGCTAAACACAGGCTAAAGACTAAAACACAAGCTAAACCATGAGCTAAAGGCTAAAATACAAGCTGAAGGCTAACAATAAGCTAAAGGCAAAAATATGTGCTGAATCCTAAATCACAGACTGAAGGCTAAAATACAAGCTAAACCACCAGCCAAAGGCTAAGCCACGAGCTCAAGGCTCAAGAACTAGCTAAAGGCTAAAACACAGACTTAAGGATCAAACATGAGCTAAAAGCTAAAACACGGGCCTAAAGCTAAAACACGGGCTAAAGGCTAAAATACAAGCTAAACCACAGCCTAAAGGCAAAAGCACAGGTTAAAGCACAGGCTAAAGTCTTAAACTCAAGTTAATCCATGAGCATGAGCAAGGCTAAAATACAAGCCAGAGGTTATAACCATAAACAGGCTAAAATACAAGCCGAAGACTAAAACACAAGCTAATTTATCAGCTTAAGGCTATGGCAGCTCCCGTGACAGAGGTTTTTTGGCTTCAAAATTGTGCAATGGTAAAAGGTGGAGCCACTCTGTTTATTCTACAGTCTATGACCGTCAGGGCCTGCAAGGCCTTCTTTACTGGCCTCAAAAATCCTGAATAACAGACTTGTTTTATTTTATTTTCTACGTATACTAATTCATTAATTTCAAATGGTCTGTTTGCTTCCTTTCATAGCTTTCCTGTGGTTGCGCTGCTTCCAAATGTATTTGTCATATAAAAGCATTTATCCAATCTCATTTCAGCCATCATTTGTTGCTAGGGTCAAAGAAATCTGCCTGGAGGCCTTCATTATCAGTTCTGTGGGCCCTGTAGCATAAAAGAAGTGTCAATCAAACTGTTGTTTTAACCAATCAGATTTTAAGTTGACAACACCAAGGCCATCTAGCAGGCATACAGTAACGTTAGCGTATTTCCATACTTTGATTGGATAAAGACTGTGTTAGCCAGCAAACTGATCCGTTGCCAGTTAAACAAGCTAAAATATATTTGTGTATATTTACTAGCTTTTTTAGAACATTTCCTTGCATAACTTCCTGACAGTGACTTTCAAAATAAAACAAATCGTGTCAAAACCAGATCCTATTTAACTTGACTCAACAGAAGCAACATTATGAGTGGACTCATGGCAGCACTGAACAGGTTTGAGGTTTTACAGCCCTACATGAATGATGAGAGGCTCATTAATAATGGAGAGGGAAGTGTCGGGACTGCTCTGTCTGTGACTCCACCTGTCTGTCAGTCATGCGGCTTGCAGGAATGAACTCTCAGTTGGTGTGAGTAAGTCTGCAGTCAACCCCTGGCCAGAGATGCATGTGCATTCTATCTGTGATGCAACAGCTCTTAATACTGCACTAATGCATCTCTTATTATAATAGGATAGTTTCTGTAGCCATAAATTAATTAATAAGAGGTGGGTTAATTCAGATGGAGCATAACCAAAGGCCTAGGTGAGAAATGCATGGCCTGCCACTGCATCCAGATGACTCTAGCCTCTACTCTGTGAAAATTACCCAATGCAAATTTGAGGAGGTGCTGTTTTTTTTCCCTTTTCTAATCAAAGTAAGACCCAGATTTGAAAATAAGACCTTCAGAGGTTGTATGTATGAGGTTGTAGGTTGAATGTTGTGTTTTCAGTTCAGATCCCTTCACTGTGTGTTAACAGTTACAGCTGCATGAACACTTTGGAAATAGAAGCTCAAACCTGGTACAAACATGGTGTCTCTTTTCATTCATATGCAGAAGACACACATAGCTGTATATGCCCCTCCATCCCAATGATCTGGACACCATCATTTTCTAAACTGCTTCACCGACATTAAAAGCTGGATGTCCCACATTTTTTTAACATTTAATTCAACACAAACTAATCTGAAGTCACAGTTTTTTCTCTCCTCCATATATAATCTGGTCCTCTGAACAAGAATATCCAAGCTAAAAATCTAGGAGTGACATTTGACTCAGACCTCTGTTTGTCAAAATAAGTTTAATCCTGTTTCCATCTTAATCACATCTCCTAATCTGTATAAAGTCACTTATATCACCCTTCCTAATCCTTCTCAGATTTCAGTGATGACCTTTGAACCCCTTGGTGCCTCTGTGTGCTCTCAGATCAGTGGATGAGCTCTGCTGGGTGGTCACAGATCCCAGCTGATAACCAAAGTCAGCGAGCATTTCCCTCAGAGCCCAAAAACTGTGGAGCTATCAGTCTGCAACAGTAAGACAGTCCACATCTTTAGCTTCTTTTAAATCCTCTCTCAGATCCTAAGTGTGAAGGAAGCTTTTTCTCAGGCCTCAGAGTGTGTCCTTTTTCTCTCTTCTGATGTCCTGCTTTTGTTCACTGTCTTTTTATTTTGCTGCATTTTGCTGTGAAGCACTTTGTAACTTTGTTCAGAGAAGTGCGTAATAAATACAGTTTATTATTATTTGTACTTGTTTACAGTCAAACCTGACTGAATTGTGGTTGAACACTGAAACACATCTAATAACTCACAGCCACAGAGGTCAGTGGTGTGACCATGTTAACTGGAGGCGGTCAGCCCACTCTCAAACGTGCTTTTAATTTGTCATCAAAGACACATCTGAAGACACGTCTGCTGGTTTACTTGAGGTTGCTAAGGCTTACACCAACGAGCTACCTCTACATGCCCACAGTCTCTGACACTTACCAGATTTCAGCAGCCCTGACAGAAGGCACTGGGTCACATGACCCAATGAAACACAAGTCAGGTCAGGTAGACATGTGGCCAATCACATGGAAATATCTGCTGTCAGGATCATCACACTTCACAGAAACAGCATCTAAGATCTGAAACAAAATCCACTTTACAACAATATTTACCTTAAAATACAAACAAACAAATGTTCCTTTTTTTAATCCAAGCTTCCTTATAAGGCAAACAGGAAGCATTTCTTAGTCTATACAGGTTGTATGTTATTCAGACGTAAACAGAGCCCTGCTGCTGACTCAAGGTTGAGCTGAAGGCTTCTTCGTTGGAGGAGGGGGAGGAGCTCGACACTGAAACAGAGAGAAAGAGAGAGAGACAGAGAGAGAGAGTGAAAAAGATAAGTGAGAGATCATCTCTTCAGTCATGAGTATTGTTTCATTTATTCATTCTGGAAGGATTTCTGTGGTTAACATCATAGTAAACATCACATACTGGTCTCAGCCGGCTGCTGGTGAAATCTGGAGAATTGCTGCAGCCATCTGATTGGAGGAAAAATAACTATTTATTAAAATAAATAAATAAATAAAAACTGTTCAGTCTGGGTTCAAGTCTAAATCAACTCACCGACTGTGTCTTCAGAGAACCTTTGAGGAAAGACCTGCTGTTTGTCCTCCACACAGCTAGGAGGCGTAGCTACAGCTGGACTACAGGCAGAGTCAGCAGGGACCGGGATGGGGGGAAATAAGAGAGGCATGGTTGGGGTGGGGAGAGGCTGACAACAAAAAAGATAAAGATTAGTCAGATATTTTGATCCAGAATAAATTGAGGTGGAGGATTTGTAAGGAAACCAGCGGGAGAGTACCTCCTCATGATCTCCCTCCTCCTTCGCCTCTTCCTCTCCCTCATTGTGGACAATCTCTACCACCAAGGATGGAAAGACACCAACTCGCCCGTTCAGCTCTCCTTCCCAGAAGCCATCATCTACCTGCAGTCACACACAGGTCAATAAAAGTTACAAAGATGTGACATGTTGAGATGTGCCAGTTAACGGACAATAATTTGGCTTCATTTTTTCTTTCAGGGGTTACTGCTGGGTGTCCTCTGTTTTTTTTTTTTTTTTTTTTCCAAGGAAGAAAAATCCTAGTCCATACAGCCTTGATAGACGTGGATGTTGCAGGTCTACCCCTAGGTCTGTCAGTAAATATTTAAGACAGTGACCTGAGACAGACTAACAAACCAAGGTAAACAAACAAACAAACAAACAAACACATTTTTCATTGTCTGTTTCTGGGGTCTAAAACAACAGCTTACTCCTACACAAAATGTTTTTCATTATGTCAGGAATATTTTCTGTAACGTTTTCAGACACTTAGGGGAACACAGGCTATAAATATCACATATTTGCCCTTAGAAATTACATTTAATTAATTTAGCCTTTAATAAGCTAACTTTAGGCTTAAGATGAAAATGTATCTTTTTATGTGATGCTAAGTTCATAAAGTGTACAGAATATTTGATTGATTAGGTTCATTCAAATAGCTGATGACACACATTTTAACACATATTACAGTAAACAGGCGAAAGTTGGACTTTTATTTTTCACCCAGTTCATATTCTTAATTAAAGTATTAGTAAATGATTTTTCTTTTTTCAAATGGGGAAAAAAACATAAACTGTGTAGTGATGGATAAACAGACACACCCTGCGTGGGTCATTATTCATCCATCTCTCAAAGGAGCAGATTCATCCCTCTGAAAATGTCCAGGAATAATTAGTTCACAGGGAAGAACTGAAGTGGTTTCTTTTTAAACAAAAATAAGACATTAAATCCTAGGAAGTCCACCCTAATAAATGAATTTCCTGAAGAGAACAACACACACCTCCCCATGTCGATAGCGTCTCAGTTGGATGAGTGCTCCCTCCTGGAAGGAGAGCTCCTCTACACTCTGAGCCTGGTAGGAGTACAGAGCTCTGGCTACACCTGAAACAGGAAACACCATCAACATGACACACACACACACACGCACACACACACACACACACACACACACACACACACACACACACACACACACACACACACACACACACACACTAATATACACACCTTTGCTCCTCTCTTTACTGCTGCTGGAGGAAGTAGAGCTAAACGAACCGTCCAGCTGAGCACTATCCTCTACTGGACAACACAAGAACTGCACATAATGCTCAGGGACATAACCCACCTGACCACAGGCGTTACACACCTGGATGAGAGTAGACAGACAGGGATATGAGCAGGGAGACAAGGAGACATGAACAGGGAGAAAAAAAACAGAGACATGATCAGAAACGCAGGGACATGAGAAGGAAGACAAGGACACAGAAACATGAACAGAAAGACGGTGACATGAACAGTGAGGAAGACAGTGAGACAAAGACATGAGCAGGGAGAAAGGGCTACGAGCAGAGAGACAGAAAAACAGGGACATGAGCAGGGAAACAGAGAAATGAGCAGGGAGACAGAGACATGAGCAGGGTGACAGGTATACAGAGAGACAGAGACATGAGCAGGGTGACAGGTATACAGAGAGACAGAGACATGAGCAGGGTGACAGGTATACAGAGAGACAGAGACATGAGCAGGGAGACAGACACATCAGCAGGGAGACAGACTCAGAACAGGGAGACAGGGAGACAAAGACATAAGCAGGGAGACAAAGACAGACAGAGAGACATGAGCCAGGAGTCAGAGACATGAGCATGGACATGAGTTCTGTGTTCATCTGTTGATTTCCTGATAAGTGAAAATCAAAAAGACACCTTCAGCCAGTCTTCTACTTCTCCATCCTCAACCACTTGAAGCTCCTCCCCCTCCATGATTGACAGCTCATCTGACTGGCTAGCCTAAAGGAAATGATGAAATCAACACATGGAATGAACTGCAGTACCATAACTCAGTATCAGATCCTACAATTAAGCCACAGTTTCCAGTAAAGATTCTTTACTTGACAGTCACACTCTAAAATTTAGATCAACAAACATTAAAGTTATTAATTGAAAGTCTTGTCTGCACATCAAAATTGTCCAATAGTCAGTCCAGGTTTTCACAGCCCATAATTTGAAGTCAAACAGCAGAATTTCGTATACTATACTTATATACTTAAACATTATAGAGACTGGGTGGAGCTGAAGTCTACAGGCTTACAGGCACATTCACATAAAAACACACAGCACACACACCCCCTCAAACTCAACGCCTTCTGACTCCTACCCTCCTCACTCCCTCGTCCCTGTGCAGCCTGCAGTGGGTTGATGTGCACAGGCTCAATTGAGGCTGCATGTGTGCCCTCCAGTGACTGTACTGTGACACCTTCCCTCCCTGACACCCCTACCCTCTCATTTTTGTAGGTCTGTGGTGTACTGGTCATCCATGTGCTTATATGCTGAGGTGTTTTTTTCCAAATCTCACACTGTGCTCCCCCTTCAGCAGCACAGTCTGGTATTTGATTTTTTTTTGTCCTCTCTATCTTTCCACACCAGATGAAACAGGGCGCTCCGCTGTGCACGCTGGCTGCCCCAGAGTTCTCCTGTTCCTCTCCCCCATGTTTATGTCTTTGTGTTTTTATGTTTTTGGACGGGATGTAACTGAAATGCAATTTCCCTCGGGATAAATAAAGTATTCTGAATCTGAATCTGAACTCAGTCTTGGCTTTATTCATCATCATATTTTACACACTAAAAGTTACATACTTTTAATTTCACTAAGTGAGTTTCCTGTGTCCTGCTTTAGGGACTTTTCCAGGACTTGGACTAAAATAATAAGGACTCAAATCAGGTAAAAAGGAATCGATTTGGATTTTTTTTGGTGACTCGGGCTCGACTCTGATTTTTATTTATTTATTTATTTATGTTTTGGTGACTTGACTACAACACTGATGTGAGTATCCAGTCCAGCAGGGGCTTGGAGGTAGAACTGGTTCTAATGGGTGTTAAATTTACAGTCAAAATGTTTTTTTTATTTTTTTTATTTAAGTTCTGTTGAACCGATTGTTGACTTTTGAACACAGGTTTTCCAACAATCATGGAAAGAGAGGCTTAAAACCACAACATGAGCATATTGAATAAATCTCAGATGTTTGGAAAAGCTGAGTTCAAAATTCATTGGTTGGTTTAACAGCACCTTGGACATTTTTTTAAAAACATAAAAAAAATATTAGAGGGCAGCAAAAACATTTTTTATCCCCATAAGAGCACATATCACAGCTGCAGACTTCAGAGAACCCTGCGGACCAGCAGCAGATGACATAGTACCACAGACTAGCAGATGACCTTTGTTGCTGCTGTAGGATTAAAACAATGACTGACTGATTAATGATCAATACCTGATAGTTATAGACGACTCTGCAGGCTGCAGGGTAAACACACGCTCCTGATGCCAACACTGGATCTGTAAAGATGTCCCCATTCTCATCTTCATAGTCCTCAAAATCAGTCAGCTCAAACTCATCCTCCTGAAAACACAAATCAAAGGTAAGAAATGAACAGGACGTCACCTCCTCTACTCCTCTCTTAGGAAACTATTTGTTCATCTGTCTGTCCCAAATATTCACCTCAGCACCAGTCAGTAGAAACATGGCGTCATCTCCTCCTGTGAGTGTGACGTTTAGCAAAGAACTTAAATGTCCTTCAGTGTCAGGACTTTATTTAACCTCACCCACAAGTCCACTAAACCCCCAGACTTTTCCTGTTAGGATCGTTACATAGAGCTTTCTTATCCTGTGTGTTTTTCACACCAGGTGAAGACTCTTACAGGGAGCTCTGGACTGAAACCAGTGGAGCGATTAGAGCTCAGTCTGAGTCAGTGACTCCTCTCACTCCTCTTACACCGCACAGAGGTGTTTTAATTTACACTCCACCCACAGAGACCACAGAGCACTGTTATCAACTTCTTCATGTTTAAAGTGAGAGTTTCGGGTTTGATCGTCTAAGGCCATACATGTTTTTATGGATCAGCTTGACTCCCTCAACAAGAAACCTCCTTTAAGAGCTGCGTTAACACTACAGTCATCACTCATTATCACAGGCACAATAATATACATTTACAGTGATTCTGTTCCTTCAAACCGGGGCTCCTGTGAATAAGACCAAAGCCAAAAAAAAAAAATAAAAAAATACCGCCTTTAAAGCTGTTTTACTTCTAAGCTTTAAGGAGCTCAGGGGGACTGATGATCTTAGAACCTTCAGACTGTGGATTCTGCTATTCTCGAGTTGAAAAATGACAAAAAAGAAAAGTGACTCATTTTTTTACGAGGCCAAACTAGACACAAGAGCTGGGAACTAGTCCTTTCTAGAAACTCTGAGCAGCACATCAGATTCATGCTCTGTTATGGAACCATGATGAAATAAATTCAAATTCAAGTGTGTGTGTGTGTGTGTGTGTGTGTGTGTGTGTGTGTGTGTGTGTGTGTGTGTGTGTGTGTGTGTGTGTGTGTGTGTGTGTGTGTGTGTTGTATACTGAAAAGTCCTCTGTAGACTTCCTCTGCTCGCTGAGGCGCCTCTCTCTCTCCAGCTCCTCCTTCGCCTGGTGCATGGCCTCTCTGAACCACACTTTGGTTTCCGTCATGCTCTCTGACAGCAGAGCGATTCGAGCCTCTGCCTTCAGCCTGCTGAGCTGCCACAGGAAGGAAACCAGGAAGACTTGAGGCAAGTTCTCGGTCAAGTAGGCACACAGAAATTCAGCACTTTAAAAAATGATCTGAATGATGTTTCACTTTCCTCTGACTTTGACCTCTCTACTGAAAACTCTGTGTCTGAGTTAGATTTTCCCACCAGCATTTAAAGAGGTTCAACAGTTATGCTCGGAGTCAGTGGTTCTCCAGTGGGGGTACATGTACCCCTGGGGTACATGAGGAGACTCCAGGGGTTATGCAGGATTCATGGTTGTCCTCAAAGCCTCATAGCAGATCTGTCAGTATCCTCTGAGCCGACATGTCCACTGAGATCCCTCTGTGTCCCTCTGTATCTTATGTGAGGATTATCATATACTGACTGTTAAATAATACATTTAGCCTTTCAGCTCCTCTGTTACGACCCAAACCAATGCCCACATCACTGTGGACACAGCAGCACTTAGCCTGTCAGTGTCTCCATCCATCAGACACCTCTTCATGAACGGGAACCCAGGATACCTGAACCCTCTGATGTAAAGCAAAGACTCACTCCCCTCCTGATCCACCACCAGGGCCTTGGATGGGATGATGTTTGAGGTCTTTCTTTTTTAAACACAGATGTAGAGGCTAGGAGCAGAAGGCCAGCAGCCTTAAAAAAAAACCCTTTTGTAAAAGAGGTACCTTGGCTTTCCTGACACTTTCCTGCACCTCTGCAATCTTCTGCTCCACACTGGGCCCCATCTCCCCTGACAGGAGCTTCAGACGGCTCTCCAACATCAGCAGGGCCTGCAGACCAGCACAGACACTGCTTTTCACTGCTACCTGTTATAGTTGTCTTCAAACCTGCAGGCCCTCACTTCAGCGACTTCAAATGACTAAGCCCTCATGGATTTCACTGCGAAGCGTCTACGTGGACTAAAAAAGACTCAGCGCTCATGTCTTACCCTCTCTCCATGGGTGATGATCTTGTAGTCTTTTGCAGCTTTTGTCACCCATTTTTTAGCCTCTTTAACCAGACTGTCCTCTGATTCAGGAGCAGAAACCTCTTGCAGAGCAGAAACCTGCATGATGACAGTGAAGCATCTCTCTGTTAGACCCTGGGAGCTCTCAGTGTGCCAGCTTTGTGCAAGTAGTTCAGCAGCAGGTCAGTGGTACCATCAGCCACCAGGCTGTCACCACACAGTCCTCTCTACATTTACAACATGGTGGTGTGAGTTTTGGCCTCACACTTAAATCCAGTGTTTGTTTGTCCTCCCTTCAGGCTTGTTAGAGCCCGATAAGTAACAATGATCTGAAATGTAATAAAAACATATGGTATAACTGACCCAAATTGTAAGAAGATGCTGTGCCAAAAACGTAATAACTTTAGCCTAAAATGTAACAGCTTATTACATTTTGGGTTTAATTACATTTCTTATTATGTTTTGGGTTTTATTATGTTTATTCTTATTACATTTTTCAGCGTCCTGGAACAAACAAATAGCCTAGAGCTTATTTCAGCCCAGTTACCACTGACAAGCTTCATGTCTTACGTGAATAAGGCTCAAGCAGTGAGGCTGCAAGGACCCGAATGAAATACGAAGAATCATTTTTTTTCCCTAAAGTGAAGTTTGCTCTCTATCTGCTTCCTGACCATCTCCAGTGGCTGGGCTAACCTACCTGGCTATGATGAAATCTCTTCTTTGTCAGAAGTACTGAACACCAATCCTTTTCCTAACTGACATTCAGTGTGTCCACTTTGTGGCGTGCTGTTGGCCTCTTTTAATCTGATCTGATCTCATTTATTAGCAGCTGAAGTCTGATGAGCTGAGGGTGTTTAGACAGTCAACACATTTAGCAGCTTGTAGCCACACCGTCACTGCAGCAGGTTAAAAAGTGACTCTGTTGAGTTTTTGTTGTAAAACTGCTTCTAGAAATGTCTTTAAGGATATAACTGATCAGTATGATGAAAAATGAATGGAGGACTCTGGAAACCCTGATTCTATTGGGCTCTGTAGAAACTGAATGTGATGAATCTGGATTGTGAACACAGGCCTCTGAGGTCTGTGACAGCTTTTATACAGTGAACAAAGAATGCTAATTCATCCTGATGAAAAGAGAAAACATATTTCCGGGTGTAAAGAATATGCTTTTTGTTCACTAACATTGCTCATGAAGGACTTACTAATCCCAGCCTGTGAGGTACACTCAGTCTCATACAAACCTAAACACACCTGGTCACATGGAGCTGACTGGAAGGTGAACTCAGGTGTTTTGCTGAAGGAGACAGATTCTTGGAGAAACTGCTGCACATTTTTCTCTCTGGTCACCTAGCAACAAGACCACCAATCAGATTTAACCAGGACAGAAAAAAGACAATCACTCTACATCCAAAGTATACCATCACACCTTCAAATGAGAGCGAATAACATTTTGAACAAGACTTAACACCAGCAAAGAATTTCTGAGTACATCAATAGGAGTCCTTGTCTTAAACCTTTTTCTTCAATCTTTTCTAAAAGCAACAACAGGTCTAGACTTGTTAACGCTTTTGGAAAGTGTCTTGAGATAACATTTGCTATGAATTGGCGCGATATAAAGAAAGATTGATAGATTGAAACCAGTAGCTTTCTCTTGAGGCTGTTCACTGTACACTGGAGGAAAGCTTTGAACAGTCCAGCTTGAGGCAGAGTTTCAAAAGTTTCAAGGCTTCAAAAGTGTAGCAGAGCTCCTTGGGATAGACAAGCTTCTCTGTATACTTTAAACCAATGAACACAGACCAATCTCTTGAAAAGTTACTGAGCGCACTGTCACCAACACCACTGCTTACGCCACCACTTCCACTCCCATCGACACTACCACCGCCATCACTGAGCCAATCTTGAAAGGGCCGGTTTCCAAAACGGCCCCTTCTCTGATTCAAATTTCCTGTTGGTGGTGCATTGCCCATGCCGTTGTGGTCACAAATCTATAAAGTATAAAGATTTAGGTCACTTGGTTTGTTTTTTATGGCTCCTCAAAGTTGTACCTTTCAGAAGCTGTCTAAGTGTTGATAAAATGTGCATGTTATGTAAAATATTAATGAAAATCTAATCAAATGATGGTCACCGTAAAGAATACATTCATGGCATGATTGTGACAAAAAATCATGTTTCCATCGTGCCATTTGGCTGTTTTATTGAAGAAACAATGTCAAAAATGCCATTTTCGATGATAACATTTTAGACACAAAAACTGTGTTTTTTTAGAGAATACACCCTTTTATGGGCGTTGGATGCAAACCAATTTTTATCCTATTAAATAGTACGTAATATGCTATTGATGAGAGGAAAAATCATCAAAATGTAAGTGGTGGAACATTTTCAAATGTTGGGTTGAATTAGCCTATGGTTGAATTGCCGATTTTCGACTTTCTTTAGATAATTAACAAAAAAACGGGAGTATTTGCTCGGTATGTTGAGAATATGTACACAGATATGAAAAAAAGTGAGAGAAACACTTTTTCATAAAAAAATCCAAGATGGCTACTTCACAAGTCCCCGTGGTTGAAGACATTGGCTGACAAATAGACAGAACAACAAACAAAATGTGTTCCTTATGATTTTGGTTGGTTTTCGCATTTACGGGAGTGTTCATAGCTACGGGTGATTGTATAATACCTATATTTACATACTACAGTAATAGAGCATCGTGTGTAGTCTTGGTATATATACCAGATGAAAGATATGGGGAACAGTGCGAGTGGATTTCAAGGAACTGATCTTTGGACCAACCTGTCCAGGCCATGCATGCCGAGTCATCAAGAGAAGAAAAGCTTATTGTAAACACAGACTGGTTCTGTGAAAGGACGTGCGACACCTCTAGGAGGTCATTAATGATTTCGGATGATTTTGATGGTAACTGAGATTCCAAGGAACCTCTACCATCAAGGACAACCTCTGTAGACGGATCTAAGTCGTTACCAATAAGGTGAATGGAGCAGACGCGGGATGAGGTGGGACACCACAGTTTGTGTGAATAGATCAGGTGATGTCTTGCACGTTTTGGTAAGACTGATGATTTTGTTCCATTTTTTGCAAAGGTAACAAGACAGAGACAGCATTTTTTGTGTGAAGATGATCCATTCAAAAGATCATGAAGGGTCAGCAACGGCACGATATGGGACAGGGAGTCGTCTTCTTCCTCTATTTCCTGGTTCTGCTCGGGTTCAGGTTCAGGCTGATTTTTGTTTCGAAGATACTTCATGTAGCACTTCTGGCAAAGAAATGCTTGTTCCTTTGCTGACATCAATCCTTGTTGCACCAGCGTATCTAGGAGCCATTTATATTGTGGACTATTTACATTGCGTGCACTTCTGTTCTTATTGCCACTACGTTTCTTGAAGTATACTTGACACTCTTCTCCAACACGTTTACCCTCCATCTTGAAACCATAACAATTGGTTTATGAAGCGTCGATAAAGTAACAAAATATCAAGCCACCGATGATTGCTGTAAACAGCTGATACTTAGTAGTTTGGTACAATTATGCGAAAATGTGTGATAAATAACGAACAACTAATTACACAAAATAACAAGACAATATAATAAATCACATTCAATACCTCCAAGAAGCGCAGAATTGATTGATTACTTAGAACAAAATAAAGTATTTCATATGGATAATCTATCTATTCGATGTGGCGTGGTCGGCAGGCACAAAGAAAGTGAGACAAGTCAGGGTCCCAACCCTGACAGAGTCAAAACGCTTTGGAGATGGGACAATAAAACAAGGAAATTGAGACAAGAATAGCTAGCGTCGAGTGAATGATTTCGTAAACGTATAGACAAAGACAAGAAGATACGGATAAATGTACAAGGCCACACGATCAGAAAATTCAGAAGAGGACAACTTGAGATAGAACAGTATTCATGTATCAGGGTGTCCTCAGTGTAAATCTTTGTATCGATACTATTTATTTAGTCGTTACACATCATAAAACTGTCATGAAAATATCCGCTCTGATATTCAATATAAAAGTTTGTATATAATAAGCTATATAATAGGGTTTCAGACAAGGTTGTTACTCATTTCCCCTTTTCTTTCAATTTACAGCCACATTCAGGCGGCGATATGAGAACGTTCCACCACATGGAATTAGCTGATTTTTGGTACACATATGAAACAAGTAAAGCTCTATCCGATTTTCTGATGGAAATTTGCATCCAAAACTATATAACGGGAGAAAATTGCAAATTTATGGCATTTTTCTTCATAATTGTGTCTCTGCAAGTGCATTTTCATCCAAGAATTATTTTTTTTTTCTGTTTTATGAATAAACACGATGTTTTGGAAATATTTATCAAAAGAAATTTATACTATGTTGCGAATTACAATTTCGAGATAACCTTCTTTTATTTACGAACTTATGTCTTTGATGCTGAAATTGACAACTTTATAAAAATACATTTTCACTGAAATTATGAAATCTGGGTGTCGGAAAGGTGTAAAATTATTTTTCGGGAAAGAAAAAAACAGTAGTTGAGCTAGATAAGAAATTAAACGGGGGCAGGCTCCTATGGAGAATTAACATTACTGGAAACAGGCCCTTTTAAGTGACTGTGAGCAGTTTCTGATCAAGTGACCCATGTACAGTCCATATGCCAACATTGTACTAAGATGGCGGCCAACTTGAAAAACTGTCTAGCATCTTAAAATTAAATTGGGTACAAGCAGTTTGTTAAGTGACTCATGGTGACTGCTCATGTCACTTTCCATGCTTGTATCACCAACTAAACTAATAGCTACCATCTTGAATTTTTAGTGTCTAATGTCTTTTTTTTTCAAAATAGAGGCTCTTAACTGTGACAAAGTTCATGTTTGCATCACCATGAGAATGTGTTTTTTTCTTCAGGTATCAACTGCACTGTTTCATCTGGTGGTCTACCCAGGCAATGACATGTGCAAACATCTCACCCTGCTGTTGAATTTCCTCTGTAAACCTCTGCATCTAGAGAAAACCAGTGAGTGATCTTCCCTTTGAGAATCGTCTCTCTTGTCTCTGTCTTAATTTCCTAATATACTCATCTCATCTGACCTTTGTGCCCGTGTTTTTCTTTCTCCTCTACGAATGCATTTTCTCCATCTTTAACTGTCCCTGTGACGTCCCTCACCCTCCACTCTGGAGGCAGAGCAATGAAGGTCTTATATCTGGTATCTCATCTTCTATCTATCTAGAAGATGTATCTATTCTTTGGAAGACTTTGTATGCACAACAGTAAAAAGGGTTAAGGTTGAACCCACCTCTTTCAGGAAGTCCCCAAATTAAATCTACCTCTTTGGGAGGTTGTAAAAGGTACTAGCTAATAGTTATCGGTATTAGTGATGGAGAATCCCAATCAGCTGGGCCCCTCTGATGAAAAACAGGTTCCAGACCCGTAACGGAAGCCAGGGTGTTGACCACTGCAGATAGGGTCAAAGTGTGCTGCAGGTTTACCCTCTGTTTAAAAATATGAAAGTGTTTTATTCTGCTGTCAGAGAGCGCATTCTTGTTGCACAAGTCACGTATTCTGCAACCCTGTGTTTTGAGCCATTCTGCTCAAAAAACAAAACAAAACAAAACAAAAAAAACAGCTACAGACTTCCTCTGTAGACTTCTTTTGAAGACTTCCTCTGTGGACCTCCTCTGTAGACCTCCTCTGTAGACTTCTTCTGTGGACTTCCCCAGTCGACTCAGCCCTTCAAGTTTTTTTTTTTTTTTTTTTTTTTTTTTGGGGGGGGGGGGGGGGGGTTATATTTTTGATGTGAGAGGACAGGAGAGAGTGGATAGAGTAGGAAACAGGGTGAGAGTGGGGAGTGACATGCAGGAAAGTAGCCCCAGAGCAGACTTGAACCTGGGCTGCCTGCTTAAGGGCTTTCTTTTGCCATATAGACATGACCTTAACCACTAGGCCATCTGTGCTCCCCATCCAGCTTTTCAAACTGATGAAAGTGGTTTAACAGCATCGTCAGTGAGGCAGGAACTCTGGATGGATCTCTGCGATGTCGACTCAGCCCTGTGAGAGCTGCTGGTGTCCTCTGATTCAGAAAGGTCCTGAAGTTCTGGAAGTCTGGTTCTTCCTCTATGGTCATACTTTTGTCTCTTTGAAGCCCTCGTGCTGGAGCAGCTGATCAGTGTGTTGCAGTTGGAGGAACATGTGTCACATCCAGGAATAGGTTTTCTGATGGGACACATGGATCGGACCCACCAGCAGAGGCTGAAAGCTGAGCTAAGTTCCAGTTCTCCAGCTGCTTTCTTAACAAAGGGGCCATCTAATACAGCCCTGAGTGGATGATTCCCTCAGCCTAGAAGGATAAAACAACACAGGTGCAGGACTGTAGCTTCAGGAGAGTGAAACCAGAGGACTGGTTTCCACTTGTTGCAGTCTCCCTCTTTGTTTGTTGGTTTGTCAGATTTCTTCATCTCTGCTTCTTGTGCTGATGTTGCATCATGACTTTACTTGTGTTTTCATCTTCTTTGGAGGACAAAGTTGTTCTCCTTCGGATATGATTATCCTCAGATTCTGCGTGGTCAGTATGGTAATGTTTTAAATCCTGCTTATTGTCTTCATCTCTTCTTTTCTACTCTACCTTAAAGGCTGATGTGCCAGTGTTCAAACATACCAGTGCTCCTCTGAGCTCTGCCATAAAACAACTACTCATCATACAACTCCTTATGCACAAACACACACACACACACACACACACACACACACACACACACACACACACACACACACACACACACACACACACACACACACACACACACACACACACACACACACACAAACAGGTACCTTAGAAACAGCCTCCCATATCTGGCTGTACAGCTTGTGTGTGTTCAAACAGGAGTGTGTCTCTGTCCCACACAGCAGAGTGAAATGGCTCTTCACGTCCTCATAAATGTCTCCGTCCATCAGCTGAGGAGGAGAAGAGTAGGATACCTTAATGAGTGGAGCTTTAGAGCGGGGTCACAGTGGCCCAACATGCTGTGCTGATATCAGGCATGATTGCCCCCCCCACAGAGCCGCTCCTCCGCTGGCCAGTACAGCCTGCAGTCACACTACTCCAACATGAACCAAACTTCAGGCACATGCATGGCCCGCCTACGTTACCATGAAGCGTCTGTTTACATGGAGCTCAGTCTCATCAGAGTCAGCACACACAAAGAACAGGATAACAACTTTCATGACTTTTTGGTTCATGTTAAGTTGTTTTGGTCTGACGCAGCTCTTTAACACCAGCATTATTGCTTACAATAACTGTCAAGAGGAGCGGTCATGGTGATCATGTCCGCGTGCTTGTGCCTGCACATGAAGTGTACTGTGCTGAAGCACACCTCTCTGAAGCATGTAAAAAGAAGTGTACAGTGCCCAAGCATGGAACGATTGTGGTCACATTGGCCAAACGAACTTGACTTTAGGGCTGAACTGTGCTTGGGCACGTAACGTTTGGTCAGTGTGACTGCGCCCTTAGTCTCATAGGATAGGACCTGTGACCCCCCTTCTGACCCTCCACTCACACACTCCCCTTCTGAGAGCTCATGCTGTTCCTGTTTCTTCTGTTTGAGGAAAGTGTGTGTTACTAACTCCAATGAGTTAGGGGGAGGTGATGATGATTATAAACTAACAACAAGAAAGTATGTGTGTGTGTGTGTGTGTGTGTGTGTGTGTGTGTGTGTGTGTGTGTGTGTGTGTGTGTGTGTGTGTGTTAGTGTGTGT
Organism: Labroides dimidiatus; assembly: GCA_030710495.1. Taxonomy (NCBI): domain Eukaryota; kingdom Metazoa; phylum Chordata; class Actinopteri; order Labriformes; family Labridae; genus Labroides; species Labroides dimidiatus. The sequence continues at coordinate 31,953,134 of CM061150.1, read as the reverse complement.
GTGTGTGTGTGTGTGTGTGTGTGTGTGTGTGTGTATGTGTGTGTTTTACCTCCATAATGCGGGGTAGGTCATTGTGGCAGTAGTGTTGGTGATGGGCGTTTACTGCTGCTAATGCCAGCAGATACTGGTTACGCACTTCAGTCAGACGGTCATCACACTCCTTTAATCTGGCACTGAGCTTTACACACACACACACACACACACACACACACACACACACACACACACAAACACACACACACACACACACACACACACAACACACACACACACACACACACACACACAACACACACACACACACACACACACACACACACACACACACACACACACACACACAGAGTCGAATAGGTTCAGACATCCTAGTAAAGAGGCTGGACTGTCGTGTCTGTAAAGTTATGTTATTTTTCTCATTCATCTTTCATGTTTTGGTTTCCTATTATTTTGAAATTCCTGGTCCTTGTCTCTGTCTTTTAGATTTGTTCCTGTCTGCCCTGCCCTGTCTGTCACACCTGATTCCTGATTGCCCTCCCCAGCTGTGTGTCATTGCCCCTCATTACGTCTTGTATTTCATGTGTCTCACTGTCTCGTTGCCAGTTCGTTGTATTTCATCGTCTTTGTTCCAGTCTTGTTTCATAGTCATATCACTGCTGTTCTGAACCTTGCATGTTTTCTTGTTATAAGTGTTTAGCCTCATGTTTGCCTTTGTTTGATTTGATTGATAACCTGTGTACCAAACTCTGCATGTCTCTTTAAAGCCCTTTTGCCCTCTGGAACCTGATCTGAGTCTGCATTTGTGTCTGAATCTGGGTCAAAGACACCCACTGGACACCAAATCTGCTCCACACGTCTAAGTACATCTCTCAGTCAGCGCCTCCTTCTGTCTTTATGAGCTCTCATTTCACACTCATACCTTGGTGATCATCTTTTGAAGCCCTGCTTTGAAATGGAAAATCCCATGTTCACTCTTTTTGGCCCTGGAGAGAGAGAGAGAGATCGAATCATTTAACAACAGGTCTGATACACACATCTGATACACACACATCTAATACACAAGTCTGATACACACACATCTGAAACACACACATCTAATACACACACATGTCTGAGGTGAGACTAACTGTGACAAACAGTCATTAAACTCTTCTTTATACCAGGGCTGTCACAATACCAATCCATCATCATGATTCATTTGATCCACATTTTGAACACTGATAACATCTGCAGCACAGAATGACTTCAAATCCCTCGATCGTCTCTGAAAATGCAGTTTGGGCAGTTTGTCCAAGTTGAGAGGGCAGCTGATCCACAGGCAGCAGAACCAAGCAACTCCATATGGAAGACATTAAACAGCATGCTGGCCCACTCAATGGCGAATCTGAGTCATTTTAAATGTGCTTCGGAGATGGATAAAGTATGTTCTGTTCTATTCTATTCTATTCTATTCTATTCTATTCTATTCTATTCTATTCTATCAACACAAAGCATTTATTAGCCAGGGACTGTACTAGCACTTTGGCTTGTGACAAACCCCCCTCATGGTTCGTCAGGCCTCAGTAAGGGGCCGTTTACAAGACAACAGTATTAGGATGAAATGCAAAAGTTTTGTCACGTTTCAGCCTCTTGTTTATACAGAAATGCTGTTTCAGCCGACCTAAAATGCAACTTTTTTATATTAAAAATAAATAAATAAATAAATAAATAAATAAATAAATAAATAAATAAATAAATAAATAAAACAAATTGAAATAAAATTTAAAAAGCAACTTTTTTAAAACATCCTCCAGAGTGGAATTTTTCAGAGTGAAATTTCTCTGTCTTTTTCTGAAATTTTTCTGCAGCTGCTGTCTCCGTTTAAACAGCAAGCAGGTGTTTTCAGTAAAAACGCTGACTTCACACACCGCTTTCGTAGCTGTGTAAATATTTAATTTGAAATACAATGCAAGTCTATTTTGAATGAACATCCTCAAAACCTTAATGTATTTTTTTTTATAATATTCAGTGAGATTGAGTGTTTTTATGCACCATCAGCCTTATTTTGAATGTAAATATGTTCATATAGTTCCTCTTACCTGTTGTAGTGGAGGGGTCTTTAATTACTGTAACACACACAGGCACAGATGTGACGTAGCTGTACCTTCGCGGCAAAAGTTGTGCAGCTCTTTTCATGGTAAGACATGTTTGTATGCTCTCTTCCCTTTGTTTAAGCTAGCTTGTTTAAAAAGTCCTTAAAACTGTTTCAGACCGCTTAAAACAAACGTTACAGCTTTGGTTAGTATGTTAATGAGCTTTGTCGTCAATGTGGATCGTTAAAACAGACTTTAAAACGATGTTAATCATGTTGGAGTTTTCCGCTTAATTTACATGTTCTGTTACCTGCTGCAGGGAAGAGAGACTGAACTACTGCCTGTGTGTGTGTGTGACTTTGCCCTGTGCCCTCTTTATAGGTATGTTTAGATATTTAAGCTGCTGATTTGATGTTTTACATGTTACAAACGTAAAGATGAAGTATTTCACATAACAAAGTTAGAAATAGTTATTCTTTATTATTTTGTTATAAAAATGTGTTGTTACACACAAAAAAAGTTGTGCAGCTCTTGTCATGGGAAGAGAGACCGAACCACTGCCTGTGTGTGTGTGACTTTGCCCTGTGCCCTCTTTATAGAATAAATGTGCACATCCAGCCCACTGAGTGAGTGATTTCCTTTGTGTGGACAAACAACCATTTTAAGTCTGCTACACTTTGCACATGTGCATTCCACTTTCATTGTGGGAACTTTTAATCGCCAGGATAATCGACGGGACAACAACAACGGTTCAAGCCTTGAAAAGCATTCATATGAAGTTATTGAATAATCTCCAATAGAACACTTTGAAATGTGTTTAAAATATATACAGCTTATGATCAGATTTTAGTTGTGGTTTCCCTGTTATATCCATGCTGTTCTTAGTACTTCTATATGCACAGCTGAACGCTAAAGCGATCACATTAAAACACACCCTCGAATCTACGCTACTGTGATTGGCTGGACTGGAGAGTGACATCTGATTGGCTACAGACATTTCCCTGTTATATCCATGCTGTTCTTAGTACTTCTATATGCACAGTTGAACGCTAAAGCGATCACATTAAAACACACCCTCGAATCTACGCTACTGTGATTGGCTGGACTGGAGAGTGACATCTGATTGGCTACAGACATTTCCCTGAAAAAAATTCATTTGTGAATCAAAGCGCGTCAGGGGAGTCTCAAAAATCCACACACAAATGCAGCGAGGTTCACAAATGAAAAGCAGCTCGTAAATGCTCCATATATTTATGAATATGTATTAGATATAGAGAAAAAACAATGAACATTTGTGTGTGAATCAAAAATATGTTTGTGAATTTTGTTTTTTTATTCGTGGATTATTTTTTATATGTGTGTAGAACTATATATATTTGTGTGTGAGTCAGAAATACATTTGTGAATCCTTCTGTGTGCATTTGTGTATTTGTGTGTGTTTGTGAATTTGTGTGTGCATTTGTGAATTTTGTGACTGCTCTGACTCTAAAGGTTCGGGCCCTCACCTATGTGCCAGTTGGGGGGATGTGACTGCTGCACGTGTAGCAAAATGAGCACATGCATGTGTATATGAGTCAAGAGCGGCATTGTGATTGTGTTTCACCTGATACTACCAAGCATTTCCAGAGGGTGGTACTATTGCAGTGGCAGAAAATTGAGCATATGGATGTGTTGGGAGATGAACTTGGTCAGACTTTGGCAACTTCTCCTGGCCATGCCCCTTAAGATAATAAAATTCCTTTAATAATGTTTAATAGCCAATGCATCTTGTATACAGATTTTTTTTTTTTTTCAAATGATTGGAAAATAACTGTGGGACAAGTTCATTGAAATGGTTAATGGACCAGTACTTATGTAGCGCCTTCTAGGCTGTCTGACCACTCAAAGCGCTTTCCACTGCTGATCTCTTTTACCCATCCACATCACATTCACACACTGAAGGCTGAGACTTTCTACATATATGGGAGCCATCAGTTCTATTTAATACATTCACACGCATTCACACACCACTGACCAACAGTGGGAGCAATTTTGGGGTGCAGTGTTTTGCTCAAGGACACTTTGACATGTACGACTGCAGGAGCTGGAATCGAACCCTCAACCTTCTGATTGAGAGGTGATGACTCTACCACTGATCATAGCCACCCCATGCATACCCTAAAAATAGCAAAAATCTGATGTTTAAGTCCAATTTCCAAACTGAATGCAGAATTCACCATGGTCATGAGAGACTTTTTTATAGGTCTTGGTATGGTTTTGCAAACCAAATTTCAGGCCCGTAGCTCGAAGTAGCCCCAGGGGCTACAGTTTGAACTCACTAGGGGGTGCTGTGGAGCTGGTATTGATGCCCAAATACTGGATTCATAAATTCTTCTCAAACAGACATTGTTGTGCACAGTTTGGTGAAATTTGGTGCATGTTGATGCACACAATTTGGGGTTAAAGTGGCAGAAAGAAAAAAAGAAAGAAAAAAAAAGAATAATGACAAGGGTTTCAAGAGGGCCTTCGCCGCACCTGCGATTGCCGGGCTCGGGCCGTAATAACAATCACTAAAGTTTCAAGAGGGCCTTCACCAAACCTGCAGTTGGTGGGCACAGGCCCTAATGATGATCACTGTGGTTGATGGGCATGGCCCCCAATTATAATAATAATAATAATCACAATGGTTTCAAGGGGGCCTTTGCTGCACCTGAGGTTGGCAGGCTCAGGTCCTAATAATCACAATGGTTTCAAGAGGGCCTTTGCTGCACCTGAGGTTGGCGGGCTCAGGTCCTAATAATCACAATGGTTTCAAGAGGGCCTTTGCTGCACCTGAGGTTGGCGGGCTCAGGTCCTAATAATCACAATGGTTTCAAGAGGGCCTTTGATGCACCTGTGGTTGGCGGGCTCAGGTCCTAATAATCACAATGGTTTCAAGAGGGCCTTCACCTCACCTGCATTTGGTGGGCTCGGGCCCTAATAATAATAATAATAATAACAATTACAAGGGTTTTAAGAGGGCCTTTGCCACACCTGCAGTTGGCGGGCACGGGCCTAATAATAATAACTAGACAATTTCCACGGAAATCGTGAGAGGGGCTCGGGACGCATGCCGGCTGGCATACATACTCTTCTTGATATACCCTAATGTGTCCTCTCCCTAACTGTTGTGGGACAATTAAAGCTACTCATGGGTTATAGGTGTGTTTGGTGAGATTGATGTGTGGTTACACATCCATACATGTGGTTTGTAGTTTAACTGAGGTCATATTTAACTCATTCACACAAATGCGCACTATGTGCCCACTGTCACATATAATTTTTACACTCTGGAAACACACAAACAGATATATGCATGCTTAGATGTGGTGGGGGTTTTGTCTGAACTGAGGTCCCTCAATCACGATCATAAATGCACACACCAAACACATAGGCGCGCTCCGCGCGCCATTTCAAAATGAAGAACCCCTCTGTGAGATGATTTGAATGGTGTAACATTGATTAACAAAAATACACACACAAACACAAAGAGTCATGCACGCTACACGTGCTTAAATGTGGTGGGTGTCTTGTGTAAACTGAGGTCCCTTAATCACAATCATAAACACACACACGTACACATAGGCGCTCTTCGCTTTCCTTTTCAGAGACAAGAATCCCCCTGTGAATGGCCTTCAATGATAAAACTTTGTTCAACGAAAAACAGACACACACCTACACACCTACACACACACCTACACACACACACACACACACACACACATGCTCAGCCAAACACGCACACACACACACACACACACACACACACACACACACACACACACACACACACACACACACACTCACACACACACACTCTAACACACACACAAAGACATGAGCATTACGCGCTAGAATGTGAGGGTGTTTTGTGTGAACTGAGGTACTTTAAACATCATCAATACAGTCACACACACATACATGTTTGCGTGCTTTCCATGCCCCTTCAAGGACAAGAAAACCTCTGTTTAAGCTTTCATTGATAATATATTGTTTGATATGAGTTATTTCATTCAAAAGGAATCCTCACTCCTTCGTGTGTGTGTGTACTTGTTTTGATAATATAGCCAGGATCTCCCAGAATGTCCTTATGAGTCATCATTCATGAAGAGCTGCATGGTTTCCCTCTTCCGTCAGTCCTGCTGTGACTGACTGATGATGTCACGCACTCTGAGAGCTGAGTTTTAGTGAAAAAACTCAAAACTTTGTGTTGCTTTACCTTTGTTTTCTCAAAAACTGTTGAAGATAGCAGAATGCCCCTAGAAATTTAAGCTGTGGACAGATGTGTCAAGAATTTGAAGCAAGAATGATGTCTCTAGCTGAAAGTATGGCGAGGCAGGAGCAGTGGGAAATAGTGTGTTTTTTTGGTGTTCTCGGGAAGCCTCCCTATTCATTGTCTATAGGACTTTTTCGTCGGTTTTTCTGGGGGGGTTTTCGGCCGAAAAACACAGAAATTCTTAGAAAAGTCATAGCACACCATTCTGGACCGAGCCGCACGTTTTGATATATAATTTGCTGGGGTTTTCTTAAAGCTCTGGGAGGAGAAGCGGTCCAAAGTTTTGTCCTTATGAGTCATCTTTCATGTAGAGCTGCGTGGTTTCCATGACGATTTAACTGAGAGCAGCTGTGGAGATCAAGGGACACCTCTTTGTGACAGCTGTTCTCTGCTGTTTTTTGGGATGAGGCATGTGTCCGAACAAATGCTCGCTGTGGCCAAACCGTTATAGCTATCAGAAAAACGAGCGCACCGTGAAAATCCAGACGGGCGGAGGAATCCGTCAATGTGCAGTTTATATTTGTAGGGTCAAGAATTTGCCCTCATGGCCGAGTTGAAAATGAGTGACCCTTTTCTGAAAAACCCGAGGGATTCATAATGAAAGTAAATACAGAGAGGTGGTCAGGTTTGGCTGACAGTTGGCCCTTTCCTGACTAAGAGCTCCATCCTTTGACTTCAAAGGCTGCTTTGACAGAAGCGCAACGGAAATACCTACGTTTTGATGTAATTTTTATGACCGTGGAGTGAAATTTGTGGTCCCACGAGACATTTGTTTGGGAAATTCCTTGTGTGTCATGAGCTGCAGCTCCCACTCTAACTGATGATGTCACGCACTGTGAGAGCTGAGTTTTAGTGAAAAAACTCAAAACTTTGTGTTGCTTTACCTTTGTTTTCTCAAAAACTATTAAAGACAGCAGAATGCGCCTTGAAACTTAAGCCGTGGAAAGATGTGTTAACGTTTTGAAGCAAGAATGACGTCTCTAGCTGAAAGTATGGCGAGGCAGGAGCCGTGTGAAAAAGTGTGTTTTTTTGGTGTTCTCGGGGAGCCTTCCCATTCATTCTTAATGGGACTGTTTCGTCGGTTTTTCGGGTTTTTTTCGGCCAAAAATTGCCGAAATTCTTAGAAAAGTCATAGCACACCATTCTGGACCGAGCCGCACGTTTTGATATATAATTTGTTGGGGTTTTCTCAAAGCTCTGGGAGGAGAAGCGGTCCAAAGTTTTGTCCGGAAGATGAAGATGAAGATGAAAAAAGATGCGAACGGAAGAACAATAGGGGCTCGTGGCTTCGCCACGAGCCCCTCTCCCCCATAGCTTTGCTATGGGGGAGAGGGGCTCATGCGAAGCCCGAGCCCCTAATGAAAAATGATGCGAACGGAAGAACAATAGTGGCTCGTGGCTTCGCCACGAGCCACTCTCCCCATAGCTTTGCTATGGGGAGAGTGGCTCATGCGAAGCCCGAGCCCCTAATAATAATAATTACAAGGGTTTCAAGAGGGCCTTTGCCGCACCTGTGGTTGGTGGGCTTGGGTCCCTAGTTAATTCAGTTCTGATGAATCCAAGTGAATCCTCTGAAACCCTGTTATTAATTTGATTCACAGAGTTCATGTTCGACTGAACTTTATTATATATGTAGAAATATGAAGGGGAAACACACACACACACACACACACACACACACACACACACACACACAACACACACACACACACACACACACACACACACAAACACACACACACACACACACTTACACACCTGGTCTTTGCATCTGTCACTTTCTCTCTGGCAATGCTGGCGATGTGACTAACTTGATAGTAGGTCTTTTTGATCCCATGCAGCTCCCGTAGAGCATCCACCATTTCTCCCTGTAACCCCTGAAGATGCTCCAGGCCCTGGTACACACACATATATACACACACATATGGGACTGTGTTTTTGTCTGTATGTACACTGTGTGTGTGTGTGTGTGTGTGTGTGTGTGTGTGTGCGTGCAGCTCTCTCACCTTCTTGGTTCTGACATCCTTGGCGTTGCGAAGACTTCTGGTGACTTCTTGGATGAGGCATCGATACTCGTTTGCAGCAGCCAGACGAGAGGCAGCAGATTGAGCTGTGGCATCGACCAGTGATCGCCACACACCAAACACACTCCTGAAACACACACACACACACACACACACACACACACACACAGAACAAGAACAACTCATCATAAAGCTGCTTTACAATTTATTGGTAATTTATTGGTTCTCAATCTTCTACCACTTATCTGGATCCGGGTCCAGGTCGGGGGGGCAGCAATGTCATCAGCAAAGACCAGAAGCCCCTGTCCCCAGCCACTTCCACCAGCTCCTCTGGGAGGAAAGCAAGGCGTTCCCAGGTCAGCTGAGAGATGTAATCTCTCCATCGTGTCCTGGGTCTACCCAGGGTCTCCTCCCAGCTGGGCATGCCCGGAATACCTCCCCAGGGAGCTGTCCAGGAGGCATCCTCACTAGAGCCCGAACTACCTCATCTGACTCCTTTCAAGGGGAAGGAGCAGTGGCTCTACTCCGAGCCTCTCCCGGATGTCTGTGATCCGAATCCTATCTTTAAGGCTGAGCCCAGACACCATGCAAGGAAGCTCATTTCTGCCGCTTGAATTCACTATTTTGTCCTTTTGATCATGACCCACAGCTGATGACCATAGGTGAGGGATGGAATGTAGATTGACCGGTAAATTGAGAGCCTTGCCTTCTGGCTCAGCTCTTTCTTCACCACAATGGACTGGTATAGCGTCTGCATCACTTGACTTACTGCTGGCAATACGACCAAACTCTCACTCATGCAATACACAGATCGAACAGTCTGTAGCAGAGGGCCATCGACTCCATATTCCCAGAGTGGCCCCCACAGGATACCTCAGGTATCCTGTGGGGGCCATTTTCCTATCAAAAGCCTTCTCCAGATACACAAAGCACATGTGGACTGGTTGGGAAAACTCCCATGCCCCCTCTAGCACCCTTGCAAGGATAAAGAGCTGGTCCAGTGTTCCATGAAAAGGACGAAACTCGCATTGTTCCTCCTGAATCCGAGGTTCGACTAGCCACTGAACTTTCCTCACCAGCATCCTGGAATAGACCTTACCAGGGAGGCTGAGGAGTTTGATCCCTCTGTAGTTGGAGCACACCCACCACCCCAGTCAACCAATCCAGAGGCACTGTCCTAGATGTCCATGCAATGTTGCAGAGACGTATCAGCCAGTACAGTCCTACAACATCCAGAGCCTTGAGTAACTCAGGACAGATCTCAGCCCCGGAGCCATGCCGCTGCAAAGTTGTTCAACTACCTCAGCGACTTCAGCCCCAGTGATGGGGGGGGGGGGGGGGGGGCACTCCAAGTCCTCTGGCTCTGCTTCCTCCACGTAATGCATGTTGGTGGAATTGAAGAGATCCTCAAAGTATTCCTACCACTGCCCGACTACACTCTCAGTTGAGGTCAACTGCTCCCCATCCCCGCTGTAAACAGTGAGCTTTCCCCTTCTGAGTCGTTGGACAGTTTGCCAGAATTTCTTTGAGCTAGTCTTGTTCCATGGCCTCACCGAACTTCTCCCATGCCCAAGTATTTGCCTCAGTGACTGCCAGAGCCGCAGAACGTTTGGCCTGCCGGTACCTGTCAGCTCCTTCTTGAGCCCCACAGGCCAACCATGCCCTGTAGGACTCCGTCTTCAACTTGACGGCACCCTTCACCTCTAGTATCAACCAGCAGGTTCGGGGATTACTGCTGCAACAAGCACCAGCCACCTTGCGCCCACAAATCTGGATAGCTGCTTCAGCAATGGTACCGCTGAGGATGGTCCATTTGGATTCCATGTCCCCGGCCACCCCCAGAACACCGTCAAAGCTCTGCTGGAGGTGGGAGTTGAAGACCATCCTGACAGGGTCCTCAGCCAGACGTTCCCAGCAAACCCTCACAGATCGTTTAGGTCTGCTAGGTCTGTCCAGCATCTTTCCCCGTCCATCCGATCCAACTCACCACCAGGTGGTGATCAGTTGACAGCTCAGCTCCTCTCTTCACCCAAGTGTCCAGAACATACGGCCGCAGATCAGCTGATATGACCACAAAGTCTATCATAAATCTGCGACCTAGGGAGTTCTGGTGCCAAGTACACTTATGGACACCCTCGTTCGAACATGGTGTTAGTTATTGACAAGCTGTGACTATCACAGAAGACCAACAGCTGAACACCACTTGGGTTCAGATCAGGCAGGCCGTTCCTCCCAATCATGCCTCTCCAGGTCACGCTGTCATTGCCCACTTGAGCATTGAAGTCCCCCAGTGGGACAATGGAGTTCCCAGTTGGGGCACTTTCCAGCACCCGTCCCAGGGACTCCAAAAAGGGTGGGTACTCTGAACTGCTGTTTGGTGTATAAGCTCAAACAACAGTCAGGACCCGTTCTCCAACTTGAAGGAGCAGAGAAACAACCCTTTCGTCCACCCAAGAAAACTGCAACACACTGGAAGAGAGCTGCAGAGCTATCAGTAAGCCCACACCTGCCGTCCGCTTCTCACCCAGAGCAACTCCAGCAAGAAGACAGTCCAACTCCTCTCGAGAAGGTTGGTTCCAGAACCCGAGCTGTGCGTTGAGGTGAGCCTGCCTATATCTAGTCAGTATCTCTCAACCTCTTGCACCAGCTCAGGTTTTTTCCCCGCCGGAAGGGGTGACGTTTCATGTCCCAAAAGCCAGTTTCCCTAACTGAGAATCAGGCTGACAAGGCCTCTGCCTTTGACTGCCGCCCAGTTTACACAGCACCGGACCCCTATGGCTCCTCTTGCACATTATGGGTCCAAAGAGGATGAACCCATGTCATTCTTTCGGGCTGGGCCCGACCAGGCCCCATGGGTGGAGGCCCGGCCACCAGGAACTCGCCTGCGGGCCCCAACTCCAGGCCTGGGTCCAGGGTGTGGCTCCGGTGACCCTCTAGCCAAGGTGAACTGATTCTTGATGTAACTCGTCATAAGGGACCTGTGACCGTGCTTTGTCTGGCCTCTCACCTAGGACCAGTTTGCCTTGGGAGACCCTACCAGGGGCAATTGCCCTTGACAGCATAGCCCCTTGGATCACTGAGGCACTCAAATCCCTCTACCCCGATAAGGTGGTGGCCATGGAGGAGGGCTTTAAAATGTGACAATCACAAACTGAAACGGAAAACAGTGGATTGGCGCAGTGTGTGTGTGTGTGTGTGTGTGTGTGTGTGTGTGTATGTGTGTGTGTGTGTGTGTGTGTGTGTGTAATTACCCAGAAGACACAGTATCAGTGTTTCCTCTTTGCCAGTCTCTTTTCTGGTACTGGATGGCTAACCTCTGGAGAGCCTGAAAACACATTGTTCAGCACCTTTTAACCAGAGCTGTTGAATCCACATCCATGTAATTTTTTGCTGTGTGCCATCTTTTTTTTTTACTCTTTACCAGCATCACATATTCTCATATTCTCATATTAACACATCCCAACAAATCTCACAATTCTTAATTTACTATGACACCAAAATTATTCAAATAGACCGAGTGGTTGCGGGGATATACTCATTGCACCTATCATTATGCTCTCATTATTATGAGTCATATAAAGTTAGCTACAACGTGTTGTTTGGTCATTTAGTTTGTAGGTCAGCTATACGACGTGTTGTTTGGTCATTTAGCTTGTAGGTTAGCTTAGGGTGACCATGTACTGAAAACCCAAAAAGAGAACACCCAGACACCCTACCTGGCCTCTTGGAAATACAGCAAGAATAGTCGAAGAAACTCTAAAACGACCTCAATATAAAGCATACATTTATTGTTAGTATAAATTTATTAACGTTCCATGCTGAACTTGCCTCCCTGCCGCACAGCTCCTCAGCTGGCCAGTACGGCCCGCGGTCACACTACTCCAAAAAGAACCAGAATTTAGGCATATGCATCATGGCCCGCCTACGTCACAATGAAGCATCTGTTTACATGCAGCACAGTCTCATCAGAGTCAGCACACACAAAGAACAGGATAACAACTTTAATGACTTTTTGGTTCATGTTAAGTTGTTTTGGTCTGACGCAGCTCTTTAACACCAGCATTATTGCTTAAAATAACTGTCTAGAGGAGCGGTCGCGGTAAACGTGTCCACGTGCTCATGCTCGTACATGAAGTGCACCGTGCTGAAGCACACCTCTCTGAAGCATGCCAAAGCCAGGGAAGTGTACAGTGCCCAAGCATGGGATGCTTGCGGTCACACTGGCCAAACGAACTGGACCTTAGGGCTAAACAATGCTTGGGCACGTAATGTTTGGCCAGTGTGACCACGCCCTAATTGTCCTTGGCCTCCTTGATCTTCAGTTTCAGGATCTCTTGAGGTCCTTTCACCTCTTCCTGATTACCATGTCTAAAAGCCTTCTTCTTGGCATTCAGGATGGTCTCTATGTCCTTTGTTATCCAAGGCTTGTTGTTAGAATGACAAAGGATGGTCCTTGTTGGGACAGAGCTGTCCACACAGAAGTTGATGTAATTGGTAATGCACTCTGTGTGCCCATTGATATCCTCTCCATGGGAGTCACAGAGTGCCTGCTAGTCAGGCCCTGTTTATATAACAATGTTTCACAGTGTTTCACTCGAAAACACAAAAAACACAGAGAAAAAAAATCTGGTTTTACACAGAAATGCTGAGGGACTGAAAATGCTGTAGTATGCATAAAAGGCCTGTAGGTGGCAATATAACTGTAGAGTGTTTTGGTACTCTGCCACCGAAGAAGAGGTGAGCTGATCGTCTGGCGTATATATTAAACGTGTCTCATCTGATTGCAGAATTGGTGCAACAGTGAAAGTTTATTAATCAATTTTATTGTTTGGTATTGTGCTCATTGCAGTAGTGTATTATTGGATATGTAATGGAAGGTAAAAAGCTCCTGAGAGGCTACAGATCACTCAGTACAAGGAAGAATAGATGTCCACTGTATGAATGACACACTTTTACAGAATTATACTTTTGCAGGCTTATATCTTTACAAGTTGATGTTTTTGTATGTTTATACCCTTGCAGGCTTATATTGAGACATGGAGGGTTCATATGAAGGACAGCCTGAGATGTCAGCCTGAACCTTAACCATGTACTTCATTGTGCAAAAACAGGAAGAGAGTGGAAGAGGTATGAAGGAGGAAAGTACCAAACAGTGGAGGAGACATTAAGCTATACTTACTATATTTTTGTGCGTTAATCAATGACGATTCTGCCAATGGCAGTCCTGTATTAGTGTGTGTTTACAGAAGGTGGAAAGCCCCTAGAAGGCGATAGATCATCCAGTATGAAGGAAGAACTGACACCACTAACATGAAGAGTTTTGCTTTAAGCTTTAATAAATGATTAAATGTGTTTACTTATGTGTTTGCCAGGTAGCTGTATGCAGTCAAAAGGGTAAAGGAAGTCTGGGACAGTGCGTTATTTTTGAGAATGTGTGAGCACTGCTGTGAAAGTGAGGAAGCACAGCTGTAGGTCGAGTATAACTGCCTATCCGTAGATTGTGGAAGGTGGGAGTCTGGGTACCACACAAAAATCTATGATAAGGAAGTATGAACGTGCAAGGTGTGTGCCTGTGACATTCCTTTATCAGGAAAACACCTAAAAGACAGAGAGTGACAGGAAACATCATTGGCCCTGCCTGCATCAGAAGACGATAACATCTCACCCCTAATTCACACATACAGCCTCAGCACCGCAGTCTGTCAGCACCGTGCACTACGCTGTACTTCTCTGCCATTCAAGTCAATCAGTGCATTCACACTGCCCGCGCTGCGGTCTGTCTACAATTCTACACTTCTACAATTTCATTTAGCAGACGCTTTTTTCCAAAGCGACGTACAACACAAGCAAGAATTTTGACAAAAAGGAGAAACCTTATTAAGTGCGAAAGCATCTCTGATGCTTGCTACCAACGGCTGCTCGCGGCTGTTCCGCTGCGAGTCTATTTTTGCTGGAGTACGCTGCAGAGGTGCGTCAATCTCAGCAGAGCAGATCGTACTAAACAGGAAACCAGACACAAAAAATGATCAGAGTTTCTGGTCTTTTCAATAAAGTACCATGTTCAGCCTGTCGATCGTAAATTATCCTTGTATATCAAAACTACGACACTGTCACAGGGCCAGCAGTCATCAGCAGGTCAGACCCAGAGGACATCCAATGCCATTGATGAAAAGTTTATCTTGGAGGCGGAAACCTTAAAATTATATACAATACAACACATCCTTTATATAGGGACACCAACAGAAACTTAAAGGAAAGGACTGAAGTGCTGAAGTTCTGGGAGGGCAGGTGAGTTTAACATACTAAATATCATGAAAGTAGTTTTCATGGGTGTGATTCCTGCGGGAACATGTGGTTCTCCTGTGATCTTGCATATCCAGCTGCTATGAGTACGCTGAGCTGCGCTCCGCTCCTGAGACGGATCCAGTGTGAATTGGCTCGGGCTGACGGACCGCGGCGCTGATGGAATATGTGTGAATCAGGGGTCAGAGTAGTAAATGAATGTCTAAAATAGGTGGAACAACTTCTAAAAGAAGGGTTCAAGGAGAGCACCCGGGGTTCTTCTCTGAAGAAGGGCTTCGAGACTTGTGTCAGGGCTGTCAGGGAGAGCAAATGAAGAACCCAGATTTCTGTCGCACACTTGTTGATCCATTGTAATCAATAAATTTGGTGTAAACTGAGAACTCGGCTGTCTCCTTCTACTTCTTCTATCCACATCATGTGCTCATTGCATTAAATGGCAAAAGGTAATCAGGAGTCAGATTCTCTACTTTTGGACAAATTAGTTTTTTTACAGGATAATGAAGGGTGTCCATTTCCAACACCAAAAAGAAAGATGTCCGTGCAAAAGAGGATGGTTGGTCACCCTAGGTTAGCTACATGACTTGTTTGGTCATTTATCTCATAGGTTAGCTTACATAGAGTCAAACATGACATCTTTTCAGCTTTCAGTTTGGAACAAAATGCTCCTCACTTCTGGAATCACACACATCCAATCAGTGCTGCAGCTCTAACAGAACTGGATGCTTTGAATCCTCTAACACTGTTTTAACATGACTTTTCTTTCTTCAGTGTGGGCACACACACACACACACACACACACACACACACACACACACACACACACACACACACACACACACACACACACACACATTTTTCCTGTATTCACACACATGACAGTGAGACATTCTCTATCATGGTGTCAATGCAAACAAAGCTTTCCCTGCAAACTCAGGACATGTAGAGAGAGCTAAAACACAACTATACACCAGGATAAACCTACAGATGTAAAACTTAAAATGACAGATATGAAATCACATGGCCACATCATCACAACAGAGAACAACACAGCACTCAGGTTCTGCCATGGGACCTAGAATCAATACACCAGTTGCATTTCCAGTAAAACAGATCCAGTAAATACAGGGACCAGAAT
Organism: Labroides dimidiatus; assembly: GCA_030710495.1. Classification (NCBI taxonomy): domain Eukaryota; kingdom Metazoa; phylum Chordata; class Actinopteri; order Labriformes; family Labridae; genus Labroides; species Labroides dimidiatus. The sequence goes on along the minus strand of CM061150.1, from coordinate 31,937,309 downwards.
AGTCCTGTTCTCACCTGACCGTACTCTTTCTCTATGGCTGCTCGCTGCTTGGTGAAGGACCTTTGACAGAACACGCACACACATACAGATCAGCATAAACTTGGTTAACATATTTCCTGTGTGTGTTCCTGTGTTGATTTTGTGTAGGGCTCCGCTCCAAAGTGAAAGTACCTGATCTCCTCCAGGAGCTCGGTGTCCTGATATTGTTTTGCCTGCAGTCTGCTGAGCTGCTCAGAAAACACAAGTTTCACCTGTTGGCTCTCCTTTACCTGCTCTCAAACACACACACACAACACACACACACACACACACACACACACACACACACACACACACACACACACACACACACACACACAAACTGTTCAAATATTTAATATTCTGCAGATTGTGACATTGTTTTTCACAGGCAGGTTGAAAATTATTTTATAATTCTGTGTGTAGAAGTTATGCAGACACTGAGATCATTAAACAATATTACAGTTTAATTAAACTCAGGATCAACTAAAATAGCATAGCGCACAGTTAACACATCAGACCAGCTGCATTGATTTTAGGTAGAGCAACACAGTAGGCTAAAGCTAGCTAGCCTGTTATCTTACAGATACCAAGCGCTGTTTGAGGTCAGGTGACATGTTTGATGACCCGTAGCAGAACAGCAGCTAACAGCCAGTGTTAGCAATCAGTCTTTTTCCTGGCATACATCGCAGTTTTATTTTAAAAGAGGGCATTATTTTTTAAGAAGGACTTAATTTTTACCACCACTAGCCATTCATGGTTTTCATGTTGTCTCACAGTATTTCTGGCGCCATCCTCAGGACTGACCTTGAACCAGGGGTCATCAACACATTTCTGATATGCTACACTGTAAGCTACAGATATGGCTAATGCTAATAGAACAGCTGTACAGTATAAAGTCAGACACTTATTGGAATAAGGTGGTAAAGACATGAGGAAGTAAAGGTCTGAGACGTTCGTGTGTTACTGGAGGAGGTTGGATTAAACCCTCTGATTGAGAGAGGATCCACTCTACCACTGAACCACAGCTGCCTGAAGTATCAAGTAGGCATAAATTTAGAGCTGAGAACCTGATGAGTCTGACTGAAGAATCTGAACACAACACCAGCACATGGTTTTCATCTCTCACAGGACTGAGGCAATGCATCAATACTGCAAGCAAAAGCTCAAGTTGTGTATAGGTGTGAACAAAAGCACTAAAGTGTAGTTGGAGTCAGCTCCATCTTACCTTTCTGGGTGGTGGCTGCATGACTGGAGACTATAGGGTCTATATTGGCTCCGTTACTCTCGAAGTTCCTCTCATCTGTGGGGCTCTGCAGCTTCCTCCACACTCCACTGAGAGTATGTGTGACCCCTCCCTCCCTCTCTCTGTGGTGTTGTGATGAGGGCGGCCTGTAGAAGGCAGCAGCCTCATCAAACAATACGACCTATGACAGGTTACCTTAAAGAGGCCTGAACTAATGTGGTCACAGTTTCATTTCTGTCTTCAAAAACACTCAGATAACCAATGACTGAGGCAGATTCATGCATTTTCAATCAAGTGAATGTAGAAATCAGTCCTCAGCTCTGCAGCACCCACAGACTGCAAAAACTGGCCTGGCCTCCTCTTTTCAAGTAGTTCCTTAAAGCTGTATGAAAATAAGTCAGTGTGTGTAGAAGTCGATGAGGTTATGGTCTTTGTTTGGTCAGATCTGAATTCAAGTCTTTCTAAAATAGTCTCTTCAGCTGAACTAACCCCTTCTCTTTCTCTTTCTTTTGGGAAATCATTCTTCATTGTTTGTTTTAAAATGCTCTTCTCATGTTTGAAATGGCACATCTTGTTTTTTTTTTCACTGCAGGCTGTTAATAAAGGGGAAGGACCAACAGTACCAACAATAGATAGTGGTCTGTTCTTGGTGTTTGCAGAGCATTCTTTGTGCACAAAAGCTGTTGGAAGTTGAAGAAAAACCAACTGGAGCACACAGGCATTCTGTGCTTTTTATTGAAGGTGGACTTTCTGCAGTCCATCATGTGCCATCACCACAGCACTGTCTGTATTGTGAGTCAATGCTGGCTGTGGCTGCTTTAGATTTATACTTCTATAACACACCTTTGAAGCAGTGATGATTTTTCAGGGGATGAGTGCTGGTGTTGAAACTTTAGGATTCCTTAAGGATATTCTGAAGATGAAAAAGAAAACTGCCACATTAAATGGACACAAACGATAGGGTGGTAAAAACATGGACATTAACAGCATGAGTGTGTCTGCAGGACTCCTAGACGAGTTTAAGGCTCAAGATGAGATCAGAACTGATTACAGTGCATACCTTTTGGTATTTCTAGAAGAGGTGGAATTTGCCATAGACTAAAGAATCTCCGGCTTGACAACCATCATACATGCAGTCTGTCAAAATAGATGAACCGGAGGCAGTCTCAACATGAAATTAAGGACACTTTGTCTCCTGCATTTACAGAATCGGACCTGGACTTGGACATAGAGCAAAGTGGGACAGGTCACCGGAGACTACTGCGGAAAGTCATGTGTTTCTACGTTAAATAAAGGTACTGGAGCTACATTCTGCCTCTCTCCATCCCTCTGACCAGCATCATTAATCCCAACAGCTGTGTTACACTTCAGTGTATATCCATCCACGAGCCAATGCATCAGCTGCTGCACTGCTGATCGCTGATGTCACACAGAGCATCTGAACTGGATATGCCCACATGCACTTAATTCATCCTTGGGGATTTTAACCTTTTGTCAGTGCTTAATTTGTCCCCAATCAGGTGCCGGGTCCCCCTTCGAAATTGTGCGCTGAAAGAAACCTTTTTTCTCGGGTTTTAACGCGTTTTTATCTTCTTTTTCACCTTAATTTCCGCACTTACCTAGTATAACATTTGCAGCAACATTTGGCAAACCATGTGGCCCATCAGAACACTTGGAATCAATTTGGAATGAGCAATTTAAATAACTGACATATTGCAAATAAACATATTTTATTGCTAATGGGATTTTTTGTGTGTCACTGTCATGTAAGCACCACGCCAGAAAAAAATACATACAGTAAATTTAACAAAAGCCTGAGAATCAAAAATCAAGAAAGAATTAGAAAAAAGGTCTGTATTTGGAAGGATGAAATTGAAAACATAAATGACCAAACATCACTAGAATGATGTGTTGTGCACTCTGCACAGTAATAATGTATCCAACCAAACTTGACAGGCAGCAGACACAGTCTGATTAAATTTCCTGTCTATTTGCCACATTGTTTTGTGCTTTGCCCACAAATAACTTTATGCTTGTTAACCGATTGTCTTCTCTTGTAAACTGTAGTCACCAGTGGTGACTACAGTTTCTCGTGAACTGACGTCACTGCTCCCTCATCCTTATCTGTGCTCCTAACTGCACAGACCACATCTTCAGCGGCTATTATGCCGTCACCACCCGTATCTGCGGAGCCGGGCTCTGCCTCCGGAACAACTTTGGCCAGTTTGGGGTCTGGCTGACCGACTGGTTTAAAGAAACTTGAGAGTTTTGATTGTCGCTTTGACATTTTAGCAGGCCAAGTGTAACAGCGTTGTCAGTCACCTGGCTGTTAAGTGTCGTTTGCGCGCAGTGCCGGTGCGGAAACAATACCTTCGCAATGCGCATTGAGTTGTGACACGTGACGGCATGAATCACTTTTCCCCCCGTTTTACCTAATTTCTGAGTAAAATGCATAAGAAATAAGCCAACAGGCGTCACTTCAGAGAGGATTAAAGCGCAGAGAAAACACAGCTAAATACACAGTTTATTTATTGACAGGAAAGGTCACGGAGCAGATCAAAGAGGTGCCGGAGCGGATCAAATAGGTCCTGGATCCGATCCAAGAGGTCCCGGAGCGCGCTCTGGCTAGCTCCGGCACAAATTAAGCACTGCCTTTTGTAAACTTGACAAGACTCTAAGGTATTATGAACAGTATGTAACCTGTGCAACAACAGGCTACACTTGAGCTCTGTTATGGTTCAGTCAGTGGAGCATACAAGTCTGCACCTGTGCTTTCTTTCAGTGCTTCTTATCACAGCCTTGTTTTCAACATCTCGAGCGTGAGAAAAGAACAGATATAAGTGGTCAAAAAGAAGCGTTTCCTCTCTTCAGGCGTGCTTTGAGCATACAGAGTGGCAGTGTTTCTATGATGCTTGTGAGGATACAAATAAACTTAAAGAGACAGCATCCTCTTACATCACCTTATGTGTGGATCTGGTTATCCGTACTTAAAAGGTCTTTACTTACACAAAAAATTCTGCAAGTAGAAGAAACAATTTTGACATGATTCTACCACGTCATGTGACTTTTGGCACGATCTTCCCGCCGTCACGTGACTTTTGGCAGCATGCTGTATAAGACCATAGATCTACATCATAGATACGGCGAGGAGCCCAGGAAAGAGGACAGCATCACTCGCCCTGGACCAAACTCACCTGTTGGCTGCTCATGCTGCCGTGATTTTGCGCGGATTTATGAGTTGAATTTCCGCAAATCTGATATCCATGGCCAGCCCCTGAGGGGTTAACAAGTGTAATGTTCCATAAATCAGATCTCCAGAGATGAAATTTGGCAGAACATGTTTTGACAGGAAGTATCAGAGAAGTGAGGGGTTGTTCAGGAGTTAGACCATAGCTTATCGCTGTTGTTTAAAGTGAATCCATAGTTCATCACTACTGCTACAGTTAGACCATACGCTTTTAAATTTTAGCCCATAAAATCACAGTGAATTACTGGCCAAATTTTGCATGACTTTCACAGTAATCTTTACAGTTATTTACTGCTAAACATTCTCAGTAACTTCACAGCAGTAATATTACAGAAATTCTTCATGAAATTACATCTTTGTACTGTAGTTTTACAGCTGCAAGACCCAAGTACGCCCTGTGATATTACAGTATGCATTTGTGGAATTACAGCATCTAGTCGTCTATAAATTACAATAATGGCTATATGGTTGCAATCATTTTTTTAAAAATAATTTATTTTATTTATTCAATTCAAATCATTTTTATCACAGCAGACACATCCGTCCAACTGATGAGATCACAATTTCATGAATCAGTGAAACTGAAAATCTAAATAAATGTAAATGTTGATAAGAATGTATGTATGTTGACTTGTATCATCATAGTAATGCATTTCGTATTGTACAGATATCAGTGGGACAAGTGACACATCTTCCTCGTCCAGCTGGTCTCTTGGTGCATCTTCTTGCTCTGTATCCTCCAGTCCATCCAACTCTTCATCCTCTTCATCCAGCTCCTCATCCTCATAGACTGATTCTTCTGATTCAGACAAGATTTCGAAAAAAAGAGGCAAGAAGAAAAAGAAGCACCACCAGAGTCACAAGAAAAAGGACAAGAGGAAGAAAAAAGAGAAGAAAAAAAGGCAACATGGCAAACAGAGAGGTAAGTGTAGGGAGAGAGGAAGGCAATAAGGCTGCTCCCCTCAAATGTGTCAGGCATGTAGACATCACAAAGTCTGTCTGTCTGTGTGCATCTCTCTCTGTCTATCTCTCTCTCTGTCTATCTCTCTCTCTGTCTACCTCTCTCTCTGTCTCTCTGTCTATTAACTGATACTAAACAAGCCATTAGTAAGTAATATGCTAATAGCTTGTCCATTATCTGTTACTAATTTATAAGGTATAGCTATAAATCATTAACATAAAGTTAACAAGTCATTTATAACTCATTATCTAACTGTTAACAAACACTTAACAAGTTATTAATAACTCATTAATTAACTAGTTATAACAGATAAACTAACTGTTAAGAAACACTTAACAAGTCAATAATTAACAGTTTACTAATGATCTATCAACTAGTTATAACGGATAGTTATTATAAAGTGTTACCCTTTCATTTATAGTTAAACTATAGTTCATCATTATCATTAAAGATAAACCGTAGTTAATTACTATCATTTATAGTTAAACCATAGTTCACCACTGTTGTTCATAGTTAGACCATAGATTATCACTGTTGTTCATAGTTAGACCATAGTTTATCATTATCATTCATAGTAAAATCATAGTTCATCACTATCATTTATAGTTAAATGTTAATCCATCAATATCATTCATATTTAGACCTTTTTTTCCTTTCTATCATTCATAGTTAGACCATAGATTATCACTGTTGTTCATAGTTAGACCATAGTTCATCATTATCATTCATAGTAAAATCATAGTTCATCACTATCATTTATAGTTAAATGTTAATCCATCAATATCATTCATATTTAGACCTTTTTTCCTTTCTATCATTCATAGTTAGACCATAGATTATCACTGCCATTCATAGTTAACCATAGTTCGTCACTATTATCGGCACTATTAGTCAGGGGGCCAATTCTGAAAAGTGCTTCCGTTAAGACTTTTGCGGACATGTTTGGGTACAGGTCGTCAACCTATTTTTTTTGTTAGAGGGGACCCAAAGGTAAAATTTCTAGGGTGGTTGTCAAGCTGAATTTTTTGGGTGGGGACTTTTACAAGCATTTGCAGGTGAATTTTCAGGTTCCCTGCGTAAGAGGACATGCCCACAAAAAATGTTGATTATCTCCACAACTGCAAGGGCCATAAACATAAACTTGGTATCAAATGAAAGCTTACACTCAGGGGTTACCTGCTGAAGTGCCATAATCAAATTTGTGTGTACTGTTGTAAGAAAAATAGAGCTAGAACATGCAGAAATCCATCTCCGCCTAGAGAAAATTAGGTTTTAAAATTAATTTCATCTTGGTAACATAAGATAGCATCCCAAAACCTTTTTCAATCAGTGTACCAGTCTATGGGCCAGAGTCATGCCAAGTTTTAAGCTTTTAACATGAGCTGGTGCAACACTGCCCAAGTTTTAGTACCTTAATGTCCAGGCGGCATCTGGGACTCTATCATAAATTTCAACTCAATTCAGTTGCTGTGTTCCTTCTTTAAAGTTTGTGTTGGTGGCTCTACTAGTAGTAAATAGTACTATTACATACACTCACCGGCCACTTTATTAGGTACACATTGCTGGTACCGGGTTGGACCCCCTTTTGCGTTCAGAACTGCCTTAATTCTTGGTGGCATAGATTCAACAAGATACTGGAAAAATTCCTCAGAGAGTTTGGTCCATATTGACATGATAGTATCTCACAGTTGCTGCAGATTTATCAACTGCATATCAATGATGCCAATCTCCCGTTCCACCACATCCCATAGGTGCTCTATTGGATTGAGATCTGGTGAGTGTGGAGGCCATTTGAGTACAGTGAACTCATTGTCATGTTCAAGAAACCAGTCTGAGATGATTCCAGCTGTATGGCATGGTGCGTTATCCTGCTGGAAGTAGCCATCAGAAGATGGGTACACTGTGGTCATAAAGGGATGGACATGGTCAGCAACAATACTCAGGTAGGCTGTGGTGTTGAAACGATGCTCAAGTGTTACTAAGGAGCCCAAAGTGGGCCAAGAAAATATCCCCCACACCATTACACCACCACCACCAGCAGCCTGAACCGTTGATACAAGGCAGGATGGATCCATGCTTTCATGTTGTTGCACCAAATTCTGACCCTACCATCTGAATGTAGCAGCAGAACCCGAGACTCATCAGACCAGGCAACGTTTTTCCAATCTTCTATTGTCCAATTTTGGTGAGTCTGTGTGAATTGTAGTCTCAGTTTCTTGTTCTTAGCTGACCAGGAGTGGCACCTGGTGTGGTCTTCTGCTGCTGTAGCCCATCTGCCTATTCAGAGATGCGCTTCTGCATACCTTGGTTGTAACTAGTGGTTATTTGAGTTACTGTTGCCTTTCTATCAGCTCAAACCAGTCTGGCCATTCTCCTCTAATCTCTGGCATCAACAAGGCATTTTCGCCCTCAGAACTGCAGCTCACTGGATATTTTCTCTTTTTTAGACCCGTTCTCTGTAAACCCTAGAGATGGTTGTGCGTGAAAATCCCAGTAGATCAGCAGTTTGTGAAATACTCAGACCAGCCCGTCTGGCACCAACAACCATGCCACGTTCAAAGTCACTTAAATCACCTCTCTTCCCCATTCTGATGCTCGGTTTGAACTGCAGCAGATCGTCTTGACCATGTCTACATGCCTTAATGCATTGAGTTAGTGCCATGTGATTGGCTGATTAGAAAGTTGTGTTAATGAGCATTTGGACAGGTATGCCTAATAAAGTGGCCGGTGAGTGTAGTTCTATGTAATAGTTCTTAGACAAAGGGACATCTGAGGCAACTTGTTCAGTAACAAAAATATTGTTTACAGAGGCTGTGAGGACTTTCCGGAAAAGACATTGATTTTTTTTATTGACTTTTTCAAGATCAAAGATCAAAAGAAAGTCCTCACAGTCCCTTTAGTTAGTTACAGTACGAAACAGAAACTGTTTTTTTTTTCAAGCTCATCCAAGCTATCATATTCCAGAAACAGCAGGAAAAGTAGGCGGCCATCAGAAGGCACCCAGGGACCATTTCTGAGTGCTCAGTCCAAGTCCTGGTCAGGGACACAACAGGCAAGTTAACTGTTTTTGTTTTGAGTATAGATTTACTTTCACAAAACAAAACTTGCATCACACCAAAGGGCATAACATTTATGATGATAATGATACAGATACCTAGGTATTCTTGCACCAAACTGCACAGGCACACCAACATGCCCCACTGCAATATACTCCATTTCTTCGACTGATGCACTGCCAATAAGCCACTGCACTGACTCCTACTTTTCTTGCATCAACAAATCGCCAGCCCTAAACACCTAAGCCCGTATGCATATGAAGGATGAATGAATGAAGGTTGTGCTTTTTATTAAAAGACAGATTTTATTGGCGTGCTTCGAGTCTATATAAAGCCAATACATTTAAAAGTTCTTCAGAGACAAAAAAAGGAACCTAATGTCGGAAAAACACCTGAAGATACAGATTCTCAGCCAGGAAGGGTTCAGCTGCTGCCTGATAGCTAGGAAGTACAGATGCCATCCTTCAGCAGCTGGATGTACTCTGCAGAAATTGAGACCAACCAACAGCTTGGAGGACAAATCAAAATCTGAACATCCAAGGGTTTTTTCAACAAGACATGACCACATCCTGATCCACATGTGAAGGTAGAATGGCCGAATGACATCACAGGAGCTTCAGCAGTAGTGTTCAAACCAAACTGGTGTCCAGTGATCCACCTGCACTGTACATGGCCCACTTTAGATCATGGCTTGAGGTCCTACAAGGCTGTCAAGAAGACCCTGATCAATGAGAGACAGAGGTTAGCACGGTGTCGTTGGACCCAAGCACACAAGAACTCGACCTGTAGGAACTGGAAGAAGATCCTGTGGTCTGATGAGTCCTGTTTCCAGCTTGATCTTCCTCCTGCTGATGTAAGGGTACGCTGAAGGCCAGGCCAAGCATTATCTCCAGCATGAACAGGACCTACTGTCAGCATGGTGGAAGCAGGATCGTGGTTTGGGGATCCATGAGTGCTGCTGCTGTTGGTCATCTCACTCTCTGCAATGGCACATTGAACTCTGACAAGTCTTGTACCATATTCTAAACCCAGATGCTCCCTTCTTCACGTACTCTGTTCTGTCCAGATAAAAACTGGATGTTTCAACAAGATACTGGCCCTAACCAAACATCCAGGGCCAGGAGGATGTGGCTACAGGAGCACAGGATCCAGGTCTTAGAGGGGCCAGCTCAATCTAAGGACATGAACCCCACTGAAGATCTGTGGTGGATAATTAAACAGTCTGTTTAAAAGTGTAAACCAAAGAATTTAGAAGAACTAAACACAGTGATTCAAGAAAAAATGGGACAAGATAAGCTCTCAACAGGCTGGAGGGGAACATGACAGCCAGAATTAGAGTTCTGCTGTGTGCTAATGCAGGACTACTAAATATTCATTTAATGATGTCATGGTTTATTTATTTTTAGTTCAGGTTTGGAACATATTCTCTGATATTTGTTGACTTTGGTACAGACAATATTGAGAAGTGACACATTGAAACTGATGATTAAGTTTTGTTAGTTTTTCTTAATAACAATATCAAGCTATAGTTTGTCTATAGTTTTTATCTATGCTGCCACTTTTTAAAACAAGAAAAGATTTTTCCACAAATACTTCATGATAGTATTTGAGATTATGTAGAATTTTAAGGGTGTCCAGAAACTTTTTTCCATCATTGAATTATAATTTCATGACCATATACCAAATGGTTGACTAGGTGTCCCCTGGTATTTTGCTAGACTAAAACACAAAACTGGTAAGTAAGCTAGCAGTCATGCAGTAGCCTAGCTACTTAGCTGCTTGCTATTTTAGTTAGTTGGAAAAATATTAAGCCTTCCTTTTTTCAGCAAACTTTGATGGTTGAGTCTTATTGTAAATGTTTTTGTTTGTAGATAAACCGGCAAAGATAATCTGTTATGTGAAAGTCAAAAATTTTTGTTCAGACTGTTGACACCTGCTGTGATCATCTTCAATGGCCTGCTTTCTCGTGCCAAATCACAGCTGTGCTGGCTCACCAGTGCCCCCTTGGTGTAATACTCCTTGGTATTTATTGATTACTTATTTTAACATCATGTTGCACATGAATTAAGTTAATTTAGAGAAAGAAAATTCTCAACATTACAGTCAATAAAAGGACAAAAAAATACATTTTCTAAGTTGACAACCTTGCTAGAATACATGTTAAGGGGTTAAATATAAATACTGGATAGGTTGTCAGCCTGTACCCCAAAGTGTCCGCCCAAGTTGATTTTTCAGTTTTGGCCCCCTGACTATATTATCGGCTACTACTATTGGAGGCGGATCTGGTCATCTGGTGTGGTCAGAACAACCTGGAGCTGAACCCTCTCAAGAGGGTTCCTGGGATCCACCATCTCCTGGAATATGAAGTGGACTGCCCACATAGACTCAAACAGGAAGAAGGCACAGCAGAGGTTGTACTTCCTCAGACAGCTCAGGGAGTTCAACCTGCCCCAGGAACTGCTTATCATCTTCTTCACCTCCATCATCCAGTAAATGGAATGGTAAATGGACCAGTACTTATATAGCGCTTTTCTAGTCTTACTGACTACTCAAAGCGCTTTACACTGCTAGCCTCATTCACCCAATCACACCACATTCACACAGATGGTCGACTTAAACTAATCACACCATCAGATATGTCTAACATTCACACCACATTCATACACCACTGAACAACAGTGGGAGCAACTTGGGGTTCAGTGTCTTGCTCAAGGACACTTCGGCATGTGACTGCAGGAGCTGGAATCGAACCCACAACCTACTGATTGTGGGGGCGACAACTCTACCAACTGAGCCACAGCCGCCCATCCAGTCTGTCCTGTGCACCTCCATCACTGTTTGGTTTCCCTCTACCTCCAAACAGGAGAGGCACAAACTTCAACATACCTCATTTACCACTACAGCCTGTTGTCTGTTCCCTTTTGCACATTCCTTTCATTGCAAATTGCACATCTTGTTTTTTTTAGTTATACATACATTGCACTATTTTACTATTTTAACTTAACCTGTTATTTTTTATTGCTTATTGTTATTTGTATAGAGGTTGCTCTATTCTTATTCTTTTTGACTTACTTAATCTCTGTATATTAGTGATATTTAGTTTTTTATTCATATGTTATACAGAGTGAGCACAGTTCAAACCAAAGTCAAATTCCTTCTATTTGTCAAGAACTCAGACCCAGAAGTGGACACAAATGCGAACTCGGAGTCAAGATCCGTAAGAGCATAAGGTGTTTTAATAAAACAGACCAGGTTCAGTACACGAGACAGGTAGTCAGCGAGGCAGGGTTTGGTACACGGAAACAGGCAGTCAGACAGGCAGAGTTCGGTACACAGGTAATCAATCCAAAGAGAGGCAGAGGTATCCAGAAGACGGGAGGCATCCTGGATCCTGGGATGAGATATTTTTCTGATTATTTATCAGGAAAATCTCCATTAACATCCACACAGGGGATTCCATTTTTACCAACATATCATGCTTTTTGCCTTTGGGTGTAACACTGGATCACATACTACAGCCTTCTGGGTCTGAATACATAGGCTTATAAGACTTTTATTGGCTGTTGTGTTGTCAGAATAGTAAGAAATGGTAGAATTCTCTGTTAATAACAGATCATTTATCGGTCACATATAAAGTTTATTTCCAGTGGTTATGTGTGTTTTTCTGCTTGCCTGTGGTTTCCCTGGTCTCCCCTATTGTGGCTGGGCAGCTCCCTCACTCTCACTCTCCTGCACCTGCCTGCACACATGGAGCTCATCAACCTGGTTTGGAGGCAGTATTTAAACACTGCTGATCCTGAAGACAGGTGCCAGAATATTCCCCCTGCTCAGTGGTACAACAGCCAACTCTCTGAGTATCTAGTTATATTAGTTATATCTAGCTTTTTACACCATGCTAACCCTTGTGTCTTTTCATCCTCCCTGGTGCCTCCTCTACTTTCCTGCACCAACATCTGCCACGCTGCCTATATCTCATTTCAAGTCTCTCCTGCTCCCACAGCTGCCTCATGCTCACCTGCCTCTGCATGCTTTTGGGTTCTGTTTAAGCAGCTGGATATGAACCACAACAGTTTCCCCTAAGTATTATTATTATTATTATTATTATTATTATTATTATTATTATTATTATTATTATTATTATTATTATTATTATTATTATTAGCTATGAATGGCTATACTTGTCAACCCTCTGGTTTCCACCAGGGCTATGACCGAGAATACTCGGTTTTGGTCAGCCCTCTCTTTCCACCAGTGCTGAGACCCAAAATTTCAGCCACCGAAAGTTTTCAGACTAAAATGGCCCAAAAGGGCATTTTCAGTTTTTAGCTGACAGACTTATCACTGATACAACACAGCTGAAACAGCATGTTGTGATGACGCAAGCTAAAACTGCGGCGGCCCCCTCTTGTCTGGATAAGGGCAGAGGCATTTCAATATATCTGAGAAAGACCCACGGATAGTGATTTGTAAAGCTTTTCATAGCCAGGCTGAAATGACTGTGGGAAACCCACTTGGAGAGGGAGAAGCACAGAGTGCAGGAGAAGAAGAGCAGAGTGCAGAAAAAAAGGACTCATCGCTCTGAACTAGATGAGGGGCATACCTCTCATAGATCAGATCTATATCCTGTTCTTTATCTAATAGACTAAACAGCCTCATGTTATTAATCTGATTTATATGACAGGATGGTTAAGCCTTCACAACTCTTTTCTGCTCTCTGTAGCGTGAACGGTACAATTCTGTCCACACACACACACACACACACACACACACACACACACACACACACACACACACACACACACACACACACATACATACAGAAAGAGAGTGCCACACTATGTGTAGGACAGAGTCCTGAAAAAAATCTGTCTTTTCAAAGTGCTCCCAGGGCATCTCTGTGAAATCTCATGTTGAATAATTTCAGAGGCAATAATTTCTAAAATAAATTCAGCACTGGGGGAAAGGTGGGGGAATTTAAATTCAGCGGGCAGAACAAAACCAAAAACACAAGATTAGAATCATGATTTTATTTGCTGGGATAAACAGGAGTTGAAAAAGTGTTTTTAAAAATGTGAAGAAAATAAGGTGACAGAGGATTTCTGAAGAAGAAATGAAGACCTGTGGGTTGGATGGAATTAGTCATTTTTCAGTTCCCATTTGGAGAAAACAATGATGAATTTGTCAATCAGTAAACATTTTCCTTAGTGCAGTGATAAATTAATAATAAATAAGATAAATAATTTGTCAGACAACACATAATTGGAGAACACACATGTCATGTTTAGCATCATTCGTATTTAACAGAGTTCAATGTCCTTCTTCCTGATTGGAGTCTAGTTAGGCAAGGGGTTTAATCTTTGTCTTGGCCTCTGTAACTTATTTCATTGTGTGAGACGATCACTTCGGTCTGTTTCATATTCTCATTTTTGATGTATCTCACTCTTAAGATATTCAACACACATTATTTCACAAAGTTTGGATTGTAGCTAAATAACGAAATATTGTCAGTAAAACTGTGAGAACGTTTTCCAACAAAGGCAGCTTCACAGTTACATGGTCAACTTTAAATATTAAAAAGAAGTTGCATGCATTGTTGCAAAGAAATGATGAAAATATAGAGGTGAGGATGTCCAGGGCTTTCTTCGATCATCAGAGATCAGAGATGATTCCCAGCTCAGAGTAAAGCACACTTGCTGTTGATCAGCTGTACCAGGCGTTCCAGAGTCTTCCCGAAGCTTTTTGGTGAGATGATGTTCTCATTCTTGATTTTCAGTGCGTCAATATTTATCTAAAAGAGAAAATCAAACACATTCATGTTTTTTATAGTATTATTGTTTGGTCATTATTTTCACTATACTTAACTAAGCAAATATGTCAAAACATCAACAAAAGGAAGCTTTTAAAAGTGAGGTCCATATATTTTTTTCTTAAACATGGTTTCTATTAGTCTGGTAACTATAAATCACTGTGTTATCAAAGACACACTCGATCCTCTAGAGTTTGTATACAAAGAACACATTGGAGTGGATGATGCCGTCCTCTACATGCTACACTGTGCCCTGTGTCATCTGGAAGAACCTGGCGCTTATGTGAGTATTATGTTCTTTGATTTTTCAAGTGCCTTTAACACCATCCAGCCTATCATATTCAGATAACCACAACAATTCAAACAACCCCAACAACTGAAACAACTGGAACAACTGCAACAATCCCAACATTCACAACAAGCCAAGAACTGCAACGAAAATCAAGGAAATTAGAAAGAATTTGGCACTCAATTAAAACAAAGCAGTCCTGTTCTCGCTGGAGAAATAGCTTAAATGAATATAGAAAGGCCTTGTTTATTATTCATAGCTTACATGAGAGAATAAAAATAATACAAGATTCCTTTTCAGCACTGTAGCCAGGCTGACAAACAGTCATAGCTCTACTGAGCCACACATTTCTCCATCGCTTAGCAGTGAGGACTTCATGAGCTTCTTTAATGATAAGATATTAAAGATTAGAGATAAAATTAGTAACCTTGTGCTTTTAACTGGAGTAGAATCTCCAGCAGTTGGTGAAATCATGGAAACAGTTCTTAGACCAAAAATACTCTTGGACTGCTTTGTATCTGTTGACATGCAAGATCTGGTCTCAAATCTACAATCTTAGAGAAGGTTGTCTCCAGTCAGCTATGAGTTTCTTCATAGCAACAGTCTCCTTGAGGACTTTCAGTCTGGGTTTAGGGCCAACCATAGTACTGAGACTGCACTGCTGAAAGTAACCAATGATCTACTTTTGGCTTCAGACAGTGGTCTCCTCTCTGTGGTGCTCATGTTACTTGATCTTAGTGCTGCTTTTGACACTATTGATCATCACATCCTCTTGCAGAGATTAGGAAATCTTCTTGGCATCACAGGAACTACTTTGGCTTGGTTTAGTTCATATCTGTTGGGTCATTCTCAGTTTGTTCATGTGAACCAACCACCTTTAACCAGGTTTTGTCTTCCACACCTCCCCTGTCCTGGAGCAGTTCAGTCCATGAACTGGTAGAAAGCTTTAGCTGTAAAGTTTCAACTGTTATGGATTCCATTGCTCCCACTGAGGTGAAAGTTATTCTGGGTAGGAAAAGATCTCCATGGAGAAATTCTACACAAGTAAGAAATGGAAAAAGAGAGTGTTGAAAAGCTGAACGCAGGTGGCGAAAAACAAAACTTCAAATTCATTGGGAACTTTACAAAGAGAGAATTCAAAATTATGATTCTTAACTGAGGGATGCCAGACAATCATTTTTCTCTGAGATAATCACCAAAAATCTTCATAAAACATGTGTCTTGTTTTCTACTGTTGAGAGGCTGACCAACCCTCCTGTGCCAGTCGCCCCTGAATTCCATTCCATTAAGGCCTGCAATGAATTTGCCTCATTCTTTACAGAAAAAAATTGAAAAAATTAGACAAGCAGTTAGTTCCTCGATATCAGGTTTGGGATGTGAGTTGTGTCCACATAGAACCAATCTAAACACCATGACACAGTTCTACCCCATAAACCATAAAACCTGGAGGATATTCTACATCACTTAAATTCTTCTTCCTGCTGTCTGGATATTCTACCAACAAATTTAAAAAAAAAAAGTCTCAGAAATCATGGCGTCTGATCTGATACAGATTGTAAACCTGTCTCTTCTCTCATGAGTTTTCCCACAGGCCCTGAAAACTGCTGTCATCAAGTCTCTGTTAAAAAAGAACAACTTAGATAAGACAGTGATGAACTATTATAGGCCCATATCCAATTTACCATTTTTAAGTAACATTATTGAAAAAGCAGTTTTTCAGCAGCTACATAACTTCATGACAATGAACGACTGTTTTGACGTCTTCCAGTCAGGATTTCGACCTCATCACAGCACTGAGACGGCTCTGGTTAAGGTGTTTAACAACGTCCACTTAAACACTGACAGTGGTAGAGTTTCAGTCATAGTGCTGCTTGATCTCAGTGCAGCTTTTGACACAGTCGACCATGACATACTACTGAACCGTCTAGAGAACTGGGTGGGACTTTCTGGCACAGCACTCAACTGGTTTAAATCTTATCTAATGGACAGAGACTATTGTGTGTCTATAGGTAACTTTACATCTGAGCAGACTAAGATAACATGTGGAGTCCCTCAAGGCTCCATCCTGGGGCCTCTCCTGTTTAACATCTATATGCTCCCACTGGCTCAGATTATAGAAAACAACAAAGTCAGTTACCATAATTATGCAGACGACACACAGTTATACATCACAATGTCACCCGGCGATCATGGCCACATACAGGCTCTGGCTAAATGTATTGAACAAATCAATGAGTGGATGAGCCTAAATTTTCTCCAGCTGAACAAAGACAAAACTGAGGTTGTTGTTTTTGGAGCCAAAGCAGAGCGATTTAAAGTCTGTGAGCAGCTCCAGACATTAAAGTTAAAAACCACTGACCATGACAGAAATCTGGGTGTGATCATGGACTCAAACACATTAAGATCGGCCTACTATCACTTAAAGAAAGAGTCAAGGATTAAAGGACTAATGTGTCAGCAGGACCTGGAAACACTGGTCCATGCTTTTATCTTCAGTGGACTTGATGACTGTAACAGCGTCTTTACAGGTCTCCATAAAAATCAGTCAGACAGCTGCAGCTGGTTCAGAACACTGCTGCTCCAGTCCTCACCAAGACCAAGAAAGTGGATCACATCAGTCCAGTTCTGAGGTCTTTACACTGGCTCCCTGTCTGTCAGAGGGTAGATTTTAAAATACTTCTGCTGGTCCACAAAGCAGTAAAACAGTTTAGGGCCAAAATATATCAGTGATCTTCTGATCCAGTACAAACCAACAAGATCACTCAGGTCCTCTGGATCAGGTCTACTTTCAGTCTCAAGAGTTAGAGACAAACATGGAGAAGCAGCGTTCAGCTTCTATGCTCCAAGTATCTGGAAGAAACTTCCAGAAAATATCAGGTCTGCTGAAAATCTCAGCTCCTTTAAACCCAGATTGAAGACCCACCTTTTTACAGCTGCTTTTAATTAAAATATTTACACAAATCATTTTAATATCAATTTCTTGCACACCTCTACTCTCTGCACTGTGACTTTGATGCTTGTATTTTAAAACCTGTTTTAATATATTTGAACCTTCTTTTTCTCAATTTTACTTTCTTTTATTTCTTTTTGCTCTTTTAATTAATTTTTAAATTGTTTCTTTTCATATGTTTTGCTGACCTTTTCTATGTGAAGCACTTTAAATTGCCTTGTTGCCGAAATGTGCTATATAAATAAACTTGCCTTTCCTTGAACAATGAATCTTCCCTGCATACCAGGGTGCGTTATGGAGTTCCTCAAGGTTCAGTGCTTGGTCCGATTCTTTTCAACTTATCTATGCTTCCTCTTGGTCATATAATTAGGAAACACTCCATAAACACTACATTTTTAATACTTTCTCTTGGCCCTACACATATAAAATTGACAGTGACAGATTCTTCTACACACACACACACACACACACACACACACACACACACACACACACACACACACACACACAGTCAGGATTCCTTTTGAATCAAATAACTCAATTTAAACAATGTATTATCACTGAAAGTTAACACACAGAGGTGTTCTTGTCTTTGAAACGTGTTTGTGTGTGTGTGTGTGTGTGTGTATTAATCATGTTAAAGGTACCTCAGTTCACATTAAACCCCCTCACATTTAAGCGCACATAGTGCGCATGTCTCTCTGTGTGTGCGTGTGTGTGTTTGTGTGTGTATGTGTCTGTCAAACCATGTATTGTCAATAAAAGCTTATACACAGAGGTGTTCTTGTCGTTGAAAGTGCATGCAACGTGCATAAACGTGTATGTGTGGATGTATTGATGATGTGAAAGTAACCTTAGTGTACACAAAACCCCATCACATCTAAGTGCATGTACTGCGAATGTCTCGGTGTGTGTGTGTGTGTGTGTGTGTGTGTGTGTGTGTTTGTGTGTGTGTGTTTGTGAGTGTGTTTGTGTTAAACAATGTATAATAAATGAAAAATAATACACAGATGTTCTTCTCTTTGAAAGGGTGCGCAAAGCAGGTATACGTGTATGTGTGTGTTGATTATAGTGTTAAATCAGACCACAATTCACACAAAACCCCCTCACATTTAAGCGCCCAAGCATGCATGTCTCTGTGAGTGTTTGTGTGTGCGTATGTGTGTGTGCGTCTTTCAAACAAGGTGCTACCAATGAAAGCTTACACACAGAGGTGTTCTTGTCGTTGAAAGTGCATGCAATGCCCCCACATGTGTATGTGTGTGTGGGTCTTGATGTTTTCAGATTGGAGGTTATACATTAATACTGAAAATTATTGTCGTGATTCAATTTTTCATACTGTAAAGGACAAAAACTCAAATACACAGATTACAGCTGCACAAGCATAAAACCTATCTTAAAGTGAAATGAACCTTGTCTGCAGTCGACTCAAAGGAGAGTGAGTGAAATCCAGTGAAATATGCAGTTTTTTACCAATTAATCAAACATCTGTATTATTCTTTCATGCTCTGACATTTATCACAACTTACCTCAAAATCTTGAAATTTTCGAGTCAGGATCTTGACCAGGTCTCTGACAATGTTCTGAGGACGGCCTTGTTTCAGGTGGAGAGATTTCAGACCTCTGATGAAATAATCGGAAATCCCCGGATCCTGTCAGGAGCACACGATATGTCAACATTGATTATCCATCTCTGAGGGCTTTATTCTGAAAGAAAATGTTTTATTCCTTTGCAGGAGTCAAGTCTCCAGCCCTGAGAGGCCTGGTCATCATCAGTGTAACATGAGGTCATCGTCAGTGTAACATGAGGTCATCATCAGTGTAACATGAGGTGGTACTGTACTACTCTGAAAAATGATGCTCTTTGTTTCTTAATTAATGCTGCCATGATCTGACACAAGCTGCTTCTGAGCAGTCGGTCAAAAAATTCTGTCATGATTGAGGTTTTGTCTAGCTGACAACTTCACCTCTGAAAGCAGAGCCATGTGTATTCTCCCAGACTTCAGGACTTTTTTTTTCCTGACTGTGACCTAATACCTCAGCTTCCTTTTAGATATTTCATCATTTTCTGCTTCAGCTCTCCATGCTGACATGGTTGAGTTCTCTTCATGAGCTAAGTTCTCTGTTGTGAACAATTAAATCTCATACTGTGTTGATAACTGTCCCTCTGTTACACACACACACACACACACACACACACACACACACACACACACACACACACAGACACACACACACATTCTTACCCCTTGTGGCGCACTGAGGTTAAAACACTGGCACGTTTTATCCTACAGAGAGAACACAGTAAAGTAAGTGTCAGAGTTTTCTTCAACACAATCAAATGTCTAAAAACATGACGAATGTAAAACATGATGCATCAAGCAGCGGAGAAATAAAAGCAGCAGCTCAGAGAAAAGCAGAGAGGATGTGGTTAAGTGGTGCAGAGGCTGTGTACAGAGACAGATTTTTACAAAGATTACAAACGTCAAAGACAATAACAGAAATCCTCCACTTGAGGGTTTCTTAGAGTCAACAGAACTTCTGATTCCTGACATAATAATGTCAAATAACGACTCATAATGTTTATTTGAATAATTAATAAAGAAAAAATATTCCTGCTGTGTTAAATACTTCAACAAAAAAACTCCTTATAGTGATCAAATCTGAAAAACCAATGCAAAGAGAGAAACAACCTGATGCATCCATCATATTGGATAAACCCACAGAGAGGAGTCCAGCACTGTTTACCTCATGACGAAAAAGGATTCATTTCTGACAGCATCAGCTGAACTGTTTCAAAGCTGTTCTGATTAAATGACCAGCACCAAGCTTTAGATTGGTGGTTAAATCCTGATCTATCACCAATAGAGGGAAAGAAAACAACAGCAGGGACGCAGGAACTACTGAAGGATGTTTAAAAAGAAAAAAAGAAGTCGATTTTGAAAAGTAGAAAAAGATGCTAGAGAAAGAGGAGTGACTGGTGGGCTGTCATCTGATTCTGTCATACATGCACTCATTAATACTTGTAATGTTCACAGATATGATTTCCATAGGATGATCTAGTAGCTTTATAGAGAAAGGGACAACAAAGAAAACATAAGAATAAAGCACAGCTGCAGCTGAAATACAGAAAACAGAGACAATGCCAGAGCAAAATAGAAAAATAAACCATGGTTAAAAGAAAAGACTGGTCAGTACTGTCAGATGAAAACAGTGAAAGAGGAAAAAAAGAGACTTATTTGAGGACAAATCAAAAACAAAAAAGGGTCAAAATATTAAATATTAAGTCATGCATGTGATATTCAGAACATGGATGTCGTCTCAGTCAGTCACTCTTTGTCCACACTGTTGTCACCATACTGGAAATATTATCCAGCTGTAAGTTAACACCTCCATACATTCACATTTTAACATTCCCTTCAGTCAGAAACAGCGTCTCAGGCCCCACAACTCCTCACTGCTTCTGAAAAACTGGCTCTGTTCTCCCACTGGTCCCCCCACAGCCACCACATCTCCAACCTCTGGAGCTACATCTTCTCTAATCTCTGGATATTTACTCCCTGCGCTCTCATCTCCTCTGATTCTTTATTGAGATTATCATGAGATTATCTGGTGTGTTACAGTTAAGCACAGGATAGAGTGGTCGTAGGCTAATGTTAAAATCATCAGTTCAGGTTCTGATGTCAGAATGAGCATGTTAACCCTGTGGTTCACACAGAGCCAGCCTGAAGTGCTCCTTCAGCAGCTCTGTCAGTCCAAAGAGGTGAAAATACTGACAGTAAATTAATTCAACATTAAGGAGTGGGACCTCAGCAGCAGGAAGAAAAGACAGACATGAAGCTAGAGGACGAGTGCAGGTTTAAAGTCACAAGTCATAATAACAAAGGTGGTCAAAGGTCAAAGGTCATGGATGGAGTAATCACTGAATTTATACATGACTTACAGAAATGGGAACCAAGCTGCAATTTTCAGAACAGTTCTGCAAACAACAAATGAATAAAAAAATAAGATAAATAATTAGTTCAAAAACAGACTGAAGCCTCTCTCTATGTGTCTACATAAACACTGACACACACACACATTGTGTTTTCTTTAAGACTGCACACCAGTCTAAAAAAAGAAAAGAAATTCAAAGTTCCATTTTCAACAAAAACAGACTAAAAAAGCTGTAAAATGTATTTTCTTCTTTACTTTAATTTAGCACTTTAATTTGAGCACATTCCCACAAATAAGAATGCCAGAAAAATAAAGACAGGATGTCTGAAGGCAGTGTAACAAAACCGTCAAAACCAAAGTCAGCAGAATTGTGCCAGCTTACCTTCAGAGCCACTTCCAGGTGTTTGACAATGTTGTTGAACTCATTCATCGAGCAGATCTTTGCTGCTGCTATTGTTTGTTTGTTGCTTTCAGAGGAGGACGGATGGAAAGAGCTGGAAAGGGAGAGCAGCAGCAGAGGCAGCATCCATGTGGGGGAGGTGGAGGACATGGCTGAGGAGTAAATACTGCTAATTCAGAAAAAAAAATGCAGAAATGTTTTTGTTTGTTAAAATTGGGAGGTAAATTTTTTGGTTTTGCTGGTTGAGCAGGTTTCTGTGTGTTGTCCCTCCTCCTGCTGCTCTGATGGTGGGGGATCATCAGGTCTGCTGCTTTTAAAGACATGCTTGACATTTCCAGATTATGGGGGAATCCCTGCTCTTTGTGTCCAGTGTTTAATCAAAGGCTCCCACACAGGACGACTTTACTCAAAAGGTCCCTGACACCACGGCAGGAGTGATGTAGCATGTATGATGCTGGTCACATATCAGAGCGATCTCACTGCTTATGAGTGTGGCGGTATTTCCTCAGCTCTCTGAAGCGCACAGAGGAAAACATGTTGCATGTTCTTTTTTCTCCTGCAGTTCGTTTTCCATCCATGGCTGCATTTCCCTAAGCCAAGAAGCTCTGACATATTTCGACATTTTCAAACATCCAGCTCCGTGCTAGACCAGGCAAAACCAGGAGCGTTCTTCAGTGATTTCACTGGTTCCTGTGTAAAACAACCTAGAATAGAGATCAGAGAGATAGATTTAGCTGCTGTGTCACGTTCTGCACACACTGTGCTGGAATGCCTTAAAAAAATTCACACATAGTAGTTCATGTGAAGAGGTGCTGATGTTAATTCTGTACGTAAGGATGCTTGTGTTTTCTTTATAAGTGCAGGAACTCTGTGTGGGACACTTCTTCACACTCAAGACTCTAACAGCTGCAAACAACTTTTACAAGTATTCAGAGCAGAGAGAGGAAATATTCTCCTCCAATCATTTGTTTTAACCTTGTCTGCATTATTCTCATAGTGTAACACCACATGGGGTGTCAACTCTTTCTGAGATTAATGCGGTTTTTAACTTGCAGCTGAAAGTTCTGTCTTTCCAGTGTGTTTCAGTGACCATCACCAGCCCTCTCTGGAAACTAGGCTAGCAAACTTTATTTAACGAAATTTTCTTACTCAGAGCCAGAGAGGGCAGTGCAACACCTATGTGGAAAGAAAAGGACAAGAAAAAAGGGGAAAGAAATGAAACAGTGTAAGATGATGGAGGGGGGGGGGGGGGTTACAAGTAAGGAGATAAGGGTGGTGCTTCAGTTTCTTAAGTCTTGTATAAGATGCTTTGCTACTCCTAGCACTATCAACAGAAAAAAAAGAAAAAAGAAAAATCAGAAGTGTACCAAAGTGAACGCCTAAAAAGTGATAATCCAAAAGAAAGAAGTGGGCCAATCAGAAAAGGTGCTCATTTACAACAGCGGTTCAAGCGGTTTTACCAGACTAATGGGAGAGGGTGTGAGTGTGTCCCTGGTGAACAGATGGAAGGTGTGATTGTTTCCAGAGCCATCATCCAGGTGAGAGCATCAGATTGACACATGCAGCTGATAATAACTGAGACAGAAGGATAATAATAAACACAGCTTACTGGTGTTAATGGTGTTAATGGTATCAATGGTATCAATGGTGTTAATGGTAAACACTGGAACTGTAAATGCCTTATTAATTTTGACCTACAGTTCCAATCCTTCCCTCAAAGAATGGCCACAAAGCAATCACAAATGATTAATAAATGATAACTAATACAACCCTCAGTTCCAGCCAAGTTGGGATGTTGTGTAAAACGTAAATAAAAACAGAATACAATGATTTGTATATCTTGTTTAACCTATATTCAACTGAATACACTACAAAGACAAGATATTTATTGTTCAAACTGATAAACTTTGTTGTTGTTGTTTTGTTTTTGTTTTTTTGCAATTTAGATTTTTATTAGTTCCTTCAAAGAACAAACATTTCTTCAATTTAGTACATACAACAAGTCCCTTGCTTGCTTCTAGTAGACAGGACAGGAGATGAAACAAAATCATACAAAGATATGTTCCAGCTCTGTAATGAATACCTTGTGTTTAACAATGTGCCCTCTGTGAAAACATAAACATAAAGAGATGTTTAAAGGAGAGGACTCCTCAAAAATAAATAAGTAAATATATAAACTTTGTTGTTTTTTGAAAATCTTCACTCATTTTGAATTTTATGGCTGCAACACGTTCCTAAAAAGTTGGGATAGGGTCAGCAAAAGACTGTGAAAGTCGAGGAATGCTCCAAAAACACCTGTTAACAGCCTCATGTTATATATCTTATTTATATGACAAGATGGTTAAGCCTTCACAACTCTATTCTGCGCTTCATATGTACATGGCAGATTTCCACCTTGATGCACAAACAAACATATGAACATACAGCAGACACACAAACACACACACACACACACACACACACACGCAGACAAACACACACACACACACACACAGACAAACACATACACACACACACACACACACACACACACACACACACACACACACACACACACACACACACACACACACACACACACACTCAAACACACTATGAGTAGGACAGAGAGTCCAGAAAAATGTCACAACCATCACAAGAGATTCAGAAAAAAATCCGCCTTTTTGTAACGCTCCCAGGCCATCTCTGTGAAGAGAATCTTTGAAGTATTAATATTAATTTATACTTTGGTACTAATGATTGGAATCACAATTTCTTTTGATTTTTCATTTCAGCCAAGAATTTTCATTTGGTGCATCCCTGTCATCTACAGTCCATAATATCATCAAAAGATTCAGAGAATCTGGAGAAATCTCTGCACGTAAGCAGCAAGGCTGAAAACCAACACTGAATGAACGTGACCTTTGACCCCTCAGGCGGCACTGCATTAAAAACCAACATCATTGTGTAAAGGATATTACCACGTGGGCTCAGGAAGACTTCAGAAAACCATTGTCAGTTAACACAGTTCATCACTACATCTACAAGTGACAGTTCAAACTCTACCATGCAAAGACAAAGACATATATCAACAACACCCAGAAACACCGCCGGCTTCTCTGGACCCGAGCTCATCTGAGATGGACTGACACAAAGTGGAAAAGTCTGCTGTGGTCTGACGAGTCCACATTTCAAACTGTTTTTGTAAATCATGGACGTGGTGTCCTCCAGGCCAAAGAGGAAAAGGACAATCTGGATTGTTCTCAGGTCAAAGTCTCAAAGCCAGCATCTGTGATGGTATGGGGGTGTGTTAGTGCCCATGGCATGGCTAACTTGACCATCTGTGAAGGCTCCATTAATGCTGAAAGGTACATACAGGTTTTGGAGCAACATATGCTGCCATCCAAGCCACGTCTTTTTCAGGGACGTCCCTGCTTATTTCATTGAAAATGTGTGGAGCATTATGAAGATCAAAATACAACAACAGAGACCCCGGACTGTTGATCAAGTGAAGATGAACATCAGTCAAGAATGGTTAAGAATTCCACCTCCAAAGCTTCAACAATTAAAAACAAAACAATAAAGTTTATCAGTTTGAATGATTATATGATATTATTTTGTCTTCGTAGTGTATTCAACTGAATATGAGTTAAACAGCATTTAAAAATCATTGTATTCTGTTTTTATCTATGTTTTACACAATGTCCAAACTTCATTGAAATTGGGGTTGTATATGCAGATTAAAAAATAAATGTGCAGCTCTTCTTTTCCTCTCTTACAGCATACAGAGGCTGAAATTTTCTCTCCAGCTGTGTTGGTTATTTACAAAGAATTTTTTAAAAAAATCCAAAGAGCAGCTTCTCATGCAGATAATATTCCTGATCAAAACAGTAAATCTTACTCATTTCCACATCAGACAGAATA
The DNA here is from genome assembly GCA_030710495.1 of Labroides dimidiatus. Lineage (NCBI taxonomy): Eukaryota > Metazoa > Chordata > Actinopteri > Labriformes > Labridae > Labroides > Labroides dimidiatus. The sequence continues at coordinate 31,911,497 of CM061150.1, read as the reverse complement.
AGAGAGGATTCCCCTCACTCTATCTCTAGATGACAAGAAGCAGCAGTGATCCCTGGAGATAGCGCGTGAATCAGAAAACAGCGGTGATGCAACAGAAGAGAACTGCGGCAGGTTTCGTAGAAAGTAAAACTGCTGTTTCAGATACATCAGACACCCAGAGGCTCATTTTGAGCCCTGGCCTGATGAAAGGGAACTTCAAATCAGATTTACTGTCATCTTCACCTCAGTTTGCACACTGTACACATGGCACATGGTCCACAACACAGAAGGTCAGAGAGTAAAGTGTGGACAAACTTTGAGTTGGATTGATTTTAAAAGGCTTAGGTCAATCTAATCAATCAATCAATCAATCAATAAAATTGAGTTTTTTACTCTTTAGCAGGCCATGACCTGCACATTTTTAAAGCAAACTGACCACATCTTCATATTCTACAGAATGTTCTTTACTAACAAAGACCACCAACACAGGAGCGATTCAGAACACCACATGAAAAAACACAGCAGAGGTGGAGATAAAGGACGAGACAAGGATCATCGGACTCATCACTGGACTGTTTCTGCATCCTCCTCTCTCCCTCACATGATGGGGGGGGGGGCATTAACATATCTAATTCTTCATTAATTCAAGTTAACATATTTAATTAATGTCCAGTAAACGTGCTAATTGATTGTATCAGTTATTAAGAAACAGTTGAGTGATCAAAGCTCAGTGTATGCACTTTATTCAAAAGTTGGACCTGATGTGAGAAGTCACCTGCACTAAATAAAAACATAATCAATGAAAGAGATAGACTACACACCCTGTGATGAAGTCTGCTAATAATAGCTGCTCCAGGATGTGAAACTTGAATTCACATAATTCATTTCATGTATAATTGTTTTGTTCTCTTGTTGTTTTTTTCCTTTTACAGAATCTCTGCTGTTCCAGTTCTGGACAGAGAACTCAGAGAGAGATACAGGAACTTTTTCAGCATGTCCTGGGAGAACCAAGACTGGGACTTTTCACAAGTGTTTGTCTACTAAAGAGTTCTCTAGTCCAGGATAGTTCTACAGTACTTCTAACTATGTGCATCACTGTGTTTTGGTTACCTTAGAAGGAGCCTGTCATATCAGTGTACAGAGAGGGGGGTCCTCTTTAACAGAGGCTGCCATGTTTTCTGTCTCTGGGTCTTCAGTTGGAAAACGCTGTGGATGCTGTGAGCTTTCAGACTGAAAACCCAGAGATTTCAAACATGTCAGCCTCTCGTTACTTACAGGGATAACGGCTCGTTGGTGCTGATACCTGGATTAATATGTTTTACACTTTATAAGAATTACTTTGAGGCATCTTACAGAGGCCAGTCTCATATTAACTATTTTTTTAAGTAGTTTTATTTATTTATTTACCTATTTACCTATTTACCCATTTAACCTAACTTTCATGTTCCTGAGGTTAATTTATTTGCTATTTACAAGAACTTTTTTTAAGTTTGTCAATTTCAATAAAGAGACATGGTTAGAGAAGTCACTTTGAAGTTTTATTTTTCATTGACACTTTAAGTTACAGTTTCAAAGAACGTGTTTATCTCATTAAAATGTGATGTTTTTAACACGACATGCAAAGAGTAATTCATCACATCACTAGGTTTAGAAAAATAAATATATAGTCAGTTTTTCTAGAGGGCAATGAATTCACATGAAGGTGTATTTTCTACACTTCAAAGTAAAAATCTGCAAATATACCTTTTCAGAGGACGAGTAAATAAACAGTAATAAACTGTGAATCTTTTCAGCAGTGTTTTCCTCTTAAGCTTTTTGCTGTATTTATAAAAACAGAAGCAAACTGTAAATTTAAGAAACAGCAATATAGGGGAGAGTGGGGTAAAGTGAGACATTTTTTACATTTGCTCCCCTCCGAGCAAGTCAAAAAGATATATCCGTAAAAATTACACATTTGTCATTAATTCAGGATGTTTCCTAGCAATGGAAGTTATCAGAATGTATTTGGGACAAAGGGTATGCAGTGAAAATATGATTGTTTTTAAAAATGTTGTATTGTGTCTCACTTTACCCCAGATTAGGGTTGAACTGAGACAGACTAGAGAAATCAAGGGAGTAAAGTGAACCAGCTGGGGGTAAACTCATTCACTTATTTTATCCACTCTGAAACAAACATAAAAACACATGTTGTGACAGTTAGAATCTTGACAGCTAGCTTGATAGCTACACATTCCAGAGCTAATGTCGGACTAGTCACAGAATCATGGGGTTTAGTCAATGAAGCACATTTTTTTCACACACTTGAAAGTAACCCTGAACAAAATCACATACAATTTAATATAGCTCAGAATGTTTTAATTATCATTCAAATGACAGATAGAACCAGTTACATTAGAACACAGTCTGGGGGGTCAGAGCACAGGACCCTTTGAGCTAGCTAGTGTCTGGGGGTCAGAGCAAAGAACAATCAGAACCAGCTAGAACAGCCTGGGACTCAGAAAACAGGACTAGACCCACCTGGATTAGAAGATCAGCCTACTTTCATACTCTAAAACCTCTCCCATTCTTTTGTTTCCCTGGATTCCTCTGAGAATTTGTGTAAGTATTTCATCATCCTCAACTTTCTCAACCATGCCAATGTAACGGACACTTCTGTGTTTTGTTGCAAAATTAACTATGACAAAGTCACCCCAGGAAACACCCTCTGTGTTTCCTGGATCTTTTCTTTCTCAGAGCTCTCTTCATCGGACACATTATAAAGTGGGACAGGAACATCACTCTCCTCAGAGCTGCTAACTAGGATTTTCTTTTTGGTAGCTTTCTTTCTTTCTTTCTTTCTTTCTTTCTTTCTTTCTTTCTTTCTTTCTTTCTTTCTTTCTTTCTTTTGGGGGTTTTCTCTTTTCTTTACTATTTTTCTCAAGGCCCTGGAAGCTCAGGACGCCCCAGATGCTCTCAAGGCTCTGGACTGTTTGAAGGCTCTGGACACTCTGGATTCTCTGGATGCTCTGAAGGCTTGGGACACACTAAATCCTTTGGAGGCTTTGAAGACTCTGACCACTCTGAAGGCTCTGGATTCTCTGAAAAGTGCTGAATGCTCTAAAGAGTCTAGAGGCTCTGAAGCTTTTTGATGTTCTGAAGGCTCTGGAGGCTTTGAAGGCTTTGACCACTCTGAAGGCTCGGGATTCTCTGAAGGCTCTTGACAATCTACAATTCTACAATTCTACAATTCTACAATTTCATTTAGCAGACGCTTTTTTCCAAAGCGACGTACAACACAAGCAAGAATTTTGACAATAAGGAGAAACCTTATTAAGTGCGAATAAATGCTTCAAGTTCGATTTGTCACAGGTACTCTGTCATCAAGTGCTCACTGCCCCCCCCCCTTTTTTTATGTTCTATTTAAATATCAGCCATAACTAGAATTCAACATTCAGGAGAAATCAATATTCAGTGCTTTCATTTGTTAAGAGCTCAGTCTGAGACTTTCTGATCTGACCCCTGAGGACAAAGAGGAGAAGGGTCAGATTAAGAGCCAAAGTGTTCCCTGAACAGGTGAGTCTTCAGACCTCTCTTAAAAGTAGAAAGGGACTCTGCAGATCTTAATGAGTTGGGTAATTCATTCCACCATTTCGGTACAACAGAGGAGAAGAGTCTAGTAGAGCTTTAGAGCCATGCTGGGCTGAGAGCACCAGGCGTCTCTCACAGGCAGAGCGTAGCGGGCCAGAGGGAGTGTAGACCTGGATGAGGGACTCCAGGTAGGAAGGAGACGTTCTTGTCACTGTTTTGTGAGCCAGAAGAAGAGCTTTGAATTTGATTGGAGCTGCCACTGGGAGCCAGTGAAGAGAGATTAACAGCTGGGTGACATGTGCTGTTTTGGGCAGGTTAAAGACCAGACGTGCTGCTGCATTCTGGATCATCTGCAGAGGTTTGAAAGTAGACACAGGGAGACCTGCAAGCAGTGAATTGCAGTAGTCAATGCGTGAAATCACAAGAGCCTGTACCAGGAGCTGTGTGGCCTGTTGTGTCAGGTAGGGTCTGATCCTCCTGATGTTATAGAGGGCATATCAACAGGACCGAGCAATCGAGGCCACATGAACCTTAAAGGTCAGCTGATCATCAATCATGACACCCAGATTCCTGGCAGAGTTTGTGGGCACAAGTTGATTTGTTTCAAGCATGACACTGATGTGTGGTTGGGCAGAGGGACAGGCTGGAAGGACAATGAGCTCAGTTTTGGACAGATTTAGCTGAAGGTGCCGTTCCTTCATCCAAGTGGAGATATCAGCCAGACACACTGATATCCGAGCTGAGACAGTTGTGTCATTTGGTGGAAAAGACATGAAAAGCTGAGTGTCGTCAGCATAGCAGTGGTAAGAGAAGCTATGTGAGTGGATCACTGCACCAAGTGAGGTGGTGTATAAGGAGAGGAGGAGGGGACCAAGCACTGACCCCTGAGGTACCCCTATCGATAAGCCATGTGATTCAGACATTTCTCCTCACCATGACACTCTGAGGGATCTACCTGTGAGGTAGGACTTGAACCAGGACAGGACAGATCCTGAGATGCCAAGCTCAGAGAGTGTAGAGAGGAGAATTTGATGGTTCACAGTGTCACAGGCAGCAGACAGGTCCAGTAGTAAAAGGACAGAGGACCGACCAGCAGCTCGAGCCAGTCGCAATGATTCTGTGACTGACAGGAGTGCGGTCTAAGTGGAGTGGTCACGCCTGAAACCAGATTGATAGGCATCAATCAGGTTGTTCTCTTGCAGATGTTGTGAGACTTGGTTGAAGACTGTGCGCTCAAGTATTTTGGACAAGAATGGCAGAAGTGAGACTGGTCTGTAATTTTCAACCTGGGCTGGTTGAGATTAGGTTTTTTGAGTAGTGGAGTGACCAGAGCTTGCTTAAAAGCTGTTGGAAAGATGCCAGATTCCAAGGAGGAATTGACAATGTGTGTCACTGCAGGTTTGATTGTTGGTAGGATGGTCTGCAGGATGCTGGTAGGAATTGGATCAATAGAACAGGTAGTAGGTTTAGAGTTCAGAAGAAGTCTGGAGACCTCATCCTCATTCATAGGAGCAAAAGAGCAGAGTGATGCATCAGTTGTTGGTTGGAACTGAAAGAGCTGGTCAGGCTCGGAGAATTGGTTTCTGATGGTTACCACTTTCTCTGGGAAAAAGGAAGCAAATCTAGAGGCTCTGGAGGCTCTGGACACCCTGGACACTCTGGTAGCTTTGGATTTTGGACAATTTAAAGACTCTGTATGCTCTTAATACTCAAAGTTTTCGTTACACTTATGCACAAAATAAAATGTTTAATGTCATTGAAACATTTCAGATATACAGTGTCTTGTAAGTTCTCTGATCACACTGTGCACTGCACCCAATATGTCTTTCCAAAGATGCTCTTTGAGTTGTACTGCTTACCATCACATTTAATAATCTTCTCTATTATCGACCACAAGTTCTCAGTCAGGTTGAGATCAGGTAAGCAGTCAGGCCAGTTCATGAGGGGATCATCTTCAAGCTCTGAGATACCAACCAGTCCTGGGGATAAGGTGAGGCATGTGACAGGACATTGTCATGCATGAGCACTTGCCTCTTCTTCTCTTTAGCTGATCCTCTTTTCCATGGAAGGAAATTAGTCTTGAGAAAAAAGCAGAGTCCCTCTGAATTTGCTTTTACACAAATTATCCTGATCCCTGATTATTAAAGCACAAAACCTTAGATACATCAAACTAATATACACGTTCTTTCTGAACTTCAGCCTTACAGATTTTCAAGGGAAGAAAATTGCATAATAATTTTGAACACAGTGCACACTGTCCTGTTCTTTATGAATGCCCATGAGTCTGCCAGAATGGTAATCTGTAAGTGATAAATGATGTGGAACTCTTCTTCCAGAAAGCTTTTCTTTCTGAATAAATCCAAGGGACTGTGCGATGAGTAATATAAGAAAGAGCATGATTTCTTGTCCTGAGTAAGATGACTAGATCACGTTCATATCTGAAAGTCCGGGGGGGAGATTCTAGGGAAGTGGGTCAGTATGATTTCAAACAGGTTATTTGAAAATGACTTTTTGATTCAAAGATTTCTTTATAAAACACTCCCCATCATCATACTGGCATGTTAGCATTAAGGCACCACATCCAACCAAAAACAACTGAAATAGAGATCTGTAAATGGTTCATATCAGAGAGAAGGAGTGAAAATTCAACTTGCTGAAAAAACACGAGAAAGGTGACAAAGCCTTTGGATCATTCTGTCCCCTGTAGAGTTCAAGGGTCAAAGACACATCATCTCTTTCCTTTGAACTATGTTTTAGGGTGAAAAAAACTCAAACTGTCCCCAACAGAATCAAACAAAGAGGGGCACTGGGACATTTCACACTACACTACGAGAGGTTACTTAATCAAACTGCAGACTAAAAAAATGTATGTTTGATCAATAAATTGGAAGAATCAAGGAAAACCCCTGAAATAAAACTGTGGTTATCACAATTCATTGCTATGGTTATAACTGCTCTTGTTAAAACTGCTGTGGTTAATACTGCTATTGTTATTACTGCTGTGGTTAATACTGCTATTGTTATTACTGCTGTGGTTAATACTGATATGGTTTATACTGCTTTTGTTATTACTACTGTGGTATTACTGCTGTTGTTATTTCTGCTGTGGTAAATACTGCTGTGGTTAATACTTCTGTTGTTATTCCTGCTGTTGTTATTACTGCTGTTGATGTTACTGCTGTTGTTATTACTTCTGTGGTTATTACTAGTTTTGTTATTACTGCTGTTATTTATGCTGTTGTTTCTACTGTTGTTATTACATCTGTGGTTATTACTAGTGTTGTTATTACTGCTGTTGTCATTGCTGCGTTTGTTATCAGGACTGCTGTTAATACTGCTGTTGTTAATACTGCTGTAATTATTACTGATGTTGTTATTGCTGCTTTGGTTCATACTGCTGATGCTATTACTGCTGTTGTTATTCCTGCTGTTATTATTACTGCTGTGGTTAATACTGCTGTTGTTATCAATGCTGTGGTTAATACTGTTGTGGTGTTACTGCTGTTGTTATTACTGCTGTGGTTAATATTGATGTTGTTTTTACTGCTGTGGTATTACTGCTGTTGTTATTACTGCTGTTGTTATCACTGCTGTGGTTAATATTGCTGTTGTTTTTACTGCTGTGGTATTACTGCTGTCCTTTTTACTGCTCTGTTATAACTGCTGTTATAAGTGCTGCTGTTGTTATCACTGCTGTGATTATAACTGCTGTTGTTATTACTACTGTGATTAATACTTATCTGTTATTACTGCTCTGGTTAGTACTGCTTTTGTTATTACTGCTGTTGTTATTACTGCTGTGGTATTAATGCTCTGTTATTACTGCTGTTGCCATTAATTCTGTTGTAATTACTCCTGCTGTTATCACTGCTGGTGTTATTACTGCGTTTGTTATCACTACTATGGTTAATAATGCTGTTGTTATCACTGCTGTGGTTAATATTGATGTTGTTTTTACTGCTGTGGTATTACTGCTGTGGTATTTCTGCTGTTGTTATAACTGCTGTGGTTAATACTGCTGTTGTTATTACTGCTGTTGTTATTACAGCTGTTGTTAATACTGCTGTTGTTATCACTGCTGTAGTTATTAATGCTGTTGTTATTTCTGCTGTTAATACTGCTGTGGTATTAATGCTCTGTTATTACTGTTGTGGTTATTTCTGCCGTGGTATTATTGCTCTGTTATTACTGCTGTTGTTATCACTGCTGTTGTTATCACTGCTGTGGTTATAACTGCTGTTTTTATTACTACTTTGGTTAATACTGCTGTTGTTTTTACTGCTGATGTTTTTAATGCTGTTGTTATAACTGCTGTTGTTATCACTGCTGTGGTTTACACTGCTGTTGTTATTCCTGCTGTTGTTACCACTGCTGTGGTTATCACTGCTGTTGTTATCACTGCTGTGGTTATAACTGCTGTTGTTACCACTGCTGTAGTTATTAATGCTGTTGTTATTTCTGCTGTTGTTAATACTGCTGTGGTTATAACTGCAGTTGTTATTACTGCTTTTGTTATTACTGCTGTGGTTATTACCTTTTTGGTTGTTGCTTCTGATGTTATTGCTGCTGTGGTTGTTACTGCTGTTGTTATTGCTTCTTTGATTATTACAGCTGTGGTTATTACTGCTGTGGCGTTTGCTTCTGTGGTTATTACTTTTTTGGATATTACTGCGGCATAAATATTTCAGGCAGGCTGGGCGTTGGTTTCAAACTTGTTTAAGGGGCTGTGTGTTATTTATCAGGCCATCTATTTCTTCATTTCCAAAGATGAAAGATAATTTATCCAGTCATAGAAATCATTAATAGAGCTTTAAAAAAATAGTTAAGCATTAACTTCTCTTTTTGTTCACATCAACCCAACATCATGTATAGTTTAACACCTGGTAACAAATCAACATGGTTGATATTCAGACATGTCTCAAACACAGGCAAAGCTCAGCTCTAGTGTCATAGTGTCATGACTGACCTGTAGACAGAGTTTTAGTTAAATCAGCAGCAGGAATGGACTGCAGTGTAAACACAATGACATCTGAATGCAAAGGCAGCAACTGATTTCAGGGTGAACCATTATCCCACCCCTGTATGCTGACTGTCCCAGTAGGTATGAATGAAAGATCAGGGTGAAAAAGCCATACATCAGTCAGTCCAGTTCCATGACTCAAGGTCAGATTTATTTTCATTTTTCAAAAACAACACATTACATCCCGCAGTGTTCCCGCTCTACTCCAGGAACTCCTCACTACTCCTCACACTCCCCTCACTGTCTGAAAAGTTAATCAGCTCTTCCACTTCATCACCCTCCTCATCTTCCTCTTCCTCTTCAGCCTCATGGGAAGTCTGCGCCTCCACCTCTCCTCCTCCTCCTCCTCCCTTCCCCCCCAGCTCCAGGTAGCCCTTGGAGATGTGGTTGACTGTCCCGCCTGTCTTCATCCAGCCCCCTCCTCCTACCCCGCTTTCAGCTTTGCCTTTGATGGGCTGAACCATCAGGATGCCCTCGTCTACATCGGGGGTCCCCTCGGGGCTGACCCCCAGCCCTGCAGCTCGGCTGACTTGGTCTGCACTTAGGGTACGAGCACAGGGGTCCAGGGTGACAGTGGACTTGCTTGTGCAAAGACCCATGATCACTTCCTCCTTGAATAGGCTCCTTTTTGATGATCTGGTGAGGGTTTGCTGAATCAGTTATTTTGTGGTCCATGAGATGAGGTATGAGACTCGAATGTTTCCAGCGTCCTTACTTTCTTTGCAGTTCCAGAGGAGGTAGCATGACTTTCTGTTAAAACTCCAAAGGATTCCCAAAGTCTGTGAGTATGTCTCATAAGCTTTGTACTCTACTGATTGTAAAAGAAAACAAACAAACAAAAAAAGTAATGGAGCACCACTTAAACAGAGGACTTCTCGAGGATGACCCACAAAATTTCCAAGAAAGATCCTGATAATCACTCCAAAGTCTCGAGGCGAGCGGATCCCCTCCGCGCTGTTCAACTGAACTGGCTCATCTGGTTAGAGAGCAGCGTTCTCATTGAGCTGTCACACACAGACGTCTCTGTGCTTCACTTTCAGCTAATCTGCTGTGTGAAGCTCTAAATAAAGCCTATTGTGTTCCTATGTAAAGCACTTGAGAAAAGGGGAGGGGGGCACCATTTATAAAGATTGACCACAGAAGTGCTCTTGAGCAAGAACCTGGGCCTATGTACACCTGAGAGACTCCGATGAGCCTAACTGCCATCCTAACACCTAATCACTGATGACACTTTGCTGGGCTGGGCCCACTCTTTCTAACGCACAGCCATGAGGTCTGATGAAAGTAGACTCAAAAGAAGAGCAGATATACGCAACAGATACACTCACAGCAGATTTCATCTTTAGGGTCTCTTTACACAGGTATCAGTATGACTCTAGACCTTTTCAGGGCTTACTCATTACTGCAGATCAGATATATTAGAGTCGTCAAAGCATCCTTTCTTTAAACTCTGACGTGCACACATCTGAACTCTTTTCATTATTTACATTTACACGGTTTGGAGTCCACATCAACAATCAGATAATAAACTGTGGTTGAAGCTATCGATCAGACTGGAGGTATTTATCATCAATCAAACTAAATAAATCTGAATCTGTGGACTGGGCCTGTGTATCAGTCAGACTTTGTTAACAGGACCCAGTTCAATGTAAGCAAAGATAATACTGGGTTATGAATTGACATTGTGTTTGATTTTATTCAAATAGTCATATTTTTCAAATGTATGTATTAAAATTAGTTATAATCTGAATAATTCTTTAAATTCTAAAATGTATTAAATGTAATTAGTTAGTACGTACTAAAATTGTGTAAATACTTAGAGCTTTAAAACAAACAAGATTCTATTGTTTAAAATTTATGCGATTGCTTTTCATACAAGTTTTATGAAGTGAAATGCAGGACCAGAAGTGACATCATGCTTTTCCACTGGACACCACCACTGAGTCTCTGGTGAGTTTAAGCTGTTGTGTGTTGCAGTAAGCAGTCCAGGTCATCCTATGTCTAATTGCACCCCTATGTGTCTCAATCATGCAGATTATATAATTTCACATTAATATCACATCTACATAATTTGTGATGATTGTAAGCAGTTTTATCTGGACTATGTTGGGTGTTCCGGCACTCGTTAGCATTATAGCTAGCTAGTACTGTTAGCTAGCAAGGTGGACTAGACTAGCCCTCAGGAGTTGGTGATCACACTGGCGTGTTAAATTGTTTAAAATGGCTACTAGTAACATTTGTCTGCCCAATTTAGCTAACCAGATAGTACACGTTTTCTACAACATCTAGCTTATTCATTCTGCAAAAAGTTTGGCTCTGTAGTTTTATTTTACAGGGGGTTTGGAGATCATCATAGTCAGAATGTGAAAGCTAAATGCAACCAGCTAACTTGCTGGGTAGCACTAGCTGGCTTCTTTTTTCACATGGACATGTATTGCAAGTCATGCCATAACATTATTTATATAACATTATTATGGTGTAGGATTGTGATAATAATAATAACAATAATAATAATAATAATAACAATAATAATAATAATAATAATAATAATAATAATAATAATAATAATAATAGGGCTGCACGGTAGCGCAGCTGTTAGAGCTCTTGCTTCACAGCAAGAAGGTCGCCGGCCCGAATCCCGGTTCAGGCACGGTGTGCCTTTCTGTGTGGAGTTTGCATGTTCTCCCCGTGCATGCGTGGGTTCTCTCCGGGTACTCCGGCTTCCTCCCACAGTCCAAAAACATGCTCACTAGGTCAATTGGAGATTCTAAATTGCCCGTAGGAATGAGTGCGAGCGTGAATGGTTGTCTGTGTCTCTGTGTCAGCCCTGCGATTGACTGGCGTCCAGTCCAGGGTGTACCCTGCCTCTCGCCCTCAGCCAGCTGGGATAGGCTCCAGCCACCCGTGACCCTGAACAGGAGAAGCGGTATAGAAAATGGATGGATGGATAATAATAATAATAATAATAATAATTCCTCTCAGAATCACGATTCTCTTATTCAAAGAATCAGATCAGTTCTTTAAATTTTTAATCATGACATTTCCTCTTTAGGTTGTAGTTTGTAAGTAAAAAGTGTCAGTCAGTGTAGGTTAATGATGTAATGATATACAATTAGTGACCTGACCTGTTGAACTGAAATTAATTGAACTAAAGATCTGAATGAAAATCAAATAGATTAGAATTGAATAGAGAATCAGCACTCAAAGATTCCATTCTAAATTTTATTAGCTGGGCCTTGGCTATTCCCAGCCATAATATGGCAGGTGACAAGGCTCAAACGAAACAATCCAAACATGAAAACTCAGAATTGGAATGAAGCAAAAGTTTTTATTAAACCAAAGGTAAAATAACAAAGTACAAAACAAATTCACAGTAATGGCTGGAGCACCAATCTCAAAATAAAAGACAAACCAAAACTCAGTAAAAGGCTGGAATCCGAAGCTACTAGAAAAATAAAACAAATACACAGCAAACGGCTGGTATGAAAAACTACTAGGTTCAGAGAAACTGGAGATCTTAAGGCACGTAACGAGACAAGGGATCTTGGCACATGGACAAACACAACGAACTGGCACAAGCCAAAGAAAGACACAGACACTACATGCACACAGGGTAAGGGAAACAACTTGAAACAATCAGGGTAATCAACAACACTGAAGTAAAACTAAACACAATACTGAACCGTAGACTCCAAAATAAAAGCTGAAAAACACACGCTGAAAAACACACGCTGAAAAACACACGCACACACAGAAACACGACATGAACGTAGAATCAGGCTTAACATGGGCCAGACATGACAGCGGGTAGCTAGTGTTAGATAGCTGGCTACCTAATGTTACTCTGAACATGACATCTCAAACTAGAGTTAGCTAGATGGCTGTCTTGTTGTGTACAGTACTTTATTTAAATCCTGGCTTTGATTACAGAACTGGATTCTTAATACAGCTTTGCTTCTCACCTTTATTCTTTATCTTTTTCAGATAACCAATGCTAGGATAATTCTTCTCACGTCCTGTGTTCTCACTTCAGTGGGGCAGCCTAGATTTTGTAAGTATAAATTTCAAAGCTCTATACACGAAAATGTAGCACAGTTAAGATGTAGTTCATATTAACTGATGGTTCATGTGATGTGAAAATAGTTTACAATATCAAGCTGAAAGGTTTAGAGTGAGCAAGTTAAAAGGATGAATTGATGTCCAAAACAGAAAAATCAGATGGATAATGTAACTATTTTATGGTCTAACCTAATATGGATATGGTTTGTTTGACTCAGCTCCTTTTTTTAACTGTTTTAAATAAGGGTTAAGGCAATTTCAAAGTTATTGTTTACTAAACAGGCTCAGAACCTGTTTGAGCTGTACCTGAGTGGGGTGAAACAAGGTAAGTTCAAGATGGTCAAGGAGGGACATGTTAGTGGCTTGGCTGGCGTCAGCACATGAATGTCAGTGTGTTTCTGATACTGACCAACATGAAATCATGTCATGATTTTTTTTTTTTTTTTCCCCAGAATGAAGACAACAAGATGTGTTATAATGTGCTGAGCTGTCTGAACATCTGCCTCAGTGAAGACCTGGACACAAAGGGTTAAGAATACATGGTAAGTATGCCAGCTTATTGTCCTTTTAGGATTACTGTACATGGAGAGAAACAATGTGACAATTTCTGTATTTTTTTTTTTTTTTTTTCAGTCAAAAGGCAGCTGAGGATCTGAGGCAGTCAATGAAGCCAAAGTTGAAAGTCAAGAGGTTAGTCATGAAGCATATTTAGTAGCAGGGGGCATTTCCAGCAGGTGAGGGGTAAGGGGAGGGAAGGTTAGGATAGGGAAAGGTTAGTCCTCTCTCTTTCCTGCCGTTCTCCCTCTAACCCTCCTCATACTGCTAATTTCCTCTCTTAGGCCACATTCACATGACAGACTTTTTTTGGTGTGGATTTTCATTTGTCTATGGAGAGGCTCTGTCTGAGGTTTTCAGCACGCTGCCTGCTAATGCAGCACGCTCACTTTTTTATGGGTGCTGGAAGGCAAATCATTTCAACTTCCCTGTGCTGGTCGGCGCTTTGCCTGTTGATTACAATACAAGGTTGAGCTTTGTCACTAGGCAGTTAACCTTTTTAACACTGTTCGAAATCAGCCATGTGAACACAGACTTCGACTTAAAGAATACTATGGTAAATGGACCAGTACTTATATAGCGCATTTCTAGTCTTTCTGACCACTCAAAGCACTTTACACTGCTAGCCTCATTCACCCATCCACACCACATTCACACACTGATGGGAGGAGGAAGTTCTACCATCAGTTCTTCTAACACAGTCATATCCATTCACACACAACAACAGTGGGAGCAATTGGGGGTTCAGTGTCTTGCTCAAGGACACTTCGACATGTGACTGCAGGAGCTGCATAAGCATAAGCATAAGCTTCATTAACATGTAATTCAAACAAATGTATACTATTCATCGTGAATGGATAACCTGAATATTATGCATTTTAAACAATCTTTATGTATTTAAATAAATACTTTCATTTTAATTCATTTAGAGTAACTGAGTTATATTAATATTAAATACATAAACCTGGTGATTATGCATTTTAAATAAATAGGTATTTTTACAGAAACTAGTATGCATCATGTAATGTTTTATTAGGTGGGTTCATGTTAGAACTATCTAAAAAAAATGGGAATTTGTCATGACATAAAATTATATAAATCTTAGATTTAGGGTTAAATATTTCTGTGAATGTAAAACTCCAGACTACTTATCAAAGTTTGATCGTATTCATTATCACTGCTCTGTAGTTTCTTTTTTCTGATCTGCAGCTGTGACGTCCACTGAAATTACAACCTTAAAACTGCTTGTTCTGTAGCTGTGGGTCCAGATGACGTGTTAAAACCAGTTCAAAAATCCTCACTGAGGCTCTGAAGAAAGTCCACTACATGTTTTTTTTTCAAATACATACTTTTCAGCTGTGTCAACAAACAATCTTCCTCTGCTTTATTCTTAGTTTGGTCAATTTCTGAACAATTCAACCATGCGTGAAGAAATTCTTCTTTGTAAAAAGATCAGCTCTGTGATGAATGCTGTCTAAATTCAAGATTATGACATATCATCATTTTATGAAAAGTAAATAACCAAAGCTTGTCTGCAGTTTAAAGTGTTTGGATAGATTACATGTCTCTTTTTTCCAAACTCATCTATTTTTGTCTCAAGCTGTTTTGTCCCATCAGGTTTTAACAGCTTGCATTGTCCTCTGTGTCTTAGCCGGTCTTCTGAGTGTCCTTGACTTAAACCCTGAAAGCTCGGAGAGCAGTGATTGATCCCAGAGAGGACCGTCTGTTTGTGGCAGGTTGGTTCATTTCAGACACTCATAGTTTCAGAGTATCACATCATCAGGAGTGTCTGTTCAGGCTGAACACTTCATGAATTTTATCATGACAATGTTTGCAGCTTTACTCAATCCAAAATAATAATTATTATTATTTTAATTTAACCTTTATTCAACCAGACAAGCCATTAAGAAAAACCTCTTCTTTACGAAGGCTGCGTGGCAAAAGAGCCAAAGCCTCATGGGGAAAGTGGGACAGGGCCTAAATGGGAAAATGACACATTCAAACTTTATCAACCTTTAATTTAGGAACCTCAACCATATTTTTTCATGTCCACGTCAGTTGATAGAGGACCTTTGTCTTCACCACTCAGTTTACACAAGTTTACATCAATTTATATCAGTTTGGATCAGTTAAATCAGATAATATCATTTTGTATCAGTTTGTACCAGTAAATCAGATAATATCAGTTTGTATCAGTAAAAATCAGTGTGTAACAGCTGTATCAGTTATAACAGTTTGTATCAGTTTAACTCAGTTGATATCAGATTGTATGAGCTTTATCAGTGTGTATTAGTTAATATCAGTTTATATCAGTTTGTATTAGTAAAATCAATTGGTAACAGTTTATTTATATTAGTTTAAATCAGTTTCTATCATTTTATATCAGTTTATATCATTTTGTATCAGTTGAAATCAGTTTAAATTATATCAGATATAAGTTTGTAACAGATATATCAGTTTATTTCAGTTTAAATCAGATTATATCAGTTTATATTAGTCAGTATTAGTTTAATAAATTTTATATTTATATCAGTTTATATCAGTTTGAATCAGTTAAATCAGATAACATCAGTTTATATCAGATTATTTCAATTTGTATCATATTATATCAGTTATATCAGTTTATATAAGTTGGCATCAGTTTTTATCAGTTTGTATCAGTTTGTTTGAGTTAATATCAGTTTATATCACTTAGTATCAGTAGAATCAGTTAGTATCAGTTAGTTTTTATTTCAGTTTATATTAGTTTGTATTAGTTATATCAATGTTAATCAGTTTGTATAGGTTTGTATCAGTTTGTATCAATTTGTATCTGTTTAACTCAGTTTATATTAGACTGTATCAGTTTTATCAGTGTTTATTAGTTAACATCAGTTTAAAGCAGTTTGTATCAGCTTATATTAGTTTGTATCAGTTTAACTCAAATTAATATCAGATTGTAACAGTTGTATCAGTTTGTATTAGTTAATACCAGATTATAGTTGTTTGTAACAGTTTATATCAGTTCAAATCAGTTTGTACAGGTTTGTATCAGTTTAACTCAGTTTAACTCAGTTTATATCAGATTGTTACAGTTTTATCATTTTTAATTAGTTAATATCAGTTTATAGTAGTTTGTATCATTATATATTTATATCAGTTTATATCTTCATGGATTAGACACATCCTCTTTCAGAGCAGTGCAGAAAAAAACATATTTTTGTCTTCTATGGCTATTCCATCATATTCGCTCTGCCTCCTACTCTTTCATACCTTTTTCCTGTGGGAGGGATTAATTATTTATTTTTTATTTTTTTATTTTATTTTATTTTATTTTTTTTTTAGCATTTTGTCCTTAACGATAAGATCTGAGTATTGCTTCCTGCTGGAAGTAGCCATGGTACACTGTGGTCAGAAACGGATAGACATGTTCAGCAACAATACTCCGGTGGGCTGTGGCGTTGAAATGAAATGGCTGTGGTGTTCCAAATTCTGACCCTACCATCCAAATGTCACAGCAGAAATCAAACTCATCAGACCAGGCAACGTTCTATCTTAACTATCAATTTTGCTGAGCCTGTGTGAATTGTAGCCTCAGTTTCTTGTTCTTAGTTGACAGGAGTGGCACCCGGTGTGGTCTTCTGCTGCTGTAGCCCATCTGCCTCAAAGTTTCACGTGCTGTACATTCAGAGATGCTCTTCTGCTTACCTTGGTTGTAACAAGTGGTTATTTGAGTTACTGTTGCCTTTCTATCAGCCATTCTCCTCTGACCTCTGGCATCAACAAGGCATTTTCTCCCACAGAACTGCTGCTCACTGGATATTTTCTCTTTTTCAGACCATTCTCTGTAAACCCTAGAGATGGTTGTGGGTGAAAATCCCAGTAGATCAGCAGTCTCTGAAATACTTTGACCAGCCTGTCTGGCACCAACAACCATGCCACGTTCAAAGTCACTTAAATCACCTTTCTTCTCCATTCTGAACTGCAGCAGATCGTCTTGACCATGTCCACATGCCTAAATGCAGTGAGTTGCTGCCATGTGATTGGCTGATTAGAAATTTGCGGTGGAGTGAGCAGTAGGCAGTTAGTGAGCAGTTGGACAGGTGTGCCTAATAAAGTGGCCAGTGAGTGTGTGTGTGTGTGTGTGTGTTTAGCTGCTGAGTCAGGTGGCACTGGTACAGGGATAATATGGTAATATGCAGTGGTGTGTCTTAAAGAGGTATCCACTTCGACTGCCCCAGTACGGGGTCCCCGTACAAATGGAACTGTGTGGAGAGATAGTCTCGATACGATAGAGAACAGACAAAATGTAAGAGTGTCAATACTACAATTATGAAAATGTCAATTCAATACTTCACAAAGACTGTAGTGCTTGCTTCAGATGAAAAAGAAAATGCAGGATGATAAAACCTTTACAATGTGTCATCATTCCTTTAAGCACTCCAACTTAAAAGAGGTGTTAGGATGACAGCATCAAGTTTATGGTTTAATGTCCATACGGGATGTGACAACAGTCAGCAGCAGCTTAGGCAGTGGAAGAAAAGTTTAAAACGAAAATTACACATTGCCAAAAATCAATAAATTAATAAATATATAAATCTGTTGGAGTTTCGAAAGCATCAGGCTTCATAAACCCTGCCAGCATCTCCTTCTCAAAGCTGTACTAAAGGTTCAGTGATCAGGTTAAAATGTAGGCACTGCTGTTAAAGAACAGGACAAGTTGGACATCAGGATCAGTAGTGTTTTTCTTAGTGCTGAACTCTGACCACATGTTGAAAGATGTCACCCTTTGATGCTTTTTTGAACAACACACTGTCTTTAAGACAGTGAATATGACTGAATGAAATATTTTTGACCGTATGATGGACTGTATGTTGAACTGTATCTTGGACAGTATGATGGACGGTATGGTGGACTGTATGATGTACTGTATGATGGACAGTAGGTTGGCCTGTGTGTTTTTTTTTTTTATTCTTTTATTTAAACACCACAAGTGATAACAGACAAGAAAAAAAAGATATTACAGAGGAAGAAAAATCCCTATGATGGACTGTACAATGGAACGTATGATGGACTGTATGACGGATGATATGATGGATCCCATGATTGACTGTATGTTGGATGGTATGATGGACTGCATGATGGACTGTATAATGGACTGTACGTTGGATAGTATGATGGACTGTATGATGGACCATATGATGGATGTACAATGGAATGTATGATGGATGTACAATGGACTGTATAATGGACTGTATGTTGGATGGTATGACTGACTGTATGATGGACCATGTAATGGACCATATGAATGACTGCATGTTGGATGGTATGATGGGCTGTATGATGGACTGTACAACAGACCGTACAATAGACTCCATGATGGATGGTATCATGGACTGTATGATGGATTTTATGACACACTGTATGATAGACCATATGACAGACCATATGATTATCTGTAAGAATTTTATGGTATAATGGACAGTATGATGGATCATATGATGGACAAAATGATCGACTATAAGAATTTATAGTATAATGGACCATATGATGGACCGTATGATGGATGCTATGATGGACTGTAATATTGCATTAATAGTCTGTAATGGTGTTGAAATCACATTTAAATCCATGTTAGTCCAAAAGTTAAATCAAACCCTTAGAGCTGCACACAGACTTGTCCTCTCTGTCCTGCTGTGGAGTTTGCATGTTTGGGTTGTCTCCGGGTACTTCGGCTTCCTCCCACCATCCAAAAACATGCACCTCACGTCGATTGGTGATTTTAAATTGCCCATAGGTGTGTGCGTGAAAGGTTGTCTGTCTCTGTGTGTCAGCCCTGTGACTGACTGGTGACCAGTCCAGGGTGTACCTGCCTCTTGCCATAAGCCAGCTGAGATAGGCTCCAGCCACCCGTGACCCTGAACAGGATCAGAGGGATAGAAGATGAATGAATGAATGAATGAATGAATGAATGAATATCAGTGTAAATGTATTTATTTGATGTCTTTTCTTACAGAGGCAAGTACTGTTGCCATAATGTGACCTATGACCCCAAAAGTACACTGCCATTTGCTGTTAGAACACATGTGACATCTCTATGTACTGCAAAGGCAAAGTACAGTATCTAACATGTAAATGTGTTCATTAATTCTTTTTTCTCCCATTCTTTTAGAAGAAAATTATCAAATATAGCTAACATTTGGTCATAGTGTTTCAGCCTATTTATCAAAATAACTTTTTTTTTTATTAACATCCTCATAACCACCATCATGTATACCACAAATTTAGTGAGCAGTGAATGCAGTTACTTCAGTTTGTCTCTGAACAGCAGCACAAAGCCAGAGGCAGTAACAGCACTTATTGCAGTTTGTCTTGGTTTTTGTCTGAATTTTGTACTCTTAACTCAATTTTGACCAAATGAGTAGATACTGGGAACAATGACAAAATAAGGGTTGGTATAAAAATCTACTTTAAACTTTTTAAAACGTGGAACATAGAGTATTTTATATGACATTTCTGCCATTTTAAACCAATTAAAGAATCAGTCCCATTAAACTGTCAAATGGTGTAACCACAAAAGCATAACAAGTATTAAATAATTCACCTTCCTTGAAGTTATGACAGAGTACTGATGAAATCAGTTTTTTGTTCTGAAATATCATCTCAAGGTGTTCTTAAAAATGTCATTTCTAAACTTGATAATATGGTTTAGCTGTACTGAGTGAGTCAGAGAGAAAACATTGATGTCCACAGCATACTATTTTTTGATCAGTTGGTTTAAAATCATTTTAAATTTCATTTTTTTTACAGTGTAGCAGACTGATAAAATCAGATTCAGGGGAACTTTTTTACACAATATCAGATTTTTCTGAGAAACACTGGTTACACCCACTGATATTCATCAATTACACATTTGTCACCCACCGCACCTTGCCTTTGTTGGGCTGAACTGACATCACAGAAAAAGACTCCACAGCACCATGGAGTGGACTGAAACAGCAACTCATTTTGTTACTCCACAAACAAAATTTCATCCTGACTGTTGGTTAGGATCAGTACTTGCATTCGTCTCTTGACAAAACCAGACTAAGAATGTGTCTACAGTCATCCTGTAGAATTTACCAAACAGAAAAAATTGAGTTGACAAGAATATGGAAATGATTTGAATGTCACTGTCATCATGTACTTTTCAGCCGTCTGTGTGCAGTTTCAAAGTGCAAACAGGGTGGACATGCTCAGGAGAGATAAAGTCATCAGACTTCTTGTCCTGCCACCAGGTGCTCTGCTGTGGCAGGTGCATGGTGTCCACATGTCCTGTGTGTCTTTGTGCTGATTTTCATGCCTGTGTCTCCTTATCCCTCCTGTCTCCTCTCTCCCCCTCTCCGCCCTCCAGCCCTCCTGGAGTTCTTGTTGCCCTGAAGGAGGAGACAGAGACAAGGAGAGGTCAACCCCAACAGGGGAGGAATCGGAGGGAGAGGCGGCGTCTGGGCAGTCCAGCCAGTCTGCAGCAGAGGATCTTGGGTAACCATCCAGCAGCGGAGAGCCAGGATAGGAGAACTTCCAGTAGAGGTCGTCTTTAAAGAGACAGACAGAGCCTGGAGGGACAGAGAGGGATGGACGATTAACAGACACTCTACATGACTTACAGGGCCTCATTCATTGAACAGACACCTTCTGATTCACACAACACATACACACACACACACACACACACACACACACACACACACACACACACACACACACAGGTTTAAATGCTCCATAGGCTGGTCTCCAGATCAAACCATGTCTCTGAGTGTCAGGATGGGGAATCCATCTCTCCTTCAATGGAGTAAACACAGACTTTCTCTCCACATGATGCCCATTAA
The DNA here is from genome assembly GCA_030710495.1 of Labroides dimidiatus. Lineage (NCBI taxonomy): Eukaryota > Metazoa > Chordata > Actinopteri > Labriformes > Labridae > Labroides > Labroides dimidiatus. Next base: position 31,890,470 of record CM061150.1, on the reverse strand, counting down.
AGAACAGCTGAGTGACTAGAACTGGTGCTAACAGCCCTGAGAATTTAGAGTGAAATATTTACTATCTGCTGAGGGCTGAGTGAACTGCTGAGTGTCTATGAGTTATTACACTACAACTTTAAGAGATGAGACCAACAGTTCACCTCTGGATGAGCTCAGAGGAAAGATCTGGACCTAAGGTCTGTTCATAACGGGGAAACACGGGTCTGGAGGCTGTAGGGAGTGTACCATAGTATGCATGTTTTTGTTTTTTGTTGTCATTGACAGGAATCCTCCAAAAGACCCAAATGCTTGACTCAGCAGGGTAACAAAAAGGCAGTCTTTATTTACAGAGGTAACAGAAAATCACAGGAACTCTGGAAAATGCTGATCAAAAATTCACAAACAAATACTCAGCAAAGGCTGGGAAAAAGAGAACAAAAAATCACAGGACAACCCTGGCAAAAGGACTCAAGGAAGAAAAGAAAACTCTTAACTCAATCCTGACTGGATGACCTAGTGGGCATGAAACGCATGAGACATGACAGGATGAACAGACCCAAGACAAAGGGAGACAGAGACTACTTATACACAAGGTAATGGGGCACAGGTGGAAACAATGAGGGCGGGGACACCAATCACAAAAGCGGGAAACACACCAGGGCAGGAAGTGAAGTTTTCTGAAACGAGTGGGAAGGCATTACTACAAAATAAAGCAAAAAGGGACAAACCACAGAGTGAGCTAAATATTGTAAACTTAACGTGTGGCCGACAGGATGGTTGTTTTTGTTTTGTTTTCTCATTGTTGTATGCCAGCGGGTTTGTGCACTATGGGCATCGTGCAATGTATGGAATTGTATGCGTGTATAGACCAGTGTGTTTGGTTTTGTTAATGTGCTCTTTATTTATTTATTATGATCTATGAGGGTAGTACTATGTCAACGCTGAGTCCACAATGAATTTCCCCTTCGAGGACAATAAAATCAATTCTGTTCTGTTCTGTTCTGTTCTGTTCTGTTCTGTTCTGTTCTGACATTACCTAGCTTCAGCTTGTTTATGTGTATAGTTGGTAGCTGGGTTATGAGGGATATGAATCCAGTGGATCCAGTTGGCTAGTGGTTTAGAATCCAGTCCCGAGTGGGTGAGAAAAAGGTCCAGCATGAAGTTACTTGTACATGTTTTAGCTTGTGAAGAATGACCCTTTTATTTATTTATTTTTTATTCCTGTAGCAGGACAAATGAAGCTGTGTGCTCCTCACCCTGCCTGTGACTTCTAGTTTAGCCTCTTTGCTTAATCTTATGCGTTTGTTCTCTGAACATCTTCAGATTTTTGTCCTGTGTGGGCTGTCAGAACTGAAGCTGTAAATAAAAGCATGTTATTTTCATGTTATTCCCATGTAATTCTCATGTTATGTCCATGCTATTGTCATATTATTTTCATGTTATTCCTGTATTTTTTTCATGTTATTCATATATTATTTCCATGTTATTCCCATGTTATTGCCATTCATTCTCATGTCTCATGTTCGACTGTGGATCAGTGGTAGAGTTGTCGTCTCTCAATTGGAAGGTTGAGGGTTCGATTCCCAGCTCCTGCAGTCACATGTCGAAGTGTCCTTGAGCAAGACACTGAACCCCAAATTGCTCCCACTGTTGTTCAGTGGTGTGTGAATAGGGTTAGGTGAACTGATGGTTCCTAGATAGAACTTCCTCCTCCCATCAGTGTGTGAATGTGGTGTGGATGGGTGAATGAGACCAGCAGTGTAAAGCGCTTTGAGTGGTCAGAAAGACTAGAAAAGCGCTATATAAGTACTGGTCCATTTACCATTTACCATATTATTCTCATGTTATTCCCATATTATTCTCATGTTATTCCCATATTATTCTCATGTTATTCCCTTGTTGTTCTCAAGTTATTCTCATGTTATTTCCATATTATTTTTCATGTTGTTAAATGTTATTCCCATGTTATTCTCATGTTATGCCTATGTTATTCTTATGTTACGCCTATGTTATTCCCATGCCATTGCCATGTTATTCCCATATTCTCATGTGGCATACTGAAGCAGGGCTCCTCAAAACCTGGTTTATGTCAAAATCCTCACCGTCACTCTCTGTGGTGATGCCTCTGACTCCTTCCATCAGTAGCTGAGTCCAGGTGTTCCCCTGCTTATCATCCTCAGAGTTCCTCATGTTCCCCCACAGAGGACCCTCCTTTGGGTCCCAAACCAGACCCCATCCTGCCTCCCCTACATCATTTCCATCAGCAGATGAGTTCGGGTCCATCCTTAGAGCAGACAGAGGCTGAGGGTAGCCCTCCTGCAGGGACAGATCCCTGAACAGCCAGAACTGTAAACCTGCAGCAGGAGAAGAAGCAAGAGTTGTCAGTTTCTCCATCCTCCTTAATGAGACACACCGCTTAAGGTGCTCAGAGTGACCTCAGCTTAAGAGAAAACACACATATAAAGAGCCAACAAATGATTACAAAATACTGTTATTAAACTTAGACCACAGTGGAAACAAGAAGAATTAATGGAGTGCAAATTGATCAGAAATATCAAAACATCAATACCAATGTTGATATCAGTATTGATAAATAGATGAGTAATGAGATTGATACTTTAGTTTCAGTTGTTCTTCTCTCTGTGCGCTCCTCTCACTCACTTTGTTCATGTGCACTTCTCCCCTCCTCCTCCCCTGCTCTGCTGTGAGGGCTTTTGCACCAGCACCATTCTGAATCTGGTTCTGGATCTAGTTCTGGTTCTGGAACTGGTTCAGTTCTGGATTCTCAGAACCATAGGACTATCAGCGCACCACCTCATGTTTATACCAGTTTGAGCTGTCTTGAGCTGGAACCAACTTTTCAGATTCCAAACCAATTTTTTTTTCTGGTCTGAACATGCCGTCTGGTTCAAAAATTAGGTTCAGGAACTGAAACTGCCTTGAAGTCATGCCAGTGTGAGCCCTCAGTGAGCGTTGACGCGCAGTCACTCTGCTGCGCACTGCTGCTCTGCAAAATGGCAGAGAGAATCATTTGGTGTTATTTTACAGCTGCAGACCAAGATACTGCAAGCTGCAATATTTTTTTTTAAATAAAGTTCTGTGGCAACACCACAAACTTATACAAAGTCTAATAACACAGCAAAAAGAGAACTCAAAGTGAACAGAGGAAGGAGGAGAATCCTCAAACTACAACCAGACCCCAGGATCAGAGACAGGAGTCACCAGAGTCCTTTCAGTATGAGCAACATTATCCAGGGAGCAGATTTATAGAAGTGAAAGTAAGATTAAAACATCTACAACTTTAGCTGATGTTATTTTTCAAAGTGTAATTGGTCTTCATAGATGTCATCTAAACTTCATCTAAACTATTGAGAGTCATATAATATATTCAGCCAGTTCAAATAAATCTGAATGAATTATGTTACTGTAAATAAAAAGATGTAACCAAATGAAGATATGAATGTTATATATATACAGCGCTTAATGAATCTGTTAAATGACCACCCAGTGTAAGTATGTATGAATGACCTAAATTATCAGTCCATCACTGATTTTCTAAATACATTTATATTCATTTATAAGTCTCTGTGATGGTTAATCCACCAGAATGTGCAGCTCTTTAATTAAAATTATTTATTTAATGCTTAAATACAACAATAGTTGTGATCCATGAGTCCTCAAATGTACTATTTTACAGCAAAGCAGAAAAAATTAAAGAATATTATTATTTTCTGATTCTGATCAGTTATTTACTCTCATTCATGAAGGTAAACATATTTATGTTTATCTATCTTTAGTGGTTGTTTATTATACTTGATTCATTTCAACAAGCTGCTTTTCCATGTAAAAAGGATCTGTATCAGTATGGTGGTACTGGCCCTGTCTTTACTTGGTACCAGATTATTACCAAATATTGCAATGTCACACACCACTATGAATGAGTCATTCCAATTTTAAAGGTAAACTTGAAATACTTCAGGTTTTTTTTTTTCTTCTTTTCTTTTCTTTTCTTTTCTTTTTTTTTTTTTTTTTGCTGTTTGGTGATGGTTTCTGATCATTTTCTTTTTATAAAAGGTTCAATATGGCTGTCTTTTACCCATTACAAACACTTTGCAATAGAAACATGATCAAAAGGTTGGTTTTTCTCCCATGGTTATTGTAGTTAACTATGATTTATTTTCTGTTTAGTCTGAAAAACCTCTGTCATAAAAAAACCCCTCAAAGTAGGATTTGATTTTTCATTGTGTGCACATTTTGTGCTGACTTGTGATACAGTACGTGGATAAAAACCCTGCAAACATCAGCTGCAGTTTTGAACCAAAGGCTGACAAGACGAGCAGAGCCTACCGCTGATGAAGATGATGGCATGATCTGACTGTCTCTCCAACACAGCGTTAAGACGGGGCAGGTCAGGAGGAAGACCCCTCCACAGCCACCTGACTGGAGCTCCTCGACCGGACACCAAGCCCCCACCGTTAACTCTCCACATCCTCAGACCTGTGGGTGCAGAGATCGGCACATCCTGCTGTCAGTGTCATTGGATGAAGCCCAACAGTTTCTAATCTGCCACTTTCAGACCTCTGAAGAAGAAAGTCTCTCCTCTGATCTTCGCCACTGCATCGAAACTGGTGTTACAGCGATCGATGATGGAGCTGCTAGCAGAAAACACACAAGCACACTTAGGGAAACAGCTTCACGCCTTGATTTACTGCAACATTTGAAAATAACAACAGGGAAGAGAAGCAGACTTTTCTGACACATGGATACTGTTGGATGACACATGGATACACCCATGTTTCAAAGATGCAAAAATCCCAGTTTCTGCTGACAAACACCAAGGTATATATACACCGTTTATATAGATAATGTATGGCGGCTCTTCTAGCTCAACATTTTCTATTTTTAATTTTTTTCTTCTTCTACCTTTTCTCTCTGCCTACTCTTGTGCCAGTTTGGACATTTTGCTAATGTGAGAGTATGTCATCGTTTACGCTTAACTGCATGATACAACTTTGAAAATGTTACGGTTTTTTATAATGTTACCAAAGTTTCTGCCTCAGTGTATAGTAACAAGAAATTGTGTTTTTTCTTTCCACACACACACACACACACACACACACACACACACACACACACACACACACACACACACACACATATGTATATATGTATATATATATATATATATATATATATATATATATATATATATATATATATATATAGATAGATAGATAGATAGATAGATAGATAGATAGATAGATAGATAGATAGATAGATAGATAGATAGATAGATAGATGAATGGTATGAGAACGCTAATGCATTTGTTTTACGTTTTATTCTATTTATTTTTTACATTTTATAACAGCAGATTGTTTTTAGTTTTGCAATCTGTTCAAAGTCAATAAAAAAGCAAGTCTTATACATGTCTGACCCCCATACCAAGGTACATATCCAACCATGACTTGTGTGTACCATTACACCCCAATTTTAATCACCCACCCACATGTATATATATATATATATATATATATATATATATATATATATATATATATATATATATATATATATATATATATATATATATATATATATATATAAAAAGAGAGAGAGAGAGAGAGAGAGAGAGAGAGAGAGAGAGATGTTTTTCTGACCTTTTTAATGTTTTGCTCATGTTCCTTACTTTGTTACTTACCTACTTTCTTGTGCAGCCCCCTGAGATGCCTGTTCATGAATAAATAGAGATGACTGTCTTCCCTTATGGAGGTCTTACCTGAGGCTGTCATGATGGTGGTTGTGTCCTGTGTGACGCAGCTGAAGCTTTGGGGGGAGGTGGGGAGTGTCTGTAACTGGCAGCTGGTTCCTTTTTCCTTAAATAAAATCAAAGCCGTTACAATATCTCTCCTGTTACCTCTCTATGCCTGTAAGCATGGGGGGGGGGGGTCCTTTACTCTGCACACCTGCCTCTGCTCTGGATCCTCACTCTACACACCTGGCAGCCATCATCTGATTATCTACTTGAGCCCTTCACTGACGTTCAGTCACTGCCTGTTCATTGTTTCATACACAGTTTGCCAAGTCCTGCTCAAACTTGGAACATCCTGGTTTGATTTACTGTCAGTTTTGTTCACCTGTCTGCCACCAAACTTAGCCCTGTTTTCCCACTCTCCATCTACAAGACAGGTCAGCCACCTCCCTCACTCACTTGCCTGATAACCACTGTCTGGATCACTCACTCTGCAGTCCAGGACTCCCAGCAAGCCCTTTGCTTTAATTCTGCAAGAATTCTGGAAATAAAATCTGAAAGTTGACCTGACCAGTGTCTGCTTTTGGATACCTCTGTAACGCGTGACAAACACAGCATGTAGGTAAAACCAACAGGACAGCGTCATTGAAATGAGACGTTTTAATTGAGTCAGGATTCTACACACCTAATCACAGGTATAACTTTTTATTGGTGTCTCTCATTGAGCTGTGGATTTAAACCTGACTTCTTATCTAAATATAAGACAGTATAAAAAGATCAGGACATGTCAGCCACCACAAATGTAAAGCCAATACATAAAGCTCCTTAATGTCAGCAGATGCAACATGAGTCAAATTACAAAACACAAATACAGGTCAGACAAAATGTCCTTTATTCATTATAAATAGTTACTGATAGTTGATATGTGTTTTGTATGAGTTATTTGATGCAATAAAAATGGCTATAACACAATGATTGACAGGTCAGTACGGTTTCTGAAGTCCTGTGTACACCAGACTATCAGGAGGAATCATGAGAGGACCAAATTCTGAGAAACAAAGCCAGTTTTGTCCAAAGGTCTGTCTGAAAACCACGTCTTTACTAAAGGAAGAGGATGGATGGAAAGTAGAGCAGCTGATTAATGCACACAGCTGGTTTCTGTAGAGCTGCTGGTTATCTGAAAGAAGCATGCATGACATTACGCAAAGGAAAAATGAATAAGCAGGCCCTCTATAAACCCTGCTCACATTTACTTGAAGCCTCCTATGTCAATCCTTTCGTTCTTTGCAGTGTGAGACTTTCATGAGTGTCTGAGCTCAGTGTGGAGGATAAAACCAGAACACACAGCAATGTCTGTCTTTACCTTCTTGTTAAAACAGCAAAGGTCAGCCAAGGCAACAAGGTCCCAGCTGTTCTGTTTGTCACAAAGCTGCAGCTGCACATGTTCTCTAAAATCTTGACATTCAGTCAAAGCAATAAAGTCCTCCTTCTGTCCATCAGGATGCAATATCTGACCCCCAAACTGGAATGATCTGCCAGGGAGAGCCAGTTGGCTTACCTGGAGAAACATGGTAGAGGCAGTGCCTGCTCTGCCAAAAGGCAGGGAGCAGGAACAGAGTGCTGTCCTCCTGCTGACATAAGGGACAGACAGTCACTGTAATCAAGGTCAGAACCAACCCAACAACAGTGGTGACCTGGGATGGGGTCAGGTTGCTTTGCTGAATTTTAACCTTGAGCCAGTAGAGGAGCCATGTCCTGGATATCCTGGTCCCATGATGGAGTACAAACTATCCAGTTTATCCAGTAATAGGGTTAATTTGCATCTCATTTACACATATTTTAAAGTCAATAGATGAACAATGTCATCATCATCATCATCATCATCATCATCACTATAATCCACATCATTAATACTATCGTCATCCACCATCATCATCACCACTACCATCATCATCATCATCATCATCATCATCATCATCATCATCACCATCATCATCACCTTTCAGCAAATCAAAAATGAATATATAACTAAATTTTAAACTGAAACTTAATACGTAATTAAATCAGATTTTCCCTTTGGGGATTAATAAAATGCATCTCTATTCTATTCTATTCTATTCTATTCTATTCTATTCTATTCTATTCTATTCTATTCTGAAAGCAGCTGTGAGGATCTTTCTGTTCTTTTGTATTTTGGGGACAAATTATGGGGTAGTAAAAACCCATGATGGTGACAAAAACCTGGATGTGCTTCAGATCTGTTCCTGGGTCATTTCAACCATATTTGGGCCTTCAGCTAACTTCTGTCCCCCTTTTAAAAAAAAAAACACAAGTGAGCAGAAAGTCACTTGGACCTGAATGTTACTGATTAAAGACTGGAAACAGCTTAGCCCAGATGGTTCATCTTGTCATGGCGTTCAGTCTGTCTTTGTCTTTGTCACAAAGGTCATTTTATTTTTTCAAACTTGCACCTCACCGTAGAGCTGGGTTATGTGCTCCAGGTCTTGGGATTCCAAACGGAAGTGTAGTGGGTCTCCTACAGGTCCCTGATAGTATGGTTTCATCACAGAGTGCCTGGATGAGGAGTGAGTCAGTCCAAGAGCGTGTCCAAACTCATGGACTAACACGGTGAAGAGGTCGGTGCCCTCAGAGGCTGGGACAGAAAATAAGAAAGGATCACTGGGCTGCATGCGTTTGTTTGTTTGTGTTTGATTGTTTACTTGTTTGTTTGTGTGTGTGTTTGTTTGTTTGTTTGTGTGTTTGTTTGTTTGTTTGTTTGTTTGTTTGTTTTTGAGTCATCTCACCTGGCTGTCTGAAAGCCCAGGCCTCCTCTGCATCCAGGTGAACTACTCCTGCCCGAGCAGGGTCCAATGGAAAGAAAGCATGCCCAACTGCTCCACCTTCCCCATCAAAAGGATAGCCATCACCATGGTAACCACCCAGGAAGTCTACCTGTAGGTCTGCTGCCTCTGGATTCCCCACCTGAAGACAGAGACATTATCCTCTGGGTCCATCATTGTCCTGTGAGAAGCTCAGCTTTTGAAGTATCTAAAATGAATCATCAACCCAGCATCAAACAAATATACAGACCTCATGAAACTCCAGAGGTGTTGGCTCTGCCCACACTCTAAGAGCATAGAAGACCAGGGAGCGAATCATTTCACGTGACAGATTGGAGGAGGATGGGTATGAATTCAACCTAAGGACGGAAACAGAGAAAGGGAGATCCCACAATGTTTGAGTTGATTTTCATTCATAAGGACGACTCACAAAGAAGGGACTTCATTGAAGTATCCCACAGCTTTAGGAGCAGCTGTTCCAAAGCACATGGAGGCTATTAAATGTTTCCAATCTACCCGTTACTCAGAAGACTATGGGTGTTGCTTTAACAGATAACTACTTCTGCCTGCAGTTACTGGTCTCTGGTCGCCTTGCAACTATAAAACTCGTAGTACTTCTTCAATAGTACTGTCCCTATTTTGTTACTGTACAGGTAGTTGTATGCTTCTGTGCTTTTGTAATCGGATAATTTTTGCCATCAGCACCTTCAGAAAATATAAGATAATTAACCATGTAGATGTAGTTAACTTCAGGCCATAGCTTCATGTCATCTACTCACTCCATGAGAACTGACGGGTGAGGCACTGTAACAGAACTGTCCTCACAACTTTTTCAAACATCCGCATTATGAATCCACCTCCGATTTTTGTTCATTTTCTTGCCGTTGAAAGCCGGTTTTTAGAGCAAGTATGACAGAAGAGCAAAACCGATAACTGTAATTAACCATGGATAAACTCAGTCGGGAATAAGGTGGATAGAGTGCACATAGACTAGATCACGGTACCTTCCACTGATTTTTCAACTAACTGAAATGAGACCATACGTTGCAAAAAGCAGACATTTGACAAGTGTTTGTGCCTTATTTTAAGTAAAAACTGTCTTAGTAGTCTTAACATGAGCCATATTCACCCGACAAGTAAAGAGTTAAAAAAAATACAGCTATGGTAATATTTTTTATTTTGATTTCTACTGACAGTTAGCATGATGTCCCTAAGCACCTGTGAGTTTGGTGAGTGAGAGTTTTGACACAGAGATGAACTGCTTGGAAAATAACAGGTACGGACTACTGATCTGATCTGACCTCCAGTTGATGTTCCTGCGTTTCCACATTGAGACAGCTCTCCTTCTTCTTCTTCCTCTTCTTCTTCTTCTCATGCTCCTCCCTTCTGGACTTTCTGTTGATCTCAAGGGCTCATCCTTGTCTGGGAGTGAGCATCGTGGACTTTTCATCAATGCCATTGTGTCATCATCTGGTGACACAAAAAACAAAAACAAAAACAAAAAAAACACGTTTAGATTTCAGGTTGGCAATACAGCTGTCTTGATCAACCGGCGTTTCATGACCTCACTCTGTTGTCCTCACCAACAACTCCAGTGTCCTTGAGGCCTGCAAACCTTTGCATGGCTCTAACAGCATTGGTGACAGCCGTCCACGCCTGCAGCTGACCTGTGGAGGGGTCAGGGGGTGGAAGGTAGCCATACCTCATCAACCAATCCTGTGACGAGAGAAGAGTGTCACCACCATCACTGAGGGTTAACCACCTCTTCAGTTTTCAATGAGCCATCTTGATTCTTGAGCAAGGAGCAAACATACAAGGAGTGGACTGGTCAGTACAGGGAGCGGATAACAACAGGTGGTTACATCCCTAACCACATCCTGCTCACTCTCCTGTTTAACTCTACACAGGAGCCTCATGCTGTCCTAAAAAGGACTAGAAACCAGAGACTTTAGATTTATAGTTAGAGAGCATCCTGAAAGTCTTCACAGTGCTTCACTTTTTCCACATTTTGTTATGTTACAGCCTCATTCCAAAATGGAATAAATTCAAAATGCTACTCATAATGGCAATGTGGAAAAAAGTTTTTTTGAAATCTTTGCAGATGTATTCAAAATAAAGACCTAAGAAATCACATATCCATAATCATTCTCAGCTTTGCTCAGTCCTTTGTTGATGCTCCTTTGGCAGCAGTTACAGCCTCAGGTCTTTTTGAATATGATGCCTCAAGCTCGGCTCACTTCTCTTTGGGCAGTTTGGTCCGTTCCTCTTTGCAGCACCTCTCAGGCTTCATCAGGTTGGATGGGGGGCGTCAGAGCTCAGACATTCTCAGATCTCTCCAGAGATGTTGGATCGGATTCAGGTCTGGGCTCTGGAGCAGGTTTTCATCCAGGATGTCTCTGTTCATTGCAGCATTCATCTTTCCCTCAATCCTGACTGGTCTCCCAGTTCCTGCTACTGAAAAACATCCTCACAGCATGATGCTGCCACCACCATGCTTCACTGTAGGGATGGGATTGTCCAGGTGATGAGCGGTGCCTGGTTTCCTCCAAACATGACGCCTGGCATTCACGCCAAAGAGTTCAATCTGTGTCTCATCAGAGCAGAGAGTTTTTTTTCTCCTGGTCTGAGAGTCATTCAGGGGCCTTTAGTCAAACTCCAGGCAGGCTGCCATGAGCCTTTTACTAAGGAGAGGCTTCAGTCTGGACCCTCTACCATACAGGCCTGATTGGTGGATTGCTGCAGAGATTGTTGTCCCTCTGGAAGGTTCTCCTCTCTCCACAGAGGACCTCTGGAGCTCTGACAAAGTAACCACCAGGTTCTTGGTCTCCTCTCTGACTGAGGCCCTTCTCCTCTGATGGCTCAGTTTAGATGGGCGTCCAGCTCTAAGAAGAGTCCTGGTGGTTCTGGTCTTCTTCCATTTACAGATGATGGAGTCCACTGAGCTCATTGGGATCTTCAAAGCAGCAGAAATGTTTTTGGACCCTGGATCCAGATTTGTGCCTGGAGACCATCCTGTCTCTGAGGTCTACAGACAGTTCATGACTTCATGGTTGGTTTGTGCTCTGACATGCTCTGTCACCTGTGGGACCTGATATAGACAGGTGAGAGCCTTTCCAAATCAGGTCCAATCAGCTGAATTTACTACAGGTGGACTCACATGAAGCTGTAGGAACATCTCTACATTTAGAACTAAAGCTGGCAAAAGCTGTGAAGACCTCTGTACATGTGACGTCTTATTTTTTATTTTCTATAAATCTTCAAAATTAAAAAAAAAAAATCACATTGTCATTATGGGGTCTTATGTGTAGAATTTTGAGGAAAAATGTTTTATTCCATTTTGCTAAAACATAATAAAATGTGGAAAAAGAGAAGTGCTGTAAATAGTTTCTGGTAGCACTGTAGTTTTGACTTAGTATCTGGGTCTTGTGCCATCAGAGAATGATGGACTGCTTTCTTGCCATCTCTGCTGTGGGAATCTTCTGAAAGGAGCCTCATTCAGCTAAAGGCCATAGCTGATCTTTACAGCAGCCTGAGTGGAAGACTCTGAGGTCCATGTCACAGCGTTGACTCCAAAAACCACAAAGCACCAGTCCATTTTCATCACATTGTATGTGCATCATACCTTGTTAATGTAGTTCCCAGAGGACTCTGCAGAGAGTGGACCTATCCAACCTGTACTTCAGTTTTCAGACTCTTGCTGTTTCTGATTGCGTAATGACTTAATGTGGGCATGTTGTTTTGTTGGCGTTTTGTAGTTTCTATATTTGTTCTGTGGAGTTTTTGTTTTTATTTATTTTTATTAATATGTTTGTGTTTTCTCCTTTTGTAGAGTGTTTTGAATATGCAAAAAAAATCTAAAATCTCCTGGCCACCGCAGTTTAATATTAGTCCCATGATTTGAACAAAAGCTCAACATTAAACCTTCCTTTAGGAACAGTTTATGGACACAGACATGATTAGATATAGACAGGTGTTAATGGCAAACACAAAGTATTTTATTTACATTCTTTAGCTGATGTGTTACAGTTTTATTGTAGATTTATTATTTAAATATTCTCAAATGTGTGTGTGTTTGTGTGTGTCTGTTTTTACCACCAGCTGTGTGCTCTCATCTTCAGTGGGGCTCACAGGTGCAGTCAGGGGTCCAGGGGTCACATCAGCAGTGGAAGGTGTTTGCATACATCCTTGGCCCAGGAACAGAAACAGGACCCACATGCTCATCTTGGCTGCATCCTTTCAGGCCTAACCCCCTGGGAGAAATCTGCGGAACTTCTGGAACCTCAGGTGATTGTCTGTGGAAGAAACAAATACTTGATAACAGAAGTTTAAGCTGCAAAAATTAAAACTTTTTCTGACATATTCAAAGGATCAAAAGTGATTTTGATTCAGGTCCAAACTCAGGTATAAAAGCTCTGTTAGGGCCCGTGCTGTGAAACGGTGCGAGGACTTTTAACAGATTCTTCTTATTAGAAATATTCCTCCACTGTGACTTGATTTTTCAGGCCCTTATCATACTCTAAAAGTCATGGAGGATTGCCTGTGCATCAGGTCTGCTGATTTTTTGTTTATCCTTATGGATGTCTACTATGGACAGGGCACACTGGCTCACTTGCAGCCACTAGCAGTTTTCAATGGTAAAGCCACCAGAGGCATGTTTATTACATTTTTTTTTTTCCAAATACTAAAGCACAATTTGCAAACTAGGCTCATTTTATCAAAATACTGAACAGAATTCATAAAACCACACACCTAAATATAATATACCCTATACCGTATGCTGCAAAATAAAGGACTGCAACCAAAACTACATAAAGCATTATCAAAACCAAACTTCATTCATATGACCATCTACACACTGTTGGCCCTAATGAAAAACACTCTCATCTTCAGTATGCATTGTAGAAATACTAAAATAGTTTTTATTGTACAAAAGTTGTTTTGTTTTGTTTTTTTTTTTTTTTTGTTTGTTTATTTTGTCAGACATGCTCCACTCTTTTTATATGGGTTGGCTGTGAAATAGTGGGAGAGTTTTCCTCTCTCAACTAGAAGATCAAAGGTTCGATCCCAGAAACTGCAGTCACATGCAAGTCAATCAACAACATTAACAAAATGTTATGGTATTTACAGAGAGCCAACATCAAGACAAGTCTGATCTGCGTACTGAGTAGTTATTAGAGTTTTTAACCACGCTGTCTATTTCAGGTATCCCATTGTTTAGATTCTGTTAAATGAAGCCCAAAAAGGGAAAGGCTCAATGTGTGTCACAGTTTACTGAAATAAAATCAGATACACAGACTGAGACAGACTACAGAACTAAGACTGGAGATCCAACATCACTTCCACCAATTCATGCATGGCATAAAAAATGTATGTAGACAGGGGCAGAGGTGGACAAAGGGAGGAGTGGACGACAGTTAGTTCTCCTATTAAATTAGTTGAAAAACGTCATTATCTAGTCCTCATTTTGTAACAATTTCCTCATATTTGTCTGTTCATTTGCTTTTGTAATATTTTTTGAAATTGTAAATAGAGCTTTTGGACATCAGCCATAGAGTCACAGATGTCTTATATGTCTTAGCATGTATGTGGCTTTCAGATGGTTCCAACCTGAGACTTATTCTGGATCTGTGAACACCCCTCCATCACACATTAGAGTCAGCTGACGGAGGTTTCTTAGCTGCAGTCATTTTAATGATCTAGAGAGGCATGCTAATACAGAGGTGAGGAGGGAAACAGGCTCTGTTTCAGGATGAAGACAATGACAGCTGATGTGTCAGAGCACGAATGAGTGAAGAGGAGGAGAAACCTGCTAGCTGAATCCCCACAGGGAGACAATAAAGAAGACCTAATCAGGAGATGGAGGGACATTACCATAAAGCCTATACAATACTAACATGACGTGTGTGTGTGTGTGTGTGTGTGTGTGTGTGTGTGTGTGTGTGTGTGTGTGTGTGTGTGTGTGTGTGTGTGTGTGTGTGTGTGTGTGTGACAGAAGACCCACAATTTATTTAATGAAGTTAGTCTCCCATTTCATGAATGAAGGACAAGCTTAAAGCAGGAAGGAGAGCAAGAAGCTGGACACACACACACACACACACAGACACACACACACACACACACACACACACACACACACACACACACACACACACACACACAGTGACAGCTTTCATCTGGAGTCAGCCCCAAATACCTTCATCAAATTTATCAGAATAAGCAGCAAACTGCAGAGTTCAGATCACATTTACAGAGCCTGAGTCCCTCTACAGAGCTCCTCTATGGAGTCCATCTGTGGAGCCTCTCTATGAATCTCCTCTATGGATCCCTTCTGTGGAGCTCCTCTATGGAGTCCATCTATGGTTTTAGATAAATAATATAAATGAGTTCAGAGTTTGTTTTTGTTTTTTTTTTTGCAGTGACAGAGAAGAAGAGAAGAGCCTCAGAGCTCATGACACCAGAACAATCATTTGAAGGAGGCTGACATGTCACAAGCTGAGCTCCTCTGCTTCTTCCTCAAGGGATTTATTTTACTTTGAATTTTCACAAGTTTTATATGAAACAAACAGCCTTTGTGTTTCCCTGAGATATTTTCAGTCTGAGCAGCTAGCTTTCATTGAAATAAGAGTTTGTTTTATTTCTAACTCCTCTTACAGTCTCTGTTAGTCAGTCAGTTAATCACTTATACCAAATCACAGCAGGTGATCTCTCAGACGCTTTATAAAAACATGTTTAAAGACCCTGACAGTTTGAATTCTGCTCCTTAAAATCTGCCCTGAAGAGATTCTCACCCTGAATTTTTCTCATTAGACCCTGGAGCTGCGCAGAGCCCTGATCCTGTATGAGTCTGTTCAGTGGTCCTCTTCATGTCAATCGAACCCCCCAGGACAACACAGCACTAAATGAAGCTTAGATCAGGTGTAACAGTCTGCAGAGAGAAGAGCAGTCAAAGCACAGAGAGAAGTTTACCTCTTACCTTCTTCTTCTTCTTCTTCTTCTTCTTCTTCGTCTTCTTCTTCTTCTTCTTCTTCTTCTTCTTCTTCTTCTTCTTCTTCGTTCTGCTCCTCCTGTGTGTCTGCCCTCTCTCTATCTTATCTGCCACTGTATGAACAGATGGATCCTCTTTTACTCCCACCCCCCACCCTTCAACCCCAGCCTCCCCCCACCCTCTGACGCATGGCTATCAGGGAGAAGCCAGTCTCTCTCACATCAGCTGATCTTGATTCTGATCCGTCTTGGTTTCGTTTTATGTCTATCGGCTCTACAGATATTCAGAAGAAATAAAAACCTGGTTTTGTTTGACTCAACACTTACATTTAAACCATGACTCCAGCCAGCCCTCTCTGGATCCAGATTCTTGTCTCTAACCCAGTTTGAGGATTAGAGACAGATTTAGATTTTCTGTGTTTGCATGTGTAGAACAGCTGCATGTATTCATGTGTATCTTCATTTATGGTGGCATTAACATTTTACACACAATCCTCTTAACACACGGATAAAAAACTCAAAACGAGGAGGCACGGATCTGCAGATCTAAGTCTTTCTTTCCTCTTTGCCGGCGCTGTTTCTCTGTGGTAAAGCCTTTGGATCCACTCCTACAGGGTCACGCAGCCTGCACTTTGACCCCTGTCCTGGATTCATATCCTTCTAGTATATTCTACTGGTATTTTCATGAGTCAAGAGCCGGCAACATAAAGAGGGAAGCCCTCCTTTAAATACTGACCCTATCCTTCTCACCGTGTGTGCCGCTGCAGGCTGGTCCCTGTCAAGTCCAATAATCTGCCCTCATGTTTCTGTAAGTGGCCCCAGCATCCCTCTGGGATCATTTAGCTCCATCTAATCTGCTCTTTGACTGCTGAGGACCAGGCTGATTTGGGGCTGATGTAATGTGTTTTTGTAGGGAAACTGATTCTCCTGATGTGTTTCTGCAGTCACACAGACAGATCCAGTGACAGTGACTCCTCACACTCCAGACAGGGAAATGTGAGAAAGACAAAACACCTCTGTGCAGAGAAACAAGGGCTTCTGTTTGATAAGAGCCGAGTGGGCCTTTGTTCAGAGACTAATTTCCAGGAGGAGCGACTTTGATAGAGGAATAATGTTTAGTGAATGGGTTGTCTTTTCCAGCTCCCTTCATTACCTACTTTTACACTTTCTTCTTTGCCCTAAAATGGATTCAGGAGAAAGAGCATGTTTCGGGGTTTCCATGCAAACCTTCCTGCTTGTCAGTAAAGACAAAGGACTTAGAAACCCCCCCATAAAAAACCTGGGCTCTGGGTCCTGTGTCAGACTGAGGTTTCCGTACCCTAATACATCCTTGAGACATCCAGAGTGCAGTGACAGCAGTCCACTAATGATACAATCATTGGAGCCACAGGTTGAGTCCTGGTGTGATCAGGCGTGACATTCATTCAACAATCAGTTCATCCCCCTCACTCACTCACTCACTCAGTTTCTTTCAGTTGAAGGAGGAAAATGTTCAGTGAAGTCGTTTTGAAAACCCAAAAGTTAAGTGGAGATGAAATGTTTCCTCCATCACCAGGACAACAGGCTACTCCCTCAGACATGCAGCTGCAGGGGAAGGTCAAAGGTCACTCAGAGGAATGGGTGATGGATGCTGGGGTGGGGACCCTGAAAAGACATGAATGGAGCTGTGTGTCTGGGGCTGTATGGGACTCATTTTGTTGTTGTCCATAGCAACAGAAAAGCTCTTCTTGGACCTCAAAGTGAGTGTGTTGACTTCTGGAGATGTTTGTCTCTGATGTCCCACACCAATGGGACCCTAATGTCAAACTGGGACGAATAAAAAAAGACTTGTTTTATTTTGTTCTTTTTATTTGGGACTGAAATGGTCTCCTCTGTAGATGTCTGATGATGGTGTACATGGACACACTGTAAAAAGTGTCTTTGATGATTGACTGTGTGCACACACTGCTCACAATAATGAAGCCAGTGAGCGGATGCGCCGGCGGCTCGGTTGGTTTTCTGCAAGCCTGCCGGTTCTCTCTGTTTAAATTAAGTTTTTAACTTATTTGTGAAGTGTTTCTAAGCTGTTTTTTATGTATTACGATCACACTCGATTCCTTCTTCAACTGTGTGTGGCTTCGTGACAATCGGCTTATTAGAAGTCTGAAGAAAGTTGTGATCTTACCAACTCGGCGCTAGCTTCCCTGCTCAACCGAAGTAGGCACACACCACCCTGGCCTAATCATGCCTCCACTCACCTCTCCAGCTGGATGCGAAAGCTGCTCCGTTTTGTCCCAGAAAATCTCAGAGTTGGAAGGGAGGATATCCATCCTGTATCAGATCAGGGATAAAGAGCGTATCTTGGAATCCATGACGATCACCACTGCCCCTGCCGCCGCCGCCACCACTTCCCCAGGCGACCTGGACTCTATCTACTATCCCCTGTACGGATGCCGCGTCTGCACCTGCAGCTGCTGCCTCGGGTGCAGACAAATGGATTAAACTTGGAGCAAAGCCCAAAGTCCCGGCTAGCTCCACTACTTGTCAGTCTGATCCTTGGTTTGTTGCCAAGGGCATACCTGGTAGGACTCTTCCTTCCCAATCATCTCAGGCTCTGCATCTGTCCAATAAATATTCCATTCTGGATGAGCGGGATTTTCCACCTCTAGCCGGTAGCCTCATCGCCCCATCTTCATCTCCGGAGCGTGGTGGTATTTTGCCTCTGCCTTCACCCCCCAAGGCATTGACCAAGCCGCTCGCCTCACCTGTCGGCCGTCACCCTCAAAGACTCCCCCCCTATTCACGGATCGGCAGTGCTCAGTTTACCCCTTGCCCAAGAATCGGCTCTCAAGCAGGGCACCGTTCCGCTCCGAAGGATGCAGCCTCCACGCTAAGGCAGTCTCCAACTCCGGCTATCCAACCTCGGTTGGTGAATGTGGCTCTCAAAATGGATGCCGAATCTGTTCAGTCTCCTCTGAACAGACCTGAGTCTACTCACCCAGATTCCGTGTCTGTTCGATCTTCCGCTGTTAGAACCCAACCCATAGTCCCACGGCTGCTTTTCTCCCCTTTAACGCTAATCATTGGTGACTCCATAATCAGGAATGTGCGTTATTTTAATGCGGTCACACATTGCTTTCCTGGTGCAACGGTATGTCAAATTCTTCAAAAGCTTCAGGAGTTGTTACCGTCCCTCCCATCCTCAATTAATAGGGTTATAGTCCACGTTGGGGCGAACGACACGTCTCTCCGTCAATCTGAGTGCACCAAATCGGACTTCAATCGTCTGTTTAATTTTCTGAAGCAATGCGGTAAATCTGTTTTCATTTCGGGTCCGATTGCCGCCTTTGGCCACCCTTTTCATTTCAGCCGACTCCTTAGCCTCCATGAATGGCTTCAGTCTGCTTGTATATCTCATAATGTATGTTTTATCGACAATTTCAATCTGTTTTGGGAACGGATGTCTCTCTTCAGAGTGGATGGCATTCACCCAAACAAACTGGGATCTAAAATGCTATCTGCTAACATACAGCATGCTGTACGGACATCCCCATGTGCATGACTGTTTACACATCACACCCACTCCCCAGACCCTCCCCCCTCTTCTTCGCTGATTTCACGCCAGGTAAATGTTTCCAGTGCTTGCTCCCCCTACTGTCCTCTGCAAACATCTCGTTCACTGCTTTGTCTCCGTATTAAAACATTGGTCACTGTTAGGCCCCCAATGAGACGTTGCGCTCTGCACAGCGGCTCTGACTCCCGTCAACTGGATCTTCTTCTTCTCATCTTTCTGATCATCTACCTTATCCAACAACAATGAGCTCCTTCACCCAGATATCCTTACAGGACCTCTCTGATGTGGTAGATGGCATGAACACCTCCTCAAGCCCGTTAGACGTGGGTCCTACCTCCCTGCTTAAAAAAGTACTTAACTCTGTTGGCCCATGTCTGGTTGATATTATTAATTGCTCGTTGAGCTCTGGTTGTGTCCAAGCTGACTTTAAACAAGCTGTTGTTCAGACTCTATTGAAGAAATCAAACCTTGATCCCTCTCTACCCAACCACTACAGGCCCATCTCTAAATTGCCTTTCATTTCTAAAATTTTAGAGAAAGTTGTTGCCAAACAGCTCACTACTGTCCTGGCCTCACATAACATTTCTGACAAATTTCAATCTGGTTTCCGCCAGAAGCACTCAACTGAAACGGCCCTTCTGAGGGTATCTGACAAAGGCGACTGCTCTGTTTTGGTGCTACTAGACCTTAGTTCAGCTTTTGATACAGCTGATCACTGTATCCTTATTAACAGACTGAAGCTGTGGGCGGGTATCTCTGGAGTTGCCCTGGACTGGTTTTCCTCTTATCTCTCTGACAGATCTTTTTCTGTATTACTGGGTCCATACTCATCTGAACCTGCTGCTCTTTCATGTGGTGTCCCCCAAGGTTCTGTTTTAGGTCCTTTTTCATTTGCCTCGTATTTGTGGCCCTTGGGTCATATTATCAGCAAATTTAAGGGGGTTTCGTATCATTGCTATGCTGATGACATACAGTTGTATATGTCCTTTAAGCCTGTTGATACAGACAAAGTGGTTGTACTGTTGAATTGCTTGACAGCCATTAATGACTGGATGGCTCATAACTTCCTGCAGCTTAATGCCAACAAGACAGAGGTCCTCATCATTGGCTCTGACACTGCAGTTTCTAAGGTAATTCAGTGCACTGGTTCCCTCTCCTCCGCTGTCCAGTCCAAACTCAGAAATCTGGGAGTAATATTTGACCAGTCCATGTCCTTTGATCACCACATTAAACAGTTGTCACGATCTTGCTTCTTCCACCTACGTAATATCGCCAAACTCAGGTCCATCGTGTCACACTCAGAACTGGAAATGATCATTCATGCTATTGTTTCATCCCGCCTGGACTATTGTAATTCACTTTTCACCTGCCTTAGTAAGTCGTCCCTCCATCGTCTTCAGTTAGTTCAGAACGCTGCAGCAAGGATACTGACCAGATCCAGTCGGGTTGCTCACATCACTCCGATCTTATGTTCCTTGCACTGGCTCCCAGTAAAATTCAGAATTGACTTTAAGGTTCTTGTTTATGTATACAAAGCTTTGCATGGGCAGGCTCCCGATTACATTTCTGACCTGCTCCACCCCTACCTTACCAGCAGGCCACTTAGGTCTTCTGAACAGGGCTTGCTGGTTGTTCCCCGAGCCCGCCTAAAGACTAAAGGTGATTGAGCCTTTGAAGTGGTGGCAGCAAAACTTTGGAATGATCTGCCCGGTAATATTCGTTCTGCTGTCTCCACCTCCACTTTCAAAAAGCTCCTAAAAACTCATTTGTTTAAACAGGCTTTTAAATCTCTTCTTACTGACTAATGTTTTAATAATGCTATTGTTTTTACTTGTATTGTCTTTTACTTTGTTTTATTGTTTCTTGCTTTATGATGTCATTTTAATTTTTCATGTGAAGCACCTTGTGACTCTGTGCTATGAAAGGTGCTATATTAAATAAAGTTTACTTACTTACTTACTTACTTACTAAAAAGTGCCGTAAATGATAGTCTGTGTGTGGACACACCATAAAAAATGTTTTTGACGATGGACTGTGTGAACACACGGTCAAAAAGTGTTGTTGATGATGGACTGTGTGAACACACTGTCAAAAAGTGTTGTTGATGATGGACTGTGTGAACACACTGTCAAAAGTGTTGTTGATGATGGACTGTGTGAACACACTGTCAAAAAGTGTTGTTGATGATGGACTGTGTGAACACACTGTCAAAAAGTGTTGTTGATGATGGACTGTGTGAACACACGGTCAAAAAGTGTTGTTGATGATGGACTGTGTGAACACACGGTCAAAAAGTGTTGTTGATGATGGACTGTGTGAACACACGGTCAAAAAGTGTTGTTGATGATGGACTGTGTGAACACACGGTCAAAAAGTGTTGTTGATGATGGACTGTGTGAACACACGGTCAAAAAGTGTTGTTGATGATGGACTGTGTGAACACACGGTCAAAAAGTGTTGTTGATGATGGACTGTGTGAACACACTGTCAAAAAGTGTTGTTGATGATGGACTGTGTGAACACACTGTCAAAAAGTGTTGTTGATGATGGACTACATGCAGACACATTGTAAAAAAATGTTATTGACCATGAAAGACTATGTTAACACACTGTAAATAGTGTTGTTGATGATGGAATGTGTGTGGACACACTGTAAAAAGTGTTGTTGATGTTAGACAGTGTTGGATTTTGTGAACACACCAAAAAAATTATTGATGTTGCACTGTATGGACACTATAAAAAGCGTTGCTGATGATAGACTGTGTGAACATACTGTAAAAAATGTTGATAATGGACTGCGTTCATACTCTGTAAATAGTGCTGTTGATGATGGACTGATTGGACACACTGTAAAAAGTGTTGTTGATGTTGGACTGTGTGGTATGGGCTGATATTTGTGCCACCAGAAACTGAATTTGAAAATTTGAATTTGAAAAGCATGTTTTGAAATTGAATTTTATCTTTTGAAACTGAATTTATATGTTGAAATTGAATTTAACCCATTTGAAAATTCAACTCTCCATATTCCTTAAATTCAAAAATATAAAATTCAATTTCAGTTCACAAAATTCAGATTCAGTTCTAAAATTCAATTTCAATCCAAAGTGGCACAACCATTATGTAATCCACTCCCGCGAGGGAAGACTAATTGAGCACAGATTCACAGACGTCATCTTCACGTCCACCTGAAATCTTTTGCGGTCTGCTGTACTACTCAACCGAGCAGAGCAAGCTGAGGCAGCGCCAGGTCCATGATGTCTGAGGACCAGGGACTGAATAATCAGGTTCGTTTGAAACTTGAGATGGTATATATATATATATATATATATATATATATATATATATATAAAGAAAAACACAATTTCTTGTTACTATACACTGAGGCAGAACCTGCCAACAGGCAACTTTGATAACATTATAAAAAACTTAACATTTTCTAAGTTGTATCATGCAGTTTAGTGTAAACAATGACATACTCTCAATGACTCTGTGTGTGTGTGTGTGTGTGTGTGTGTGTGTGTGTGTGTGTGTGTGTGTGTGTGTGTGTGTGTATCAAAGTCATACTATCAAGCTAATGTAAGGTTAGCTAACTAACTACATAGTGGCAGTCAATGTTGCTCCAGCTTTATATGTCTTGAAGTTCCGGTGTCTGACTTTTATTGTTGTAATATTTATTTACCAAACAACTCCTCATCCACCCCTCTTCCCCCATGCTTTTTTGACAGATCGTGTCTTCACACAACTGTTGGATTTTGGTGGGAAAGAGTTGTCTGTCTCCTCCATCATGCAAGCTGAATATGATCACTTCTCACATCAGTCAAAACAGAAGATGCCCGCCCCCTCATTTGTCTTCCTCTTCACACCAAGGGCTGCGACAGTGTATTTCTGGAAGTAAAAATCCCATTCATTTTCTCCCAATGGATTTGACATAAGCCTCTGTGTCATAACCATCTAAGACAGACTCACCACAAGCTACCTTTGTAAAAAATAATTTTATACCCTCCTGTTGAAAACACAAGTTCATATTACATCAACCTTGTTTTAAACATAGCTTAATCGTGATCTCGGAGAAATGAACTACACTACCCACAATCCTAGAGTGTCAAGGAAACATCTTCTGTTGTTTTTTTCGCTCCTTGGCCTTCAAAATGAAATAATATTATGTAGGAGTCTGATATGTAGCATTTTATGAATCATAGGTATCATACTATGAAGGGTTAATTAAGTGTGCTACATACATACATGCATACATACATATACACATCTAAGTTGAATTCAAAGATAAACCACTGTTAGAAAGCTGATGACAGTTAAAGACAGCTTTATTTGTCCAATACCCCACCCCACACAAAAAAAGCACAAAAGAAAAACACGCTCTTGACTGGCTCTTACATTCTCCCACACTGATCTCCTACTACAAAACGAAGAAAGTCATGAGAAAAGCTACATGCCACATATGTCACAGAAGGGTGAAGCTTGTCAAAAAGAGTGGACGGGATTATTAAGGCTGGTAAGCATTTCTCTGTGTTATGCTTTTTAATTAATTCATTGAGGGGAAATACAGTATATCCAAATCTTTCTGGCCACTGTTGAGCTCCAGCACTTATTTGACTATTAGCCTACTCAACTTATTTATAAAAGTCTCCTCAGAGTGTAAATTTGTCACAGTAAGCATTGATTTGAAACCTACCTTGACAAACAATTAAGCATCATGAGTACTCCTGAGAAACATTTTACAGTCACTTAGTAATGAGTGTAAATGGCACTATGACAAGAAATGTTAATATTCTGTTATGAACTTTGACCCAGATACAGACACAAATGCACAACTCCAGACCAGGTTCCAAAAGGCAAAAGGCTATTTAATAAGACAAAGCAGTACACAGGCGTGGTAGTCAGACAGTCAGAGTTCAAAGCACAGGTGATCAGTCGAAAAAGGCTAAGGTATCCGATAAACGTGAGGCAAAAAGGCTTAACAAGAAAACAGTCAAGGTTCAAACACGACTATGACAAGACAAGGTAACAAGGCTTGAACAAAGATGGAAAGTATGACGAACTGGGGACGAGACAGTGAGACACATGAGGTTAAATAATTATAATAATAATAATAATAATAATAATAATAATAATAATAATAATAATACATTTTTATTTAAAAACGCCTTTCTCAACACTCAAGGTCACTTTACAGAGTGGTTAAAAAACAATAAATAAAATAAATACAATAACAATAAGAACTAGACAATTTCCACGGAAATCGTGAGAGGGGCTCGGGCGGCATGCCGGCTGGCATACATACTCCGTTTCTGGAATTTAAAGGGCTTTTATTTTGAAATGCTACATCAGAATAAGCTGAAATTGACTGAGTGACATCCTGGCGTGGTAAACTATCAGCCTGAAGTGGAATCATGGATTGATTATTGATTTTAGCGTTGTTACACAAATCAGACTTCAGGCAAGAACATAGCTCAGTTTTAAGAATTTGAAGAGCTTTTATTTTGAAATGCTACATCACAATTGGTTGATATTGACTGTTTGATACCCTGGGGTGATGTACAATCAGCCTGAAGTGGAATCATTGATTGATTATTTATTTAAGCCTTTTAATCCTAATCTTTAATTAGGCAAGTATATAGCTCAGTTTCTGGAATTTAAAGGGCTTTTATTTTGAAATGCTACATCAGACATGGTTCAAATTAACTGGGTCACATCCTGAGGTGGTGTACTATCAGCCTGAAGTGGAATCATTGATTGATTATTGTTTTTAGCCTTTTTATGCTAATCTGAAATCAGACAAGAATATAGCTCAGTTTCTGGAATTTAAAGGGCTTTTATTTTGAAATGCTAAATCAGAATTGGCTGATACTGACTGAGTCACATCTTGAGGTGGTGTACTATCAGCCTGAAGTGCAATCATTGACTGATTATTGGTTTTAGCCTTTTTACTCTAAATTTATCTCATACTGATTCAAAAACCTAACAGCCAGTCCTATTTGTGATAATTTACCGTCCTCCAGGCCCATATTCTGAATTCTTATCAGAATTCTCTGAGTTCATATCAAACTTGGTCCTTAGCTCTGATAAAATACTCATTGTAGGTGATTTTAATATCCATGTTGATATAGAAAGTGATGGTCTTACCTCAGCTTTTATGTCCTTAATAGACTCAGTTGGCTTTATCCAGTCTGTTAGTGAAGCTACCCATCATTTCAACCACACTCTTGATTTGGTTCTAGCATATGGCCTTGATATTAATGAACTAAAAGTTTGTCCTGAAAATCCATTCTTATCCTGAGTTAGACTGTTTCTCCACAATTAGCCTTCAGGAGCTACATTCTTGTCTCCTCCTCTAAATCATCAACCTGCCTTTTAAACCCAATCCCAACTAAACTGTTCAAGGAGGTCTTTCCCCTAGTCTGTCCATCCTTACTGGAGACTGTAAATATACCTCTATCAACAGGCTATGTGCCACAGTCTTTTAAAACAGCAGTAATCAAACCTCTCCTTAAAAAACCTAACCTAGATTCAGGAACTTTAGTTAACTACAGGCCTATTTCAAACCTCCCATTTGCCTCAAAAATCCTGGAGAAAGTAGTGGCTGACCAGTTATGCCACTTACTTCAAGATAACAGCCTGCTTGAGGACTTTCAGTCAGGATTTAGAGCTCATCACAGCACAGAGACTGCTTTAATTAAAGTAACCAACGATCTACTTTCCGCTTCAGATGAAGGACTTCTCTCTGTACTTGTTTTGTTAGATCTTAGTGCTGCTTTCGACACCATTGATCATGGTGTTCTTATACAGAGATTAGAGACATTACTTGGGATTACTTGGATTTTTAACTGCGGTTGTCACCGATCAGCAAAACTAAATATTTAACACATAATAGCCTGACTTCACCGTCTTCGTCCCAGCCTTGTTTTCATAGTCTTGTCACAGCCATCTTGAACCTTGCCTGTTTATTTTAGGTAACAGTGGGGTCACTGTGGGGTCACCTTTAGGTCACTGTTAGGCAGAGGTTGTCTTAACCGATTATTCTCCATCTTTGACAGAATTTTTTGTGCAATGATGGAAAAATCTGAAGGTTGCTCATCATATGACGGATTTGACAGAAACCCAGACAGAAATCAAGTCCACTTTCATTGTCACACATACATTCATTAATCACAACATCACACCTGCAGCAGACCCCCTGTACAGTTAGTGGCAAGCATGCATAATTGATGAGGTATTGTGTTGTCCTGTTTATGATCTCACGTTCTCTGACATGTTGGCTTGCCTAATCCTTTTCAACATTGGCATTAATTGGCACTGCTACTGCTACGACTCACTGAGACTGCCTCTCTCTTAAATCGGAACCACATGCTCCAGGATTTCCTCCTTGTGAAGCGGGTTCTGGCAGGATCAGGAAACCTGTCTTTTAAAGAGTCACACTGACTGCTCATTACTTCACTGGGTGAAATGTTTCCAGACTTTAAAACATTTGCTGAGGTAGCGCTGGTCTTTCCAGTATCAAGTGTAGCAGAATGGGGCTTCAGCTTCCAGAACAAAATCAAAACAGCTGCCAGAAGTTGGTCGACTGAGGCAAAGACTGTCATGTCTGTCAAGTTTCTGTTGTTTTTACACATTTTGATTCATGTTTTGTTTCCGCTTTTATTTTGAAAGCACTAACCCTTGTCTCTGTCTTTTAGATTTGTTCCTGTCTGCCCTGCCCTGTCTGTCACTCCTGATTCCTGATTGTTCTCCCCAGCTGTGTGTCATCACCCCTCATTACCTCTTGTATTTAACCTCATGTGTCTCACTGTCTTGTTGCCAGTTCGTCGTACCTCACAGTCCTCGTTCCAGCCTTTTTCCACAGTCTTGTCTTGTTGCTCTTGAACCTTGCTCTTGTTTTTGGATTTTGCTCTTTGCCTCACGTCTCCTGGATACCTTTGCCTTGTTTTTGGATTGTTACCTGTGTACCGAACTCTGCCTGTCTGACTGCCTGATCCCGTGTACCGAACCCTGCCTGGCTGACTACCTGCTCTGTGTTTTTGAACCTGGTCTGTTTTAATAAACCCTTCTGCTTTTACGGATCTCTCTTCTGAGTTTGCATTTGTGTCCCACCTCTGGTTCATGGTTCATGACAAAGACGCAAAACCTGATGCTGATCTTCTCTGCCGCGAAAGAGCGACAGAGATCTCTCACTGCAAAGAGAGAGAGAGACAGAGAGACAGAGAGACAGAGAGAGAGAGAGACAGAGACAGAGAGAGAGAGAGAGAGAGAGAGAGAGAGAGAGAGAGAGAGAGAGAGAGAGAGAGAGAGAGAGAGACTAATTTCAAATAATAAATTTGAAAAGGCATGACAATTATATTACAGCAGAATCCTCACTTTTTTTTTTCTATAAAAGAAATATAGTTTATTGAAAATAAATCAGATTGACTTTACAGCTCATGGAAAAAAACACTTCCATGTAATCCACAAATGATTCTTTTTTAAGTTAATTAGTGGTTTCTTTGGACTTAAATGAATTTGTAGCAGAAAACACCTCTTTAAAGACTAGAAATGGGAAGATTTAACAGCATCTTCCGCATCACTGCTCCTCTTTCTCGATCAATCAATCAATCTTTATTTATATAGCTCCATTTCATAACAAACGTTATCTCAAGACGCTTTCCAAGCATTAACAGGTCTAGACCTGTAAATGATAATAAATTTTATTAACAGAAAGCCAACATCAAGATAAGAAGTCTCATGTACTGTCTAAGGTTAGTGTTCTATTGTAGTTGTTATGTTGACTCATTCTAGCAGGTGGGGGTAATTATCTACACCTGAGCGCCACCAATAGACTGCCACCCAAACAGAAAATTAATGCAGGCGGTGCAAGTGCATTGTGGGAAACAGTATGGTGCTGTGTCATGTAGATGAATCCTTGAGTGAGAAACTCTTTTAGTTAAATTGGTCATCTCATCGAGTATATACAATCAGGAAAACTTACTGGTGGTCTTGTTTATGATGCCAGTTTGTGCCATCGTTTGTACAATAACGTCTGAGTTTAAGCAATAGTTAGAGTATATCTTCATGTTACGTACACACCGATTGTATGTCACATGTTTATATTACGTCCTGAGCGACACGGAAAGACAAGGGGATGTAGCTCAGTGGTAGAGCGCATGCTTTGCATGTATGAGGCCCCGGGTTCAATCCCCGGCATCTCCACTGTTTTTCGCTCTTTCTGTACATTGACGCTTCTCTGTTAAAAACCGCTGCACATACACGAAACACTCCAAGGGACTCACGCTTTTAATGTTTTCGAAGAGAAATATGGGTAGGTGCTGTACCAGAGGAGTGCACCACCAAGATCTAGACACCGGGGAGTCCTGTGTCTAAATGTTGAATGAGAGAGGTGAAATTGGTTGTAGGTTGCTTATTCGACGCACATTCACTACCGACCATAGTCGATACTGCCGACCAACCAGTGCCTTCTTGCTCTTCATACCACGGAATGGCAGCAGGAGCGCGGTTAAATCTATTCAGCACTCTCGCTGTCAATATCGGGTGTGGAAGACAAGGGGCCGTCAATAAATTAAAGATTTAAATCCCCCAAAATGCTGTTTTATTTCAATAGCTTATATGTAATGTAATAATGTATCCTGAAATTGTTCTGAATTAAAAGCACTAAGTGGAAACAAAAAGACACACATAATTTGATCTCTATTTTGTACTCGAAAAAGTTTTGGGTTGAATTTTAAGACAAATTATTAGTCCTTTCTTCAATAGCTCCCATGTTATGTGACAAATTATGCTGAAATTGATCTTGAAAAAAAGCACCAACTCGGAACAATTAGACACAACTCATTTTATCTCTAATATGGAATCCAAAAAGTTTTGGGGTTAAATTTAAAGCTAAATTTATACTCTTTTCTTCAATAGCTCTCACGCCATGTGACTCACTATCCTGGAAATGATCTTGAAAACCAACCCTTCCTTGGAATAATAAAACACACCTGTTTTTATCTATAATTTGTGACTAGAATAGATTTTGGGTTGAATAGTAAGACAAATGTCTCTTTTCTTCAATAAGTCCCATTTAATGTGACCAGTTATCCTCAAACTGATCTCTAAAAATTAACTTAGTTCCATTAACTTGGAACAGTAAGACAAAACTTATTTTATCTCTAATATTTCAACTCTTTTCTTCAATAGCTTCCATGCCATGTGACTCATTATCCTGAAAATGATCTAGAAAACCAACACTTCCTTGGAAAAATAAGACAAAACATTTCATCTCTAATTTATACTCAAAAAATTTTGGGTTGAATTTATAGCCAAATATTGACTCTTTTCTTTAATAGTTTCCATTTAATGTTACTATTTATCCTGAATTTGATCTCAAAAATTGCAGTGACTCTTAACAGTAAGACAAGAGTAAGTTTTATTGTTTTTACATCAGTGCTTTTATTCAGTGGCACTTTTTAGGATAATAGATCACATGCCTTTGAAGCTTTTGAAAAAAAGAGTCAAAATTTGGTTTTAAATTAAATCAATACATTTTAAAGCACAAACTAGAGATAGAATGAGGTGTATTTTATTGTTTATGGTGTTATTATTATGTTTGTGTGTTTTCATTTTCAGGACAATTTAGTAGCAATTGAAGAAAAAAGTTGAAATTTGGCTTTAAATTCAACCTTTTTTTTTTTTTTTTTTTACAGAGGACATAATAGTGAAAAGAAGAGGTGTGTTTTTGTTCCTAGTAAATGCTATTTTTTCAGATTAATTTGAGAATAACTGGTCACATGACATGAGAGCTATTGGAGCAAAGAGTCAACATTTGCAGTAAAGTTTTAGCAAGTCTTTTTTTGGAGTACAAATGAGAGATAAAAGACGTGTGTCTTATTGTTCTAAGGTAGTGTTATTTTTCAAGATCATTTTCAGGATATTGAGTCACATGTCATGGAAGCGATGGAAGAAAAGAGTTGAAAATGTGGCTTAAATTAAAAAAAAACAAAACTTTTTTTGGAGTACAAATTATAGATAAGAAGAGGTGTGTCTTACTGTTAGAAGTCACTGCAATATTTCTAGATAGTTTTCAGGATAACTGGTCACATTAAATGGAAGCTATTAAAGAAAAGAGTCAACATTTGGCGTAAATTAAACCCAAATATTTCCCGAGTACAAATTAGAGATAAAATGAGGTGTGTCTTATTTTTCCAAGGAAGTGTTGGTTTTCAAGATCCTCTTCAGGATAGTAAGTCACATGGCATGGAAGCTATTGAAGAAAAGGGTTGAAATTTTGATTTAAATTTAACAAAAAAACTTTTTGGAGTACAAACTATGGATAAGAAGACTCTTACTGTTAAGAGTCACTGCTATTCCGTCAAATATCCAACCTAAAACCAGCTTCATCATGGTGGAGCACCGCTCAATCTGTGAACGGCCTCCAAAATTATGGTGAACAAAAATGACAGAGGCGAAAGGGTAAGTAAGTAAATAAGTAAATAAGTAAGTAAACAAACAAATAATGCAACGCTTACAGTTTTTCAGTAGTTCTCATAATACCATTAGATACTGGTCCCTCATTTAAAAAGCACGCAGACAAGATATTTTTAAAGTGTTGTCATGAAGCCCTAAAAGAGACGATATGCCAAAATAAAAGCTGTCCCTTCTAATGGGGAGTGGGGATAGATTTCAAAGGAGGATCTGTATGAATCTTTCTGGATTGAATGACCATGATCCTCAGCGTGTGCTGCATTCATTATACCCACACACTGCAGGTATATCTGTTCACGGTCTATGGGCACATCTGTTTGCTTGTCCACCTGTCTTCAGCTTGGCTTGTTTCAGCCGCCAGGTGTCACTGCTCCCTCTAAATACATCGCACCTTTCAGTGAATCTGTGTTGGGTCCATCTGTCATTGTGTGTACACCACAGAGGAGGAGGAGGAGAAGGGTGAAGGCAGGCACGTTTTACTGGTTTCTATGCATGACGGGAGGAGAGTGTTTCACATGTCACTTTAGAGGGACACAGGAACACGTGCTCTGTACTTGGGCAATTCACACCCACCTGTTGGCCCACTGCACGCACACCTGACTGGGAACCATAGCGCATGGACTGTGGAAGGTATGAGCTGAAATGAGGCTTTCTTCCCTCAGATTTGGATGTCTGCTGCTTGCTTTGGTGTGTTTTGTGACGCTGAGCTGGATAAAAAGAGCTCCTCCTGAAGGTAAGCTGTCTGAAAAGTTTCCTGAGAACTTTAATTCCACTTCATTCTCAACATCTGTTGGCCCGTCTTTCTTTTTTAATCTGTGGGTAATCTTCATTCAGAGACAGACATATTAAGTTAAATATTATTATTATAATAATATAAGGTGCAGACTCAGTCCCAGCATCAGCCCCTTATTAGAGATACAGGAGTTAAAATTATATTTGACCAGTGTTTAAATTCATTAAAGCTGCTCAAACTCAAATCTTTCCAAGTGTGTTGGTTCAGTTTGTGCTCAGAGTAGCTCTCTGTATTTGAAATAAATGCATTTTCCTAAAGGGAGAGATACTGATCCTATTTGAAGCCATTGTATTTGTAATTATTGCAGCCTGTGTCACTGCACTAGCAGACAGTTTTCCTCATGTCAGTGGGTTCATTTCTTACCTTTGGCTCCAAACCTTCAGACAGCATGTCCCTGTTTGGACTCGCCAGGTCAATGTGGATCATATTCAGTGTGATGTGAAAATGTCTCTGGTCAGGAGACAAATCCACACAGGAAGATTTGCGTTTTTTCAGTACAAAGTGATCAGTGAACATGCTTTATTTAATACTGACAGCTATCTGACATTTCCTCCAGCTCCAGGTTTGCTTTCTTCATGTCTACACTAGCTTGTAACTCTTTTTAAAATTACTCCATCAGTTAAAAAGCCAGGATGCAACCCACGAAAACATTAATCTGCCTTCCGCCTTCCTCATGCAGCTGCCTCAGGAGCTCACCTGTACAAAATGAGCACAGGTTTTCACCTCTCAGGTGTTGTTGTAGGGGGTCTCTGAAGAACAAATGAAATGGTTGTCAAAATGTTTTTCAGTACATTTTTTGGGACGTGTAATAATGCAGCACTGGCCCTGGTAAAGAGCAGTGTTTCTGTTTGTAGTCAAAACTCAAAATGTAATGATGCCAGGAACCTGCATCACTGGTGATACCGGGACCAGAAAAACCAGTATTAGGTCTGATGAGATTCTTTTCAGATAACAGTCACCAGCATGGGGCATGGTATGTAGTTTAGTTTGGGGGTCAGTGTCCACATAATCATCAGCTGGCAGTCAGTGTAGTTCTTTGTCCACTTCACAGACATCCTCATCTGCCTCATCTGACTTCATCTTTAAATCCCTGTCTCCATATGTGATGGTATCAGTCACATCTGAACACTGTAAAGACACCTATCTGTGCTGCTGGCACTCTTAAATACATACATACATACATACATACATACATGCATACATACATACATGCATACATACATACATACATACATAAATAAGGATGTATCTATATACATATCAACAGTTTTACCCAGGCTACATAGTTTTAATGCAAATAGATAATCTTACTTTGATATTTAACCAAATTCACTCAATAGTGTCTGGATGGCCTGTGACACTCTCTATTTATCATCCTAAAGACAATTCTTCACAGCTCAACACTCCTGACCATTCTCACCTGTTCATGAGCAATGAAACAAGCCACCCCAAAAACAAACAAACAAATAAATAAGTAAATAGATAGATAAATAAATAAATAATTAAATTAAATAACCACACAGGACCTGTTTCTGTCTACAGTAATGCAGCAAGCAGATACAAACCCAAATTCCAGTGAAGTGGGAATGTTGTGTAAAACATAAATAAAAACAGAATACAATGATTTGTAAATCCTGTTCAATCTATATTCAACTGAATACACAACAAAGACAAGCTATTTATTATTCAAACTGATAAACTTTATTGTTTATTTGTAAATATTCCCTCATTTTGAATTTGATGCCTTCAACACGTTCCTAAAAAACTGGGTCAGGGTCATGTTTCCACTGTGTTCCATCACCTTTCCTTTGAACAACACTCAATGAGTGTTTGTGAACTGAGGACACTAATTGTTGAAGCTTTGGAGGTGGAATTCTTTACCATTCTTGATTGATGAACAACTTCAGTTGATCAACAGTCCAAGGTCTCTGTTGTTGTATTTTGTGCTTCATAATGCTCCATACATTTTCAATGGGGGACAGGTCTGGACTGTCAGCATCTTGTTTAAACAGCATCTTATTGATTGCAGCATGCCCTGAATGATGAACATACACCCTGTATTCATGCTTCAAAAATATTTGATTTAAATCCAAGGCAGCCCTGATCACAACTCCCCGAGATAGATTTAGGATACCTAAATTTAATGTTTTTGTTACGGTCTGAAGACCGAGAGCTTAACTTGACCCAGAAGCACTGCAGAGGCAAAATCAGTTTTAACAGTTTTATTGTACAACCAGGGTTTATGTGTGGTTGAGAGTCCAATCCAGAGTCCAAAGCAGCACGATGATCCAGAGAGGAGGAGTGAGTGAATGAATAGATTTAACAGAGAGTGTGGTAGCCTGGTAGAGCTTGGGTGGCGTAGCAGGGGGTACGGTGACACTGCAAAAAAAGAGGACAACGGCGATTAGACAGGTTCAAAAACACAAGGAAATCTTGCTAGTTCAGTCTTTAGAACACCAAGACGGTCAAGGTGCAACAAAGTAGTGAAGAAAATCTGGCGTCAGTCTTCTCTCTCCATAAGTGCAGCGGCGTGATTGCGGTGGTTGCAGTCAGGTGTGCAGGAACAGAAGAGAGAGGGCCAGCACGGGAAAAAAGGGTGCTGCCCAAGGCTCGAGGGAGAGAGAAGGGAAAACACTCCACACTAAAAACATGGATCACCACAGTTGGAATTTTACAACAGTGGGCCCTAGAGGGTTAGAGTGTTGTGACTATTACTATTTCCAATAATCAATCAATCCATCCATCCATCCATCCATCCGTCCATCCGTCCATCCGTCCATCCGTCCATCCATCCATTCATCTATTGATCTATTGATCTATTGATCTGGAAGTTTCTGTTCTCTTTGCTGTTAGCTCTGTTTGTTTTTCCCTACTAAAGGACTTTAAGGTTGTACCCTTTATATCACATGGCTGATTTAGTCCTGTGTATGTGTAGGACTAACCAAAACCTCAACCAGCTGACCTCCCCCATTGTAAGTGTAGAAAAAGTTTAAGGAGTTTAGAAAGAACAGCTGTGTCACCAAAATGAGATTTGTTGACAGACAGCAAGCATGACAGAAATATCAGCTCTGCACTCTGGAGGTGGGATGTGTAGCTAATAGAAAAGCATCAAAGATAAAGTCAGTCTGATTCATAACTACTTTTTTTTAGCCCAGCTCACAGTCAGGATGAGAAGTAGTGTTTTTTTGAGTGAGGGGGTTTGAAGGCTGATCTGTGGGGGCTCGTCCAATCAAGCGGCAAACTCCGGTCTGAAAACATGAGACAATGTAGAAGTGTTAAAATCTGTAGTTTGTTGACTGTCCACTTGAGCCTGGCTCCAGAAGCACTGGAAGTCACAAACACACCAAGCCAAAAAAGCTGTTTTTATTAGGGCCCGACCGATTAATCTTCCTATTGTAGCCTTTTGGACGATAATCATCACTGGCCGCAGTTTTGCTGATAAATGCCGATATATGCTCTTAGCCATTTGTCCTGTAGATGGAGCTCTGACTCCAACTAATCCTCAGTCTCCACCGCTGCCCTTTCGATAAATAAATCGATATAGCGATCATTTGAGCAACGATTGAATCAAATCGATTGAAAGAGTTAAGCATCGATATTTATCACCATTTTTACCTTCCGCTTTTATTTTAATAGTCCACACACATTCTTGGTTATGACAGTTTCCACTCAGCCACGCGTCACAACACTGCTAGCAAATATAGCACATAATGGCTAGCAGCCGAGAGAGAGATAACAAAGACATTCACTCCCTCTCTGGAGTAAATCAGCATTATGGAAGTATTTCAGAATCCACAGAATAGACGGATCAGAAGACGGAGCACATGCAATATGTAAACAAAGCCTTGGTGAGATAAAGTCTGAAGGAGAAAGGAAAAAGTACAGCACATAAGCAGAACCATGTGGATCTAACATGATATAACACAAAAGTTATCAGGGTCTCTTAATGATGAATGATGAAAAAAAAAAAAAAAGTGCATTTCAAAAGAAAAACGGCAGCACTTTGAAAGTAATACACAAACGTTTGTTCACTTTGTTAAATAATGTTTTTTCATGTAAATGCCCAAAACATTTAGCAAAAAAAGTCTCAAAACATATCATGATATATTTTTTTCCTTTACGTGAAAAGTAACAGAATGTGGTAAATGGATTCACATTATCATCTGATTTCAATTGCAGGTCTCTAAATCGAACTGAATCAAAATCTTATCATGACAGACTTAATGATATCAGCAAAACTCAGAATCGTTGTTCTGAGAATCTATATTGTATCATGCTGAAACGAATGATTTACAGCCCTAGTCAACACTAAAGGTGTGGGCTGAGCAGAGCTAGTAGACAGGTAAGTTTATAACGACATTGTGAAATTAACAATGACTCTACGTGTCTCCTGTTTCAGTTTAACTCTCATTGCACTGGTCATGCTTTTCATTGAATTACTAAAGTTGTGCTAACCTAGTTTAAGATCCTCTCTGTCTGTAAAACTGAACATGCAAGTGTACAATACTCAATCACAAGAGATTCCTATTCAACACATTCAATATGTTATACATCTACTAATGTACCAAAAGCAGTATCGAAAATAGCACGAGCTTGATGTTAATATATGTAAGAAATTGCACTGATATGCTAGCAGTTAGCATACATCGATATATAACTTGCTCATGTTGTGTTAACCTAGCTTAAGTTACTCCCTGTCTGTAAAATTGAACACACAAATGCATGAACATTACTCTCTTTCTCCCAGGAGATTCTTATTCAGTCCATTCAACATGTTGTACATCTGCTAATTTACTAAAAGCAATATCGATTTATGTTATGCTTGCAGTTAGCATACGTGGATATAACTTAGGTTTACAGAATTTCAACTTTCATCACAGACACATATTACAATTACTCTTTGTAAACAATACTGAAAACTCTAAATGCCAAAATACTAACAGGCAAATATTTTCTGAACAGGAAGAGAAAAGAAAGTAGCAAAGAAAGAAACCAGATGGCCTACTTTAGTCAATAACATAAAACAATACATTGATGTTACATGAAATGTGATTTTTATCTATTTACATCAAGAGATATCCAGAAAATTTCTCTCTGTTGTAAAGCTGAACAGATACCAAAAGACAAAGTGTTGTAAAACGGTGAAATGATCTGCCTGTAAGTCATATCTTTGTTGTTGTAAGTATTAAGGGATCAAAAAGAAGTTGTTTTATTCATTATATATTTTTAAAATTAATCGGCTGATTGATCGGTCATCTTTTTTTTTTCTGCCAAATATCGGCATTGGCCTCAAAAAATACATATCAGTAGGGCTGTAATTTTTACAGAAATAAATATGTTAACTGCCTGGAACAAAAAAAGTCTGGCTAATTTCACCAGCAGCACACTGATAGGAGTGAATTTTTTTCTATTTGCTAGTTTAGAAGATATTAAAATCACCAGTTTCAGGACTGAGCAGGGCTCAGTGGCAGAGCAGGATTTAGCAGGGCTGAGTGGGATTGAGCAGTGTGACACTGTGACAGCTTTAATCTGCTGAATGACCTCAGAGGACCACGGCTGCCTCGTGTGGTCTGAAGTTCAGTCTAACAGCTCATCCTTGTCTGCCTGTAGGACCAAAGGCACAGCTGCACCTGCAGACCCTGTACGAGCGTCTGATGTTGGCCGAGCAGCTGGGGGGGCAGATCAGAAAGGATCTGAGAAACATGCTGGATGAGCTGAGGAACCTGTCCAGAACTCTGAACAACACCAACAGCACCCCCACAGGTACTAATCTGAACAAATCTGAGACAGGCAAAGTCCCAGTGAGGGACAGTTGTGGGAGCTTAAAAATGTTAAGTTCTTGTATGACAGACCTCTTCTGTCCACTCCTAGAAACAAAAACCAGCATGCAGACGAGTAAGGATCCCAACACACGGACCATCCTACAGCCCGGCATTTTTATCTATATGCCTCATCTTCAAGAGTATCCAGAGAGCCTGACCCCCAATGTGGTGCTGGGACAGGGACGCAGAGGAGGTACGGAGTCCCCTTCATCACCCCTGTTTGTCCACATTTATTTAAAGAACAAAACATTCACACTCAAAGAAATGAGACTGAAGGATGTCAAACATCTGTAGACAGATTAAAGATGACCAAGGCTGGACCGCTGAAAGACAGACTAACATGGGGGGAGGGCAGAGAGAGAGGGGGAGGGATGGTTACTGATATGGTTCAGATTGCCATGGTTGCAAGAGCTGTTAACAGCAAGAAAAGATGCACTCTTGAGTCTGATTTTAGTGATTTCTCATAGTGAAATTGTCAATTTATAAAAAAAAAAAAAAAAAAAAAAAAAAAAAAAAAAAAAAAAAAAAAAGGCGACAAAGAAAATTAACAGTTTTTGGATACTTTTGTGAGAAAAAATGGAAAATCAAGAAAAACACAAAAAGAAGAAAAAAGAAGGATTCAACTCCAGCTACCAGCTAGCTTAGAACAGCACCAGCTTCCTGTAAGCAGTCTTCTAATAAGTACTTGAAAGCAATACTTGAGTAAAAGTAAAAGTTTCTTACCAGAAAATGATTTTGGTAGAAGTTAAAGTCACCTTTAAGAATATTAGTGGAGTAAAAGTCTTTACGTACCGGATATTAAGTGTATTTAAGTGTGAAAAGTAATTTACTGACATAAAATGTACTCAAGTATTAGAAGTAAAAGTAAAAAAGTAGAGTGTACAAGTGTAAAGTAGAGTTTTGATAATGAAATTTATTCTGGCTTCCTTACAGTAAAAGCACAATATACAGGTACAGGAGAAAGAGGCTTGACCTTCTTTCAAATTAAAAATGAAGCTTTTGCCATCATTGGTGACTAGCTCTCTCTTTCTCAACCTCCCTGCGTGCTCAATGAACAAATTGCACGTGTCTTTCAACTGGAATAAAGTTATTAACTGAAACTGAAAAGAAGTCTATTCATCTTCAGAAGAAGTTGGTTTTTTGAAGCTGTGAGGATTCAGTCTTGCTCTTCTTGGGCTGAAGACACGTCCCGCAATGCTGTAGAGCCTTTCACAGGCCGCTGAAGCAGGTAGAGTGTTCAGCTTCACAGAAACCTTGCACACTGCTGGGAAGGATTTCAGCAAGTCTATGTGATCTGCTGAACAGGCCAACTATCCATCCAGTTGTTTGGCACTGTCTGTCGCTTGAGATGACCGCAGGGCAGAGAAGAAGTCATTGTCATCAGATGAACTTCACTGGATGGTGTCTGCTAGCTGAAGGGAGGGGTAACTCCCTGTATGGAAATACAAAGAAATGGAAATGCCCTTTGACCTTAATCAATAATGTATGCCTATGTTTACAATATATAACACAAGCCTGGGTTTTAATTCAGCTGAGGTAATTAGTTCAAAGCAAACCTTAAGTTTAACAAAACCCATGGTGCTTTTGTAGACGTGAGTAATCCTGAATTCTTCTCTGTAACCTGCCATTAGTTAGCCTACCGTGGTGTTTAAAAAAATTCCTCCACCAGTGTAATGCTAATGTACCTCAGGAAATATTCAGCAGCCACTTAGGATATACCAGACACCATCATTCACCATTTAATTATTGTCATTGACATGTCTTTGTGTTTTGTATTGAATGAATTCAGTGGAAAAAATCATTGGTTTTGTTAAATATCTGCATGTAGGTTATCAGAAATGTTAACTAGCACATGTTAGCCTAGCCATCACGTTGGATATCTGAAAAGGCTTATGATTAATAATTCATGTTAAATAACACTGGCATTGTGGCTTCATTGAATGAAAATTAATTTAACCTATTTCAATGTGCTTCTTCAGGTTGGACAGAGAGTTTTTAATATGCCAACATTTCAGTGACTCTCAGTCGGCACAAAAGGCACTTAATCTGGCAGGGGGAATCCCTCACCCCAACATACAAAAATATCTCATAAAAATGGCCATGGGTGTGTAATGTTATCTTTGGCAGCACCAGGGAGTTCACCAAATCCACCACTGTAGTTGACATGCTCATTTTTTGCTACCGGAGTGATAACTTCAGCAGCGGAGCCTGCAGGAGGTGCTTCCATGACTGCATGCCATGTGATCTGCCCAGAGAAGTCAAACTTCTTCTTCTTCACACTTGGCAGTTGACATGACAAACAGGCATTACATTACCAACTCAAATTTCTTCTGGTTTTAGTTTGTAGTAAACATAGACTGTAAAAAGAAAATGGACATCATCTTGCTCAGCTTAAACTGAGGTCACTGTGGTGATATTTAGATATTATTGGGCTGCATTGTGTTCAGGTCCTCTTTTTTTTTTTTTGAAAATTTTCTTCTTCAGTAGTTATTCGAAGTTAAAAACAGGATTTTACATGTTGTTTAACGATGATTGACAGCTGCCGTTTTTCTGCAGTTTTTTGGGGAAAAATAAAACACATCAGGAAGGAGAGGTAAGAAGATATTAGACTGTCAAAAGAAAAACTATATATATATATATATATATATATATATATATATATATATATATATATATATATATATATATATATATATATATATTCTTTTTGTCACCTGCTTCCACTCATATTTTCCCAGTGTCTCTTTACTGCACAGACTCTGGCTGCACAATGGTCAATGGCAGCTCCTGTGACAGAGGTATTTTGCTTCCAAACCGT
Source organism: Labroides dimidiatus (assembly GCA_030710495.1). Lineage (NCBI taxonomy): Eukaryota > Metazoa > Chordata > Actinopteri > Labriformes > Labridae > Labroides > Labroides dimidiatus. The sequence continues at coordinate 31,850,459 of CM061150.1, read as the reverse complement.
GCAATGGTAAAAGGCGGAGCCACTCTGTCCATTCTTTGTACAGTCTATGGGCATAACAAGTAATGAAGATGGCTACAGGGAAATGTATCGGAGTACAAGTAGACATTTTATTTCAGAAATGTAGTGGACCAAAAGTAAAAGTTGTCATATATACAAATGAAGTAAAGTACAGATATGTGAAAATTTCAGTTAAGTAACTAAGTATTTCTACTTGATAACATAACATTGCTGACTGTAACTGCTGTGAGCACCACTGATCAACAGAAGACTGGACCACAAATAAGCTAAACTAAGCTAAGCTAACACAGAGATCACAAAATGACTCAAGGCTGTGAGATCATCCATCCAAAGCACAGCACCTCTGTTAAAGCTTAAAAAATAAAAAGCTTTCAAACTAGAAGCAGTCAAAGAACATCCTGAGACAGTGGTGGCAGACTTTACAGTCACAGAGAGGAAGAGTGACGACTGATCTGCTCTTCTTCACCAACAACAGCTGAGTAAGCCCCCTTTAAAACACACACACATAAGAAATGGGAGGCAGTCTGGTATTGAAGCAAATCTTTACCATAATTCAAATTAAAATGCATTAGAAGAAATGCTTTTTCATTTTCAGAATATAGCTGTCTTATTTGACTCATAAATAAAACTAGTAATAAATCATCCACACTGTATTTTCATTTTATTATTCAAAACCTGCTCATTTTGTAACTTAATTACAATGAAAAAGAAAAGGATGTTCAAAATTTAATTTTCAAAAGATGCCCCAGCATCAAATTCAATTTGAAATTGAATTAAATTTGAAAAATAAAAATGCATTAGCAGAAAAGATTTTTCATTTCAAGATCATAACTGCATTATTTGACTTATGAATACAATTAGTAATAAATCATCCAGATTGCATTTTCATTTTCTTCTTCAAGACTGCTCGTTTTGTCACAAAACTAATAAGAAAGCAAGGAGATATTGCTTTTTTGTTTTCATGCCCACCCCCCCTGCAAAAAATGTAACAAAATTCAATTCGGATTCGCAATCCTGAACGGTGCAGGAGATTGACGTCAGTGGCTGCTCTCCTTCTGCCCCCGTCTGACCCATAGACTGACCGTGTTATACACATCTTATATGTTAGGGGGCGGTGTGCATATTTGATGCTGAAGGAAGGGAGAAGAGGGGAGTTTGAAGGTTGACTTGTGTGGTACATGGACATGTCAAAAGAGGGAACATCCCCACCATCATGGCCAAATCCGTCCCAGAGTTGCTGAGAGAGGCAGCAGCTGCACTGGAATGACAACAAGCAGGTTTCAACCAAGCAGCAACCTCCAGTCTGAAAATATGAGGCAATGCGGAAGTGCTAAAGTCTTCTGTCTTCTGTTCCTCGAGTGTCCGCTTGAGGCTGGCTCCAGAAGTACCGGAAGTCACAAACACACCAAGCCAAAAAAAAGCTCTTTTCACGGCCAAAATAAGCACATTTACAGCCTGGTACAAAGAATGTCTCCCGTCTGAATCTCTAATTTCACTAACGGCACGCACTGTAGGGGGGTGAATTTTCTAATTCAGCAGTTTCCACAATATCAAGCTCGCCAGTTCGTCCAATCAGAGGCACAGCTCAGATCACATGACTGTGGAGCGTCCTATGGTTGTTACTGTGGAGACTCACAGCACGCCTCATTTCCAATATGGCCGCGCCGGCTGTTTTGCTTCAAAAGTTTCAGGAACAGTCGGGTGACGTCGCGGAGACTACGTCCATTAATTATACAGTCTAGGGTTTCAACACAGGTCCCTTCACGTTGTCAGCGTCACCAACAACAACAACAACAACCACTTTGCCTTCTGCTCCGGATCGCCGAATCCCTTGAGGTAAGATTTCAAGCTAGTAAGTTAATATGCAATCATGCACAGGACTAGTTTCTCTACAGCAGAACGTAAATGGCTAGGACTGTATCCATTCAAGTCTGATAAACATAAATGACTTATAAAGCCACTTTTTCTTTTTGCAAAATATTAATCTTTCCATCAATAATGATAACTATAATGTAATGAATATAACTAAAAATACTTAAAGTTGTGGGATTTTCTCTGCCATTTTTTAGGTGAGATTAAAAAGACATTAATTAGATAAATTGATTACAGATTATAATTAAACTCACATTTTTCTTTTATCTCTTGACAGCATTAACCACAGTATTGTCAAATGTGGCTAAAGGGGTGAGGGTATATATGTTAAGTTTTGCTTTGCACGCTGTCTGCACTCACATATATGAGACGTTTTCACACTCTGGATAATATCTAGATCTTTACATGAGAACTGTTCCAGAGATTCTTCCAAACTAGCCAGCTCATTTGGGCTATCTCCACGATAAATACCAGGGGTCAGGCAGGGTTTTATCCATATTTTTTCAGGACTAAAAATCCGGCTGTTGCTTTCACAAATACATCCCCTCAGGATAACCTTCGTAGTTGTTCAAAAGAAAAGGGTTACATTCACGTCAAAAATGAACGCCAATAACAGCCTTAAAGTGTGGTCTACACTGCCTGTTAATGTGGATCTTGTGCAAGTGCACTGTGTGGACATCTTTATGCATACTGTATACATAGTGTTGCCAATCCATTTCTGTATTTCTAGCTTTTTAATATATACACTGGTGCTGGTGAATTTATTATTATAATTTGTAATAATAACAACCACTATAATACAATTGTCATTACAGTTTTAAAGTTATACATTTCTCATGCTTGTATAGGCAGTTAAAAGTGACCATCAAACCACCTATATAAAGGTACCAGCATACAGGAAAAGACTCTCCTCTATTCAAACTCTTCTTGGGAGGACCAATTCCTCCCCCTTAGACCTCGTATACTTTCCATAGATATATTTACACTAAAATTAATTCAGCATGATCCTGAGTCCATTATCAATGCAATGAGAAAGCCACAGTTTAAATTTTCGATGTGCTTTCTTGCTGTATTGCTGCATTAATTTAAAAATAGCATTTGATCCAAGGAATTGTTGGGCTGTATGTTTATCTCACCATTGATGTCTGTATGTTTTTTTTTAATTATATCATCATTTTTATTAAAAATGTCACTCTGTTACTTTTAACATAGTCAAAATAAAGTTCAATTTATTTATTTATTTATTTCATATTTCTTCCAGCTGAGGTTTTGAGACTGTTCAGTCCTTACCCTGCTCGAGGTTTACCACAGAAGTCAGCCCATCAGCCAACGATACAAAAAAAAAAAAAAAAAAAAAAAAATCAGAAAAACCACATACACACACCTATTCTCCTGTCTTGCTAAAAGAAGGAGCAGTGCTGTCCCAAGTCCATTCTTCAAAAGAGAACTTGAAAGAGCAGGATTAGGAGAAAGAAAATCACATTCTCAGGTAGGTTTACAATATGTGTTGTATGTGTTGGTTGTGCTATTTAAAATTTCAAAGATTGGTCAACTACTGTAGCTAACTTGAGGGCACCAGAGGAGATGTGCCAGGCAGCGATGCCACATGACTTTTCAGCAGGAGGAGTCACAGGGGTCTTTATCATGAAACGTGAGCAGCTCAAATTTGTGTATAGACTGTGAGCAGACCCAAATATATGTAGATTCTGCACTCATCAACACCTCAGTAGCTCAGATCTTTAAGCAGCTTCTCACAAAATCTACAACTGCAAAACTATTACTTCAATACATTCAACTCCCATGTATATGTACACAATACACTGATGCCATTGAAACACGTAACTTAAGCATGACCAAAGATTAGAAATATTCAGAGAGGTTTGAGGGATCAGACAAGCATGTATGCATCAAGCTCCATCTAATGATGCATTTGTATATAAATTGTTAAAATTAAATCTGTTATTTATATTTCCATTAGGCACCTCTGAAGCACTGTGCTCCAACTGCTGATCCACATCCTTAATAAATGCCTTGTTGGCTAAGTAGAGCTATTCAGACTTGTCCATGATGTTGTATAAAAGCACACATATTTGAAATTTACCCCCAAATTGATTAGAATACTGCTTTGTTTTCCCCCTCAGAGAGATACTGTAGTGCAACCGAGTTTTCCGATCACCTACAGTTGAACTTTCCACCACTAAAGCTCTGTAGTGGGTTTCAACTCTTGCGGAGCCGTGGTTCTACAAGGTCCAAGGTCTTGGACGGATATACTCCAGAGCTCCTGTGCAACAAAGAACTTGGAGTGGGGGCAGCTGTGATTATATAAGGCCACTCCAAAAAGATATTGACCTGGAGGTAATTTATCTTATATGATGTAGTATTTGATTTTTTTGGAGTGTGATCAAGTATTTGCAAGGACATTCCCAGCCAGAAACCTTCACAACAGGAGTATGGCTGAGCAAAATCCACCAAGCTCTATTGTAAAAATATTTGAGAGCTTAATGCATCTTAAAGTTATTTTTGTCTTGTTTATGCTAGGATTTTCCCAGTTTGACCCTCAGTTCTCAGACAATTGGACCAATGGTGGAATGTGTCTACTGTGCAGAGGTATTTAGCTTCCTTGAGCTTGAGGGCCACATTGACTGTTGTGAGAAGTAAGACGTGTTTTTCAAAAATATTTTATTAATGTGCCTCATAAACTATTATGGATTATATTTTTGCTTTCTTCTGGCAAATTAACATTTTACTGTTATGATTTCAAGAGAAAATAATTCAGATTCAAATGCTGAAGATATGTCAGAGAATACCCTGTCAGGAAGCTCAGGAACGAGCCAAGCAGGAACCTCAGCTGCTGCTGGCTCATTAAGCAGCCAAGGTCTATGTGAAGAAAATGAAAGTAGTGGCTCTAAAGGTACCATTGTCTCATTATTTATAATTATATACAGTTTACACATAAAAATACTGATATGCTGCTCATATAAAAAATATAAATAAGTGTGGCAGTCACAACAACCATGATGTTTATTATGTTTAAAATTCTTGAACTGAAATCGTCTTCTCTCATATCTGGTATTTTGACACACCCAAATATGGTCTTATGACACTACAGAAAACATAATGCAAGATAGATATTTCCCAGAAACATTTGCAATTGTAACTGTAATTTAAAAAAATAATCTTTCAGAATAAGTTTATCATCTCACCTGAAATCAGCTTTTAATTATATCTTGTTCATTCACTCTCAGAGAACTCTGGCAGAGCTCTTCTGTTCAACGGGGCATATGATCACAAGGTCCCTTTCACCTTTAGAGCCCTGATAGATGGAGACCTTTTCAGAGTAGCTGGGCGTGCCATAGGACATTCCTTTATTCATGGAGGTCGTGGCTTCACTGGAAGTATACCTCCCCAGCACCTGTATGTAGAAGTTTCTCCTGAAATTACAATGCTCTAGCCTCAACCTGCATGACAACACTGAAAATGCCCTGAAGTGACAAAGTTACCAAACATTAAAAGAGAACCCTGAAGCATCTGTTAGAAGCACAGATTTTGGATTTGGAATGATCTGATTTGAGCAATTTGAGTCTTGAAGTTTAACATTTCAAAGTTGTACTATTGCTTTGAAATTCATTTCAGACCCCCAGTTGGGCAAGTTAGTATTTATTGCATTTTCATACATCCAAGACAATGGCTTTCAATTGAGGAGCAGTTTTAAGCAGTATGAAGGCATTACCTCAGTACCTTTAAGTTATATTTTCCTTTTTATTTGAGAGGCTTGTGTGAAGTTTATTAAGGTAAGGAGAACTTTTAGAAACATTTCAATCTGATGTTTTATTGACAAATGTTAAAGTTTCTGTAATAAAGACATTTTAACAAATTGTACTTGTATTTCCATGCACGTTTACATACAGTACTGTGTATGTTTGTGAACTCACCCAGTTCTGACTGTAACTCTATCAACTGCTGTAGTGTGGCTGTATAGATATCGAGGGCATCCATGAAGGGAACATTGGGATGCAGTTGCACTTGGGGTTCTTAAACTTGTTCTGCTTGACCTCCAAGGTCATCAAAGCTGTATGGTCCATCCCAATGGGTCAAGGACTTGTATGTACACATCTCTCCATAAGCGTTCTATCCTGGAAGAACAAGTGACAGCATGAAAAAAATTCCAAGCGAGAAAAAAATGTTTTTGCTTCGAAGTATAATTTATAGTTGATAATTGTTTTGACTCTACAATATGTAAATTGATGCTCAGGAAATTCAGTAATCCCTTTAGAAATGTACGTTTGACCTAATCTGGTCTTGGTACAGTGCTTGCCTAAAAATACTATGAAAATGTTTGATGCTACTGCAAATGCAAATGCAAAAAGTTCCAAAGCAAGACTTAAAAATAAGGTATAAAAAACAAAAGATTTTTAGATGTTTAAAATCTTTCCACCTCAAATATACTAAACATTGTGTAAATATGATAAAACAACAGCCTTTTAAGCAAATTCAGGCTTTGTTCAATATTTTCTAGTCAGTAATGTCAGAAAAATGGAAATTTGTGAACTAGGCCTGTCGGAGTCTTTGCAGAGGAACAATAGGAATGAACGTTGGGGAATAATAACACTTGTTATGTGCTCTCCTGCAATGATTTTCTCATAATACATTGCTTTAAAAAACTTACTGTTGGTTATGGACACTCCTTCCAGTAATGCATGAGTTTCGGTTCTCTCCTCAGTGTTCCACCGTGAGATGGGCAACCTCAATATTCACACCACCCTTGTTAGAGCACTCACGTGAAGGCAAACCAAACTTGTTGATGGCACCAATGAAGCGCTCCAACACTGTGGATGCTCGATTTTTTTGTTGCAGCAGACAAACGATTAAACAACTGAAGCCATCTATACCAGCGTGAATGACAAATCTCCAGCTATTGGTAAAAAAAAAAAAAAAAAGAACACATAATACATCAGATATTTGACGAGGGTTCATTCATTGCTTATTTGACACAAAGAAAGATAGGGTACAATGATGGAAAGTTTTTGAGCTGTGAAACAGCTCAAGGTATCATATGTTCAAGTATGTTACGAGTTGACAACTTTGAAAAATTCCATATTAATTTGTGGTTTCCATCTATGTGTCACATTGTATTTGGTGCAGGAACAGAGTATTGTCTCTATTTAGTGTGCGATTGGCTATAGCTCGCACTTCAGTCTCATTTGGGTCCACTCTTCTTAAGGAGTCACATACAGTTGTAACTATAACAAAAGGACAACAATGAGCAAAAAATTTAAATCTCAAAGACAAACTACATGAAATATTAACAGAATTTCATTAATCTTAAACAATTATAATCTTATTGTAGTCTTATTTTAATAACATCTTTTAATCATCCAATTAAAACTGACACCATTTTTATATGAACAAGCACTTTAAAAATACATTTTATATTGCCAATATTATTTAGGTCTGACAGGGAGACTGCATTGATTAAGCTTACAGAAGACTTACTACATCCACTTTATCTCAAACTTACTTTGCACCAGCAGTCCCCTGGCATGAAGGAATGATTTCATCATTCAGTATCCTGTGTTTGGGTGACTTAGGCCCCATTTATATGACAACGGTATCAGGGTTAAACGCAAAAGTTTTGTTGCGTTTTGGCCTCGTGTTTATACGGAAACGCTGTTTCAGCTGACCTAAAACGCAACTTTTTTGAAACGCCCTCCAGAGTGGAATTTTTCTGAAACGCTGCAGCCTCCGTTGCCTTATAAACAGCAAGCCAATGCTGACGTCACGCTCTGTGTTGCACATGCCCATTCCACTTTCATTGTGGGAACTTTTGCGAACCGGACAACAACAACGGATAAATGGCGGACCTACTGGGTTGTGCTTGTGCTGTTGAATCTGCTGACTACCTTTCAACAAAATGTTTATCTGTTGCTCCACTTCTGCACTCAGATAAGACGTATTTAATATATACACCAGACGATCAAGACCCTACAGTTATATCGCCATCTACTAGCCCTGTATGCATACTACAACGTTTTCAGTCCTTCAGCGTTTCCGTATAAACACTTTTTTTCTCTGCGTTTTTTGTGTTTTTCGAGTGAAACGTTGTCCTAAAAACGGGACCTTAGTTGGATATCTGCAATGGAGGCATCCAGCTCTTCATCACTCAGCACAGAATACATGTCCACCTTTCTGAACAGACAAACAAAAGCAAAACAGAAATCCTGAAAATTATCTTTACAAGGTGGATAGTTTATTTATATTTCAGTGATGGCTATACTGCTGTCAAAAGCAAGTCCATTGTTATCGTAGTTCTTCCCCAGCTTTGTCTGATGCTTTTCTACCTACAGACCAATGTTTTTAGGTGGAAGAAAGCATAGGGAAAAAGGTCCAGCATAGGTCGCGCTGAGTCCATCATTTCTATCACTTCTTCCTCTGTGTTTGGCCTGTGAGGGGCAGTCTGCAGCTGCGCTTTACACACAAGGGGGGAACCTAAATGCTAGTCAGGCCATGTAACTATTGCTTCTATATTAACAAAACAAAACTGTTGCCTTTCTATCAGCTTGAACCAGTCTGTCCATTCTCCTCTGACCTCTGGCATTAACAAGACATTTTCACCCACAAATCTGCTGCTCACTGGATATTTTCCCTTTTTTGGACCATTCTCTGTAAACCCTAGAGATGGTTGTGCATGAAATCCCAGTAGATCAGCAGTTTCTGAAATACTCAGAACAGCACAGGGTAGGAATACATCTTAGTTTAACATAACTTTGCAACAAATAACTTTCAATGACATTGAAAGGGATGTTTATGGTTGGTCGTCCCCTTTCAGGCATCAAGTCTGCATCGATTTTCTCAAGGACTGAGAGCAGGTTATCTAGTGCAACTCCGTTGACATCGTTATCTGTGACAGCAGAGTATGCAGCCAAGCTCTCCATAATCTACTCAATTCTGGGATGGAAATCTGATTCAGAAATTGTATTTGACTCCACATGGGAAGCTAATTCTAGCAAGGACTTTGCGATGCCTTCCGAGAGCGCCATGTTGTGTGCAGGTGAGCTCAATTAACTCAGAATAAGAAGAGCAGCCACTGAAGTCACTCTCCTGCGAAGCTCAGGATTGCGAATTCAAATCGAATTTTTGTAAAGTTTTTTTGTGGGGGATGGGCATGAAAATGAAAAAGCAATATCTCCTTGTTTTCTTTTAAGTTTTGTGATGAAATGAGCAGTCTTAAAGAAGAAAATAAAAATGCAATTTAGATATTTTTTTACTAATTCAACTTACGGGTCAAATAATGGAGCTATGATCTTGAAATGAAAAAGCATTTCTGCTAATGCATTTTTATTTGAATTATGGTACAGATTTGTTTCCATAGTCTGGTTGAATAATTGTCTGGTATAAACAGAAACATCAGAATAATATTTCTCATATCTGGTTAAAAATAAGCAAATGTCTTCTTGAAAACTGTAAATCTGTTTATTTATGTGCTATTTATTTTCCAGCAGCAGGCTCCCATATTCCTCTGAAGAGTTTCTACATGAAGTGCAAAGAGAAACACTTTACTTTCACTCTGGTGGTTCTCTGCTGATATTTGGGGATTTGAATGTCAGAACTGGCAAAGAGAAAGATTTGATTGATAGAGATGGTGATTTACATTTAAACATACCTCCTCTGTTTCAGTCCACTGTTACTAATCAAAGACAAAGCTTTGATAGCACAGTGAATAAGAGCAGCAAAGACCTGTTACAGATGTGTAGAGCTTTAGGCTTATACAGAGTGTACGGTAGGACACCAGGAGATTCTCTGGGCAGGTTTACTTTCTGCTCTGTGTTAAGAAACAGTGTCATCCATCATACAATCCCTGACCTCCATCCAGCAAACATCAATGCATGGACACAGTGTGACCACAAAGTCCCCTTTCAGATCACAATCAGATCACTCTGTATTTAAAGAAGTCAGAGAGTCAGAGTCAGACAAACACACCTGATGACAAGCTGTCAGCACTCCCAAAGAACTACAAATGGTCCCAGAGCAGCCCAGCTGACCTCACCAAGGCCTTAACAACAGCACCATCCAAAAGAAATGCAGGCAAATTATAAGATTACTATCTTACCTGGCTGAAGATAATTTTCTGAGTAAATCCCAGATTGGTTTTATGCCCAAAAAAAGAACAGCTGATCACATATTTACTCTACACAGACTGATACAAAAACACATCCAACAGAAGAAGAAAATGAAGATCTTTGCCTGTTTGGTTGATTTCAGGAAAGCTTTTGATTCTGTTTGGCACAACGGTCTTTTCACCAAAGTGGAATAAGAGAAAAAATGTCTGAATTGATTCAGAGTAAATATTGTGAGAATGAATGTGCTGTTAAATGGAACAGAAAAGAAGAGAGTTCTTTAAACAACAGCCTGGTGTCCATCAGGGCTGTGCTCTATCACCAACTCTTTAATTTTAACATCCATCATTTATCCAAACTCCTGGAAAACTCTCCAGATTCAGGTCTTCATTTGGAGGGAAAAGATGTTAATTGTCTTTTTATGCAGACGACTTACTGTAGTTGTCCTAAACAGAACAAGGACTTCAAGAGCTCCTGAACGTTTTCCATGATTACTGTAAAAACTGGACTATCAACTTTAATCAAACCTAAAGACAAAACTAATATGATGATATTCCAAAAGAAAGGCAGAAATCAGAACAATAAACATCATTTTTTATTAGGGAACACAACAGGAAGTCACTCCATAGAGCACACTACCAGGGCCTGGTTATTACTGCCACAGGACATTTTAATAAGGCCGTCAGTTCATTGGCCGACAAAGCTCCAAGGGCTTATTACTCCATAAGAAAGACATTATTTAGATTTACCCCCCATTAAAATTTAGACAAAGATTTTTTAGTGCGTAATGGAGCCGATCCTTTTGTACAAAGTGAAGTCTGGGGTCCTTCAATGGAAGCAGAACTCTGGGACTCAAAGCCAGTAGGAAAGGTTGACCTGGAGTTGTGTAAAAACATTTGAAGATTCCACAGAAACTGTCCTAACCAAAGCTGGGCCAAGTGTGTGTGTGTGTGTGTGTGTGTGTGTGTGTGTGTGTGTGTGTGTGTGTGTGTGTGTGTGTGTGTGTGTGTGTGTGTGTGTGTGTGTCCTCACTCTTACTGTCATGGTCTCAGTCCAGTCAGTCAGGCCTGACTGCCAAACTCAGTTTCGACATTTCACTGCCTGTGTGACGTACTGTGAGGTAGACCTGTTAGGTCACCTGTTAGTGTCAGCACAGACCTGACAGAGACAGGAAAAACCTGCCCTCCACAGTCAGTGGAAAGATCTTAGACTGAGCCCTGGTTCAGAGGTCACGCTGCTGTTACATCTGCCAAACATTTGTCCTGACAGCTTACACACACAGCAGCTCACTCACACACCAGCTCACACACTCTACTTGATGCTCCAGTCGCTAATCAGCCCTGCTTTTGTGTGTGTGTTGTGTACTGTGTGTGTCTCTTCAGTTTCCATAGTGATGGGGGTCCCCACAGTGAGGCGTGAGAAGCAGAATTACCTGCTCAGCACACTCACCTCTCTGCTCCAGGGCCTGACTCCAGCTCAGAGAGGAGACGTCCTCATCATCGTCTTTATTGCTGAGGTAATGTCATCCCAGAGACCAGCTGTAACTAATCCCAGAGGGGAAGTCTGTCTAGGTGCAACCTTAGGTACAACCTCAAGCCCAAACCTCAGGTACAACCTCAGGTCCAAAACATCAGGTGCAAACCTAAGGTCCAAAACATCAGGTACAAACCTCAGGTCCAAAACATCAGGTACAAACCTCAGGTCCAAAACCTCAGGTACAAACCTCAGGTCCAAAACATCAGGTACAAACCTCAGGTCCAAAACATCAGGTACAAACCTAAGGTCCAAAACATCAGGTACAAACCTTAGGTCCAAAACATCAGGTACAACCTCAGGTCCAAAACATCAGGTACAAACCTAAGGTCCAAAACATCAGGTACAAACCTCAGGTCCAAAACCTCAGGTACAAACCTAAGGTCCAAAACCTCAGGTACAAACCTCAGGTCCAAAACCTCAGGTACAAACCTAAGGTCCAAAACCTCAGGTACAAACCTCAGGTCCAAACTTCAGGTCAGCCTCACGGCTGAAATACACCAGCTGTGTCTGGGTTGCAGTGCCGCTCCGTCACGATGAGGGATCGGATATGTTTCCATTCAAGTCAATGTATCAACTCACACTGGATCGGTTCTGTTGCAGCTCAGCTGCGTGGCTGGTCTGACGGGTTGCAGCTAACCCACAGTCATCCTATTTTTGCCAGATGCCGAAGCTGTGATGTGTCAATGCAGAGTAGAGAAGATTGAGCAGCACACTACATTCGTCAGCTGATGGATCCATAAATAAATAAATTCAGTTGATTTCATCCAAACATCAGAGACAGAGTGAAGAAATAAAGCCTTGTCACTGACCGCTTTGAAGGAGGTTTTTGTACTTGTTCCCCAAGTCCATTTAGCTCCACTGTTTGCATCTTAAATAATGATGTTAATAATAATGGTCACACATGGAAGAACTGCAGGAACAGGAATTTATGGAACGCACAACTACTTTGGAGATTAGGAATTAACATTAATATTAGTTATTATAATTCCAACACAAAACGTGCTCAGATGGGTTGCTGAGCCTCAAAACTCAATGGAAAATATAAAGCAAAGTTTGGACACTGATTAAGAGCTCTGCTCCAAACATCTGTGCTGTAATAAAGTCAAAGTGAGTGATCAGAGTTCTGTCTGTTTATATTGTCCTATGAATTAATTTTGGATAATCTCACGAATAACGCATGAACATAGTCCGCAGTTTTCTGACAGCATTCCTTCCTGGATTTTGCTGCAGTAACAGTGTTGCTTTTAGCCTGGATAACGTGTTTAAATTCTTTGTATTTCTATAGAATAATTGTCTGCTCCTCCACGGTAAAGTAGGCTGCTCTGCAGGGTTTCTCCTGTCTCTTCATGTTTGTGATTGGTCAAACGCTGCAGACACCACCCCTTTAATGTTAGCGCACTCTGATCAAGGCTGGAAGACCCTGGATTGACTCAGGGAGTTGATATCCAGCTTCTTAGTACCGCTGATCCAGACTGCAAATGTCTCGTTAAGTCAACTCCAGAGATTCAGAGATTCTCTCAGAGAGAGAGATTCTGGATGTTAATCCAGCTTCGTAATACAGGCCTCAAGATCACCACAGTTGTTGTGTTGGAGCCGTAGACTGTATGAGCACAGTGACCCTATTTATCATGGTCACCTACTTCCTCATCCGGCTGAACACCAAGGATTACCGAGACCTGCTGAGTCCTGCCAAATCTAACCGCAGCCTGATAGGAACTGCGTTATCTAGGTATGTTAATGGAGCTATGCTCAGTCTGTATTCGGCTCGGCTGAGCTGTTTATATGCATGTTAGTAGCCAGATCTCGCACTGACTTAGCTCGTAGTCCAATTTCTGAAGCTACATGTAAATGCACTGACTGTGAATGTTTGATCTAGGACAGATTTCTAGCTGCTGTTCATGCAGATTTCTGTTTGTAGGGAGAGAGTTCCTCCTCACATTAACAAAGAGCAGAGTTGTCACATCAACACTTTCCTCTAAGACCTCCTGTCTGATATTAACCAACCACATCAAAGATTCCCTTCATCACCGTCTCTCTCTCTCTCCCTCTCTCTCCTTCTCTCTCTCTCTCTCTCTCTCTCTCTCTCTCTCTCTCTCTCTCTCTCTCTCTCTTTCTCTCTCTGTCTATGTCTAGACGGACTCAGCATACGTCAGCAGTGTGGCAGACATCATCTCTGAAAAGTGAGTACCATTACATTTCCTCCCATGTTGTTCTGTTTTTTTTTTCCTTTTTTTTTTTGTTTTGTTTGTTTCTTGTTGTTTTTTGTTAGTTTTTCGTTTGTTACTTGTTTTTTTTAATTATTTTTTTGTTGGTTTTCTGTTTCTTTTGTTCCTTTATTGTTCAGGGTTTTTGTTGTTCTTGTTTTTTTTGTGAATGAGTTTTTCTGCTCAAAGATGAGGCTGTAAAGTGTTAGAAAGAAAAACCAATCATCTTACTGCCTTGTTCCTAAGTACCTGTCATCAGAATCAGAATAGCCTTTATTCACCAAGTATCTTCAAAAGAATACAAGGAATTTGACTTTGGTTTGAACTGTGCTCACTCTGTACAACATATATTAATAAACATTTAATATCACTAATAAAAAGAGATTAAGTAAGTAAACCTAACCTTAAGTCAGTAACCTATATCCAAAAAAGTAAGCAATAAAAGATAACCGATTAAGTTAAAATAGTGCAATGTATGTATAAGTCAAAAAAACAAGATGTGCAATTTGCAGTGAAAGGAATGTGCTAAAGGGAACGGACAACAGGCTGTAGCGGTAAATAAGGTTTATGAGTTATAGTATGGCAGGTTAATTGTTCAACAGAGTGACTGCCCGTGGGAAGAAACTGTTCCTGTGTCTGGATGTCCTGACGCACAGAGCTCCGTAACGTCGTCCAGAGGGGAGGAGTTTAAACAGTTTGTGTCCAGGGTGAGTGGGGTCTGCAGACATGTTACCAGCTCGCTTCCTGGTCCTGGACCAGTATAAGCCCTGGATGGAGGGCAGGCTGGCTCCGATGGTTTTTGCTGTAGACCTGACAGTTTGTTGAAGTCTGTGCTTTTCTCGTTTGGATGTAGAAGGAAACCAAACAGTGACGGAGGTGAAGAAGATGATAAGCAGTTCCTGGGGCAAGTTGAAATTCCTGAGCTGTCTGAGGAAGTAAAACCTCTGCCGCGCCTTCTTCCTGATGGAGTCTATGTGGGCAGTCCACTTCAGATTCCGGGAGATGGTGGATCCCAGGAACCGGAAGGTGTCCACAGTTGACACGGTGTTGTTAAGAATGGTGGTGGTGGTGGTGGTGGGGTACTCCTGAAGTGCACTGTCATCTCCACTGTCTTGAGCAGGTTCAGCTCCAGGTTGTTCTGACGGCACCAGATGACCAGCTGATCCACCTTCTGTCTGTATGTAGTCTCGTCACCATCCTGGATAAGGCCAATGATGGTGGTGTCGTCTGCAAACTTCAGGAGTTTGACAGAGGGGTCCTCTGAGGTACAGTCATTTGTGTAGAGGGAGAAGAGCAGTGGGGAGAGCATGAACCCCTGGAGGGCACCGGTGTTGGTTGTCAGTGAGCTGGATGTGATGCTCCCCAGTCTCACCTGCTGGGCCCTGCCTGGAAGCTGGAGATCCTTGGACAGGTGGGAGCTGGCACAGAGAGGTGGGAGAGCTTGTGGTGGAGGATCTCAGGGATGATGGTGTTGAACGCCGAGCTGAAGTCCACAAACAGGATCCTTTCATATGTCCCTGCAGAGTCCAGGTGCTTCAGGATGTAGTGCAGTCCCATGTTGACTGCATCCTCAACTGACCTGTTTGCCCAGTAGGCAAACTGCAGGGGGTCTAGCAGGGGTCCTGTGATGTCTTTCTAGCCGTTCAAACGACTTCATGACTACAGATGTCAGGGCGATGGGCCTGTTGTCATTTAGTCCTGTTATTGAGGGTTTCTTTGGAACTGGGATGATGGTGGAGCGTTTGAAGCAGGAGGGGACTTTGCACAGCTCCAGCAATCTGTTAAAGATCTGTGTGAAGATGAGGCCAGCTGGTCAGCTCTCAGACATGAGGGAGGGACACCATCAGGTCCTGGAGCCTTCTTGTTCTTTTGTCTCTGGAACTGCTGGCACACATCCACTTCACAGCTCTTTAGTGCAGGTGGGATAGTAGAGGGGGGAGAGGTAGCCAGGGAGGCAGGTAGTCCATTGTTGATGGGTTGGGTGAGGAGGGGTCTCTTTCAAACCTGGTGTAAAACCGGTTCAGCTCCTCAGTAAGTGGGTTGGGGGGGGGGGGGGGTCCTCCTGTAGTTGGTAGCTTGTTGAAGACCACTCCACACTGACGCAGGGTCGGTGGCTGAGAATATTTTCTTCAGCCTTCCAGAGTAGCTCCTCTTGGCTGCTCTGATCTCTTTTGTCAGCATGTTCCTGGCCTGCCTGATCAGGAGCCTGTCCCCACATCTGTAGGCCTCCTCCTTGGCCTGGCGGAGCTGCCTCGGTTTTCCTGTGAACCAAGGATTACTGTTGTATGTGCAGAATGTCTTGGTCTGCACACACAGGTCCTCACAAAAATTGATGTAAGATGTCACAGTGACTCCTCCATCCACTTCTTCCCCACTTCTGATCAGAGAGTGCCAAAGCTGCACTGGGAACAGAGTGATAAGCATTCTTTATTGTGGTGAAGCAGTGGTCAAGGATGTTTGTTTCCCTTGTGGGACACGTGATGTGCTGCCTGTATTTGCGGAGTTCGTGGCTGAGGTTTGCTCTGTTAAAATTACCTAAGATGATAAGAAGGGAGTCCCGATACTTCCTCTCCATGTCTGTGATCTGGTCAGCGAGCTGCTGTAGCACCTCTTTTACACACGCCTGAGGTGGAATGTAAACACCAACCAGCACAAACGAGGAGAACTCCCACAGAGAGTAAAACAGGTGACACTTTATAAAAATGGATTCCAGCTGAGGGCTACAAGTCCTCTTCAACACTGTGACATCTGTGCACCAACCTTCATTTACATAAAAGCATGTCCGCCGCCCCTCGTCTTTCCAGAGAGCTCTATTACACGACCCGCATGCAGGAGATGGAAGCCGGGCAGAAGTAGAGTGCTGCCGGAGAAATGTTCACCGAGCCAGGTTTCAGTGAAACACAAGGCAGAGTTTTTCCTGTTGAGGAGCAGCAGTTCGTCCAGTTTGTTTGACAGAGAGTGGACATTGGCCAGGTGGATAGACGGGAGCGCAGTGCGGACTCCCCGCTGCCGCAGTTTCACAAGCGCTCCTGCTCGCTTCTCCAGCCGGCGTCTTCTGTAAACTCCATGTAGAGTTTCTGCTCCTCCAACCAAAACATCTGTAAAAGTCTCTGGTTCAGTAAAAACCGGAGAAAAAGTACCAACAGGTATCAATCCAATGTTTATGAGCTTTTCCCTGGTGTAGGTGACCAAGGAAGGAGAGCAGAGCATCATAAAAACACACAAAAACTCACAAAGTACGAGAGAGCGCAGTACCGAGGATCTATCTGTCATGTGTTTCATACCACACCAGGCCTCTGAGAGATTAGCTGTGCTTTAATTTTGTCTTCATAATGTACTTTAGACTTTTTAATCTGGGTCCTAATTTCCCTTCTGACTTCTATAACTTCAGAGTCCTTGTAGAAGGAAATATCACTACACACATCAGTTAACTCATCAATATCCTCAGACATTTCAGTAAACACTGACCGGTCTGTGCAGTCAAAACACCTCCTTCCAGACCTTCACCTCTCGTTTTTGCCCCTTCTTTCTCCTCAACACAGTCCAATAAATCTGCAGAAGATGCACAGTATTATGATCAGAGGATCCGAGGGCAGGGCCAGCCTTGCGTTTGTATGCACTCTTGATGGAGCCAAAACAGAAATCTAAAGTTTTCATGTGGTGCATGGGGCAGTTCATATATTGATTGAAACTGCTCAGTGATTTCTTTAGATCACAGTGATAGAAATCACCCAGTGTAATGACGGGGGCATCGGAAGAGATGGATTGGAGTGAGTGCACACTCTTAGAGATAGTGTCCGATGTGACTTTTGCTTTAGCTCAAGGATGAATATAAACGACGGTGAAAAATAACTGGTGAAATTCCCTCAGGAGATAGAAGGGCCTCACAGACACTGACAAGTTCTATATCAGGCAAGCACAGCCGCTCCCAACAGTAAAATTGGGGGGCATGAATCCCTCTAACGCCAAGAAAGCATCCAAGTCTGAATCAATGAGCTAAGTCTCAGTGAATGCCATAACACAAGTATTCCTGAAGTCCTGAAGATGAATGACATTCTCTTGCAGTTCATCGATTTTTTCCCCTCATAGACTGGACATTGGCCAGGATTAAAGAAGGCAGGGGAAAATTATTATTGAGGCATTGCTTCCTTAATGGCTGCTGCATTCTGCCTTATTGTCTCCTTTTGTTTTTTTTTATTTGTTTGTTTTTTTTTATTTGTTTATTTTGTTTTGTTAGTTCTGGGTTTTTTTTGTTGTTGTTGTTTTTTTGTTGTTGTTTTGTGTTTTTTTTTTTTTTTGGTTTGCTGTGGTTTGCCGAGTGTGGCTTTGTACTCTGAATCCAGGGCTAATGTTTTTAAAGAGGTGGATTCAGGTAAACACAGAACTGATTTCTCTATTTGTCTGTTAGCCTAGCTCAGCCCAGCTCAGCCCAGAGGCCTGTACTACGAAGCTGGATTTTCTCTTAGCGTGATAACTTCTCGGTTAACCAAGGATTGCCTTGTCACTGACCGCTTTGAAGGAGGTTTTTGTTTTTGTTCCCCAATTCTGTTTAGCTCCACTGTTTGTATCTTAAATAATGATGTTAATAATAATGGTCACACATGACCGAACTGCGGAAACAGAAATTTATCAAACGTGCAACTACGTGGGAGTTGAGGAATTAATATCAATATTATTTATTAATATTCCAACACAAAACACGATCAGACGGGGTGCTGAGCCTCAAAACTCAATGAAAAATATAAACCAAAGAAAGAACACTGATGAAGAGCTCTGTGCTGTAATAAAGTCAAATTGAGTGATCAGAGTGCTGTCTGTTTATATTGTCCTATGAGTTAATTTTGGATAATCTCACGAATTACGCATTAACAGAGTCGACAGTTTGCTGCCCGCATTTCTTACTGGATTTTGCTGCAGTAACAGTGTTTCTTTTAGCTCAGCCCAGTCTTTATTATCCTGGACCACAAAGCACTGTAATTGAGACAGACACCTCGCCTCTCTTCATCTCTTCATCTCAGTGATACAGACTTCACCGATTCACCTGCACCTCCCTCCTCATCCTTCACTGGGTTTCATTTCTAGTCAGGTGGTTGTTAATGTCATAACCAACTTTCTCAAAAGGCATATTTAGATATTAGGCAGATTTCCATTTCACAGGTATTTCCTCTTTATTGGGGTCAGAAGTGGAGCTCAGATTGTTTTTTTCTGAAAGGGTTTTCATTTCATCACATCCTGTGGTGGAGGGTTTGTGAACTTGTGAAAACCGTTGGGTGAAAAGTCAGTCACTATAAATGTTTGGGAGCTGTTTTATTTTCCATTTACATCTAATTTTCTACTCTTAGCAGTTTTCCTGCATTAAAAAAATATTTTCCAGTGCAAAATAACAGGTTTAAACAAGTGAGAGGTCAGTTTATACTGAGTACACTGTAAATGTGTTAAGAACTATTGATGAACTTTCTTCTGTCGATTCCTACGGAGCCCCTCTGGTGACATTGGAGGAAAAAAATTATATATATGTATAATTTATTTATTTATTTATTTATTTTTTTGATAATGCGTGGCCACGTGATAATAATGCGTGGTCACGCGATAATAATGCGTGGCCACGACATAAGTCACCTTCAGTATAGCGGGATGTGTCAGTTTTAGAGGGATACAAAGACTGTTGATTGCTTATGGACAAGTTTGAATTCATTATTTTAATCTGGGAATGAGTTACAGTGACATTCTTCAGTCACTTGCGGTTCAGCATGGAGTAATTCTTAGTAAAAGACACTTAACTTGGCTGCTCAAAATACATGGGCTTAAACGCAAGGACTATGTTGGTGTCGGGGAAGTCACAGATTTCATCATTCGTGTCATTTTTTAGTTTTTTGATGATTTCTTCTTGAATTCCTCGGTCCCGCAGAAACTGCAGGAAGGCATCTTCCTCTCTTTTCATTTCATGTGTCGTCTTTAGAAACATCAAAACTGAACAATTTACAGATATGACAGAAAAAATATTCTTTAATAATTAAAAAAAATCGTATGAAATTTAACAAACGTGACAGAATCACATCTGTTTAACACATAAGATATCAATATGAAAATCCAAGTGTTACTTTACTTTGTCAGAGCCCCTGGCACATTATTCCATCTGTACTGTGCACATCTGCACTGTGCACTGTCCCTGTGCACATGAGCCAATGCAGGTTTCCATCTAATGCTCGTAAGAGACTAATCAAGTTTACATACACAGAGGGTCGCCGAGGCCGTAGATGTGTCAAATATACTGTACCGTGACAGATCCCGCTATATGGAAGGGGAATTATGTCGTGGCCACGCATTATTTATAATAATAATTATAATATATATAGATTTTTTTTTTCCCTAAAGGTGAATTATGTCGTGGCCACGCAGTAATTATCTCGTGGCCACGCATTATTTTAAAAAAAACTTTTTTAATACATATAAAAAAAAAATTCTCCAATGTCACCAGAGGGGCTCCGTAGATTCCTGTTTTTTTAATGATAAAATAAAAACCCTCCTCCTTTATCCGGACTTTTGACCATCAAAGGTGACCGAAAAGAAACAAACATTAGCGTGTTTCATTTGCATGAAGTTGTCAAATCTAGCTGCAGCTTGGAGGGTCTACTGTGAGCTGAGGAGTCTGTGTTTGGAGAGGGGAGGGGCTCAGCGCCCGCTGCCGAAGATCAAAACATGCTTTCACTCCGTCCCCAAACGACAGAAAAGCCACTGTATTTGTCGTTTTTATAGAAAAAAAAAGTCGCTAAAGGGGTCTAAAAGTCACTAAATATAGCGACAGAGACGCTAATTTGGCAACACCTTCCTGCATACCACAACCACTAGTAACCTTACAGCGAATTACCGGCGGCATTATTAACTCTTTTGGTACCGAAACTTGGCATCGAAAAAAAAATCATAATGCGTCTCTGGTATTGCTCAGGGGGCCGAGCCAAATGTGGAGACGGGCCGTATCCGGCTCGCGGGCTGTAGTTTGGGGACCACTGCTATAAGCTGTCTCAAACTCAGACTGCAGTGTGTAGTTTGGTCTTTGTGGGAAAAATGAGAGTTTATTTTCTTCTCTGACACCAAGCTATGAGCCACATTAACAAGAAGTTGCATGAAAACTTGATCTAAACCATGATGTTTTTTTCTTTTTTGAATGACACACTCACCAGCCACTTTATTAGGTACACTTTGCTAGTACTGGGTTGGACCCCCTTTTGCCTTCAGAACTGCCTTAATCCTTGGTGGCATAGATTCAACAAGGTACTGGAAACATTCCTCAGAGAGTTTGGTCCATATTTACATGATAGCATCACGCAGTTGCTGCAGATTTGTCGGCTGCACATCCATGATGTGAATCTCCCGTTCCACAACATCCCAAAGGTGCTCTATTGGATTGAGATCTGGTGAGTGTGGAGGCCGTTTGAGTACAGTGAACTCATTGTCCTGTTCAAGAAACCAGTCTGAGATGATTCCAACTTTATGACATGGAGCGTTATCCTGCTGGAAGTAGCCATCAGAAGATGGGTACACTGTGGTCATAAAGGGATGGACATGGTCAGCAACAATACTCAGGTAGGCTGTGGCATTGAAACAATGCTCAATTGGTACTAAAGGGCCCAAAGTGTGCCAAGAAAATATCCCCCACACCATTACACCACCACCAGCAGCCTGAACTGTTGATACAAGGCAGGATGGATCCATGCTTTCATGTTGTTGACGCTAACAACATGCTTATGCTTCATCCTACTCCTTTTCGGACATGTTGGGTTTCTATTATTAACTTTGTTGCTTTTTTTCAAATGTTTTTTTGTTATTTTTATTTTATTTATTTAATTTTTTTTAATTTTTTACTTTCTTGTGATACACATGTTCGAAATAAAAACATAATTCAATTCAATTCAATTCAAATTCTGACCCTACCATCCGAATGTTGCAGCAGAAATCCAGACTCATCAGACCAGGCAACGTTTTTCCAATCCTCCTCTGTCCAATTTTGTTGAGCCTGTGTGAATTGTAGCCTCAGTTTCCTGTTCTTAGCTGACAGGAGTGGCACCCGGTGTGGTCTTCTGCTGCTGTAGCCCATCTGCCTCAAGGTTTGAAGTGTTGTGCGTTCAGAGATGCTCTTCTTCATACCTCAGTTGTAATGAGTGGTTATTTGAGTTACTGCTGCCTTTCTATCAGCTTGAACCAGTCTGGACGTTCTCCTCTGACCTCTGGCATCAACAAGGCATTTTCACCCACAGAACTGCTGCTCACTGGATATTTTCTCTTTTTTCAGACCATTCTCTGTAAACCCTAGAGATGGTTGTGTGTGAAAATCCCAGTAGATCAACAGTTTCTGAAATACTGAAGACCAGCCCGTCTGGCACCAACAACCATGACACGTTCAAAGTCACTTAAATCACCTTTCTTCCTCATTCTGATGCTCGGTTTGAACTGCAGCAGATCATCTTGACCATGTCTACATGCCTAAATGCATTGAGTTGCTGCCATGTGATTGGCTGATTAGAAATTTGCATTTATGAGCAATTGGACAGGTGTGCCTAATAAAGTGGCCCATGAGTGTATATTCTGTAGTCTGTGTATTTTGCAACTCAAGTCTGTTCCTCTGTAGTTTTTCCAGAGAGGTGCAGTCTGGACTGTTGGAGGTCATCTCTCCTTCCATGTACTACTACCCGAACTTCACCAGCCTCAAGGAGACACTTGGAGACTCAAAGGACAGAGTCAAGTATGTCTGCACTTCCTGTTTTTATTGATTTAAATGCTGGAAGTCCTAGCTGATGTGATGGTGTTCAGTGTCATCAGTTAACACGAGCTGGCTGAGTTAACGCCCTGTTAATCTGTCTACAGATTCTGCATCAACTTGTAGAAGGTGGTTTAGGCTTAAAGGAAACACTCTGGTCTTTGTAGTTGTCAGAGTAATATTGACCAATCAGGTGTTAGTGATGTTTCATCAAATTGAGGAGCAATCATCAGAAGAAGACCTGTTTGTGTTTCAGCTTCATCCCAATTGAAGTGAGCTGCTGAAGCCTTTTAAGGACTGACTGTTTACAGTCAGACTCAGACTCAAGACAAACTCAGGACAGAACCAGCACAGAACCAGCACAGTCTCAGCACACAACCAGCAATAAAGAATGTTCTATTCTATTCTATTCTATTCTATTCTATTCTATTCTATTCTATTCTATTCTATTCTCTTACAGCACAGATGCAGCACAGTCTCAGCACAGATGCAGCACAGACTCAGCACAGACTAACGCCTCAAATACACCGGCTGCGTCTGTGTTGCAGTTCCACTTCGCTGTGCGTTGGCTACTTTTGTCAACTCCCACCAGCTGCATGTTTAGTCCGACAAGTAGCAGAACTGACAGACAGCTAGAGACAGTGTTGTGCTGTTAAACCTCAAAACTGTTGATTCCTGGTGCGTCTTCGCTCAATGTGACGTTTTCCTGCATTGGAGAAGCTAAATACAGTCTAGTTTTGATACGGTTTGTTTTATTTTGAAAGTCTTTTTAGATAGGCTCTTTTTAGGTAGCTTTCGTACACTACTTCCTGTCCCGCTCAATCTTCTTTACTCTGAATTGACGCATCACAGCTCCAGCATCTAGCAAAAGTAGGGTGGCTGCTGATTAGCTGCGACCTGTCGGACCAGCCACACAGCCGGACCACAATGGAACGGATCAAGTGTAAGTTGACACATTGACTTGAATTGAAACCATCTGATCTGGCGCCATGATGGAGCGGAGCTGCAACATAGATGCAGCCGGTGTATATTCTCAGCACACACACAGCACAGACTCATCATGGATATGTAAACAGAAACGTATCTGGAGGGTGACTTGACTTCTCTTTTAATCCCAACACACAGCTACAGCTCAGACTGTTGTTTGGATTGTTCATAATAAGACAGTCACGTGAGTGTGTTGTATCGTTTCCAGTTTTCCTTTGCTTTGTTTTTAGCACTGCTGTTGCTAAGGTCTCACCTTACCTCGACAGTATCTTCTTTAACTCACTTTTACTCACTCTTTCTTTACTAATCACTTTACCATTTTGCAGTAGTTCACACTAAGCACCTTTATTTTCACTTTGGTTCGCTCTTTTCTTGAAAAGAAGCTCTTCTGTTGCTTCGGTAAGCCTCTTGCTTTATAGCACCCGTTATGGCTTCCCACCCGGTCTCTTCCTCTCCCGTTTGGCCCTGCCTGATGTGTCAGATGTTTTGTTATTCTTTGTCCTCCTTTACGGATAATGATAGCTGTTCTTCTTCTTCTTCTTCTTCTTCTTCTTCTTCTTCTTCTTCTTCTTCTTCTTCTTCTTCTTCTTTCCGGCAGACTAGGCACAACTTGGTGCATTGCTGCCACACACAGGTGATTTTGCACTATTGCAGCTTCATCTTCTGGGGCCTAAATCCTGCTGTACAGACCTGTTGTCAAATGAAAGTGAACTACTGCCCGTGCAGTCTCCCTCTCACTCAATCCCTCACCCAGTATTGTTGTAAGTGAATATGTTTCTGGTCCCAACTTTTCCAAATTTATAAACAATATTTTCCTCTGTTCTGTGTAAGCTGGACATTTCATTATGACATGACTCACTGACTCTGAGGATTCACGGTGTTCACATTTCCCATCAGGGTGTTTCCCTACTAACACCAACCCACTGGCTAGTCCACAGAGCCCTAGCCTAAGCCTTCATACATGCTCTCTTTGTAGTATGTACTAATGGTTGTATCTGAAACATTTTCCTCCCTCTGCTGTCTCCCTCCCACTCCTGCTGCCACTGGTGGTGGATTCTTTTATTAACGATGCTTCGACATTCCATTTTTCCTAAAGGGACTCTGACATCTACCTCCTTCCTACCTAAACTGCACTTTGCTGCCCTGTCTGCCACCTTGTTTCCTTCTATCCCTACATGTGAGGGCACCCACATAAACCCGAAACTGCACCTCCTTCTCTCCAGCTTGGTCACCAGCATTATAATGATACCTGCATTAAATGTAGTTTATTTATAGCTCTGGATTTGAGGGTTTCTGAGTTAGAATCATGGCTCCGCACAGAAGCTAGCCCTCAGTTAGCAGCGGTGGTTAGCCAGCCCCCTGTAGCTGGTGCGGGCTGTCCCCCCGGCGGGCCCTAAGAAGCCGTGATGCAGTGGCTGGGTTAGTGTTAGAGGGAAACATAGCTGCAAGCTTAAGAATCTCACGCCGGATAACCAGAAAGTTCACATTTCAAACAGATTGTGCCCCACTAAACAACACACCAGCTAAGAAGCTGACCACTCCGTTGATTGGTGACTCCATAGTCAGAAATGTGAAGCTAGCAAAACCAGCGACCATAGTCCGATGCCTCCAGGGGGCGAGAGTGGGTGCCAGAAAGAAATTTAAAACTGCAGGCAAAGGATAAATGTAGATTAAAAAGAGCATGTTAACGATTCCCAAAGTTGCCTGTTCATCTCCTCATTCAACCGCTGGCTGTCAAGATGGTGTCCAGATAATAGCGCGGGGTTCATAGACAACTGGAGGTCTTTCTGGGGCAAATCTTGTCTGCTTATCCATCCTACTTTGGATGGTGCAGCTTGTTTAACTAGGAATCTAGCTGATTTTATTAGTCTGCCAATCTGACAACTCAGAGTGGAGAGTCCTACACGCCCCTCTGCGTTTCCCTTAGAGCCGTTACCCAGCCACTCCTGTAAAATAGAGACTGTCTGTTCCCGGACCAAGACACTTTACCTGTAACATTAAAAATAAAAAAAAGTAAATTATAAAAATCTGCATATGCAGCTGAATCACATGAGGTTAAAGTTAAATGTGGTTTATTAAATGTTAGATCTTTATCTTCTAAGTCCATTTTAATCAATGAGCTAATATCAGATTATCATATTGATTTTCTTGCTTTGACAGAAACCTGGCTATGTGAGGGTGATTATCTTAGTTTAAATGAGTCCACTCCTCCCAGTCACCTTAATACCCACATCCCCCGAGACACATGGCGAGGAGGGGGGGGGGGGGTGTGTGTGTGGCAGCTATCTTTAATTTTATCTTTCTGTGCAGCCGGTATTGTTTATTATTGTGTACTGACCTCCTGGCCCACACTCTAAATTTTTATCCAATTTCTCTGAGTTTCTTTCCAGCATCGTCCTTCTTTCAGATGAATTCCTCATTGTGGGAGATTTTAACATTCATGTAGATGTTCATTATGACAGTCTTTGTACCGCTTTCATGTCAGTATTAGATTATTTTGGTTTCACGCTGGCTTTGAACAAACCGATAGAGCCATATGCATTTTCAAGGAAGCTATTCCAGCTGCCTTGAATTCAGTGTCTTACTCTACTGTAGCAGAGAGCTCCAATGCTCCCTCTCAGCTTGTTGCTGATACTACAGGCTCTCTTCAAGCCGTTCTCGACTCAGTCGCTCTGATAAACAGAGGACTCTTAGACGACAGAGTTCAGCTCCGTGGTATAATGCTCAAACTTGTGAGCTCAAACAAAATCCAGGAAATTAGAAAGAATTTGGCGCTTAGATCATATCTGTTGAGTCGTTCTCAGTTTGTTCATGTGAACGATAAATCCTCCCTGCATACCAGGGTGCAATGTGGAGTTCCTCAAGGCTCAGTGCTTGGTCCTATTCTTTTCAACTTATATAAACTTCCTCTTGGTTGTATAATCAGGAAACACTCCATAAAACTTTCACTTTTACGCAGATGATACACAGCTATACTTATCATTGAAGCAAGAGGAAACTAGCCAGTTATCTAAACTTAAAGCTTGCCTCAAAGATGTAAGGATCTGGATGAGCAGAAATGTTCTACTCCTGAACTCAGAGAAGACTGAAGTCATTGTTATTGGACCTAAAGACCTCAGAGAGGCTTTTTCTAACCAGATAACTACCTTAGATGGCATCAGCCTGGCACCTGGCTCCACTGTTAGGAACCTAGGAGTTCTTCTGGATCAGAACCTGTCCTTTAACTCTCACATCAAACAGGTCTCCAGGACGGCGTTCTTTCATCTTCGTAATATTAGAAAAATTAGACACATCTTGTGTCAGAGTGATACAGAGAAGCTGGTCCATGCTTTTGTTTCCTCCAAGTTAGATTACTGTAACTCTCTTCTATCTGGTTGTCCTAACAAGTCTATTAGGACTCTTCAGCTGGTTCAGAACGATGCAGCCCAGGTTCTGACTGGGACCAGGAGGAGGGAGCATATCTCCCCAGTGTTAGCGTCTCTGTTGGCTACCCATAGAGTTTAGAATAGAATTTAACATTCTTCTTCTGACTTACACAGGTCTTAATGGTATCGGGCCACTCTATCTTAAAGAGTTTATCGTGCCATATTATCCGTCTAGATCGCTGTGTTCCCAGCATGCAGGTAAATGCTAATCTTAATGTCCCATTAACCACTGATCTCTCTGGGAGTCTCTGAGTTTGTCTGTTAGGTTCTTTGGATTGTTGCTGTGCACGGCCTGCTGCCATGAACCTGACAGACTCAGGCTCAGTGGTAGAGTTGTGGCCTCTCAATCGGAAGGTTGAGGGTTCGATTCCCAGCTCCTGCAGTCTCATGTCAAAGTGTCCTTGAGCAAGTGGTGTGTGAATGAGTATGACTGGATTAGATAAAAACTGATGGCCAATAGGTAGATTCTTCTGCCATCAGTGTGTGAATGTGGTGTGGATGGGTGAATGACACCAGCAGTGTAAAGCGCTTTGAGTGGTCAGACAGACTAGAAAAGCGCTATATAAGTACTGGTCCATTTACCATTTACAGACTCCAGCTGCTACGGCTTTTTACAGTTTTTCCACGACCATCACTACAACACAGGACTATGGATTCTGTGTCTGTGTCTCTCTGTGTCTGTGCCTCTCAGTCTCTATGTCTTTCTGGCTCTCTCTCCCTCTTTCTCCCTCTTTTTCCCTCTCTTTTTGCACCCCCCCCCTTCTCTCTCTCTCTCTCTCTCTAATCCCGTCACAGTCTCTCTCTCAGATGTCTGTCTAACTTGAGTCTGGTTGTGTCTGAGGTTTCTGCCTGTTAAAGGGAAGTTTTTCCTCTCCATTGTAACTTGCTAAATGCTGTAAAGGTCTGTACTCATGGTGGGTTAAGATGAGATCAGACTTCTTATCTTGTCTTGATGTTGGGTTTCTGTTAATAAAGTTTATTATCATTTACAGGTCTAGACCTGTTAATGCTTTTGGAAAGCGTCTTGAAATAACGTTTTTTATGAATTGGGGCTATATAAATAAATACTGATTGATTGATTGATTGATTGATTGATTGATTGATTGATTGATTGCAGATCAGAGACCATAAGATCCAGTTAGACTGCAGAAGATGAGATTTATTTTCAAAGCCAAGTGGGTGAACACAGAGACTCGAGCCATGTTTGATTGGCTCCATGGATGAACCAAAGGTCAGGGACCTGAACAGAGGTGTGTTTACAGTGGTGTGTGTGTGTGTGTGTGTGTGTGTGTGTGTGTGTGTGTGTGTGTGTGTGTGTGTGTGTGTGTGTGTGTGTGTGTGTGTGTGGTTTTTTTTGGGGGGGGGTTTAGGTGGCGAACAAAACAGAACCTGGACTTCAGCTTCCTCATGCTCTATGCTCAGGACAAAGGCACCTATTATGTCCAGGTATGGCTCCAAGGTTAACCCCTTTTAAATAACATCATTTAGCTGTACTCTTCTACGTAGACCTACACAGAGTCTGACTGAGATTCACGCTGTAACGTAACCTCCTCTCTTTATCTTCATGTTGTCACTGCTTTTTCAAAATCCCACCTTTATCATCTACACACTCTTTATACAGCTTAGAGAAACCCAACCTCTCTGCCCCTCACTGTCCTTACTGGCTCAGGATCAGGTCTGTCTCAGAGGACTGGGTGGTTCAGACATCTCAAACAGACCTCCCTCCTCTGATTTGTAGTGAACTCTCAGAGCTTTTGTTATTTGAAATATTAGACAAACAATACCTCAGATGAACCTTGGGCTGCTCTAAAGAACAAATAAAGCTTCACGTCATTGTACCTGTACCTGTTCCTGTGAGCATCTCCTGTCAGGTTTACTTAACAGGAAAATTCATCAAGAGTTCTTGATTTTTTTTTAAACATCAGCTGTGTGTATTTAAAATAAACAGAGCAGAGCACATCATGAGCTCTGTGTTCAGACAGGATCTGGAACGACAGAGACAGATAAAAAAAACAAAAGACAGTGGCTGTGTGTACTGAGTTCCAAGATGTTTGTCTTCTTAACTTTAGTTAGAGGACGATGTTATCGCAAGGGAAGACTACCTCAGCTCCATGAAGAGCTTCGCTGCACAGGAAGCTTCCAAAGAATGGCTCTACCTGGAGTTTTCCCAGCTCGGGTTTATAGGTGTGTGTTCAGTGTGTAAAAACACCCACTCCAAACATGAAGCCCTAAGTGTTTGAAATCAAACTGATCATTCTTTGTCTGCACATGACTGCTTTGTCTTCCAGGCAAAATGTTTCGAACCAGAGACCTCCCAATGATGGCAGAGTTCTTCCTGATGTTTCAGGGAGACAAACCCATCGACTGGCTGTTGGATCACATCCTGTGGGTCAAAGTTTGTAGCCCTGAGAAAGATGCTGTAAGTCTAAGAGTTTCAAATGATCTAATATCAGCTAAATAACATTTCCATGTGTTAGATACAGATTTAAAGCAGAGGGTAAATGGACCAGTACTTATATAGCGCTTTTCTACTCCGTCCACTCAAAGCGCTTTATACTGCTGGTGTCATTCACACACTGATGGCAGGATAATCTATTGAAGGCCGTCAGTTTTATCTAACCCAGTCATACTCATTCACACACCACTGAACAACAGTGGGAGCAATTTGGGGTTCAGTGCCTTGCACAAGGACACTTCCACATGAGACTGCAGGAGCTGGGGATTGAACCTCGACCTTCCGATTGCAAGGCGACAACTCTATAACTGATCCACAGTTGCCACAGGGTAACCCTCTTGTAATCAAGACACACGTTATTGCTTAAATTGGTTGAGGCAAAAATGAAATGTTATAGTTTAAAAAGTTTAATTGTTTAAATATGAGATATCTTTAGCACCTGCTGTTTCCTGCTTTTTTTTTCTTATTAGAGAAGACCGGCAGCTTCTAAAACAGATAATTTACCATTTCTTACTAAAATTAAAAATGGTCAGACCTTTTGGAAATGCTTTCAGAAACTTGGAATAATAGTCTGGGCCAGTCTTTGGGGAAATGAAAACTTTTTAGGGAAAAACACTGACGCGAATTTGTCTGCAAGGACACCATGGTAAGTTAGAAGTGTTAATTTAAAAGGTAAGTGAAAATCAAAGAAAACTGACAACACAGTGATAAGAAACCTCTTCAAGGACCCAGACGCACGACCAGTGGAAGCACAAGAATTGTGTTTAATGAATAAAAAGTAAGAACAAAAATTCACAGGATAACCTGGCTTAAACAAACTTGGAGCACATGGTAAGACTTTGAAAGCCACAGCCTGGACATGACACAACAAACAGACACAGGACAAAGGGAGACGCAGACATTCATACAAGAGGTAATGGGCCACAGGTAGTAAAAATGAGGGCAGGGACAACAATCACAGAAGCAGGGAACACATCAGGGCAGGAAGTGAAGTTATCTGAAACGAGAGGAGAGACATTACTACAAGATAAATACAGACAAGACAACTAAAAGTCTGACTGAACTAAAAAGTGAGAGCTTGTCCTGGATGTCACATTAAGGGGTAAATCCTTGGTGAAGAGCCACACTTTTTGCCCTGGCTTTTATGCTGGTGCCTGACCCTGGTGCCAATCAGCTGCTTTCTTCATACGTGCTGAGTTGTGCATAAGAGCTTGGCATGCAGCAGCCCAAACCCTGGGCTGAAGGGACCACCACTTCCTTCTCTCCCTCAGGAAACAGTGGTGGGTTGGTACCCATAGCAACACTGGAATGGGGTCAAGCCAGTGGCCGAGGTGGGCAGTGAGCTGTGAGCAAACTCAACCCACATGAGGTGTTTGCTCCAGGAAGAGGGGTTCTGTGAAACCAGGCCACGTAAGCAGGTCTCAGACTCCTGATTTAGCCTCTCTGTTTGCCTGTTGGATTGTGGATGATAGCCCGAAGAGAGGCTCACCGTAGCTCTAATCAGTGTGCAGAATTCCCTTCACCCCAGGATGACATGTGAGCAAGGAGGTGTGAGCCCAATGGATGACCTGTGACCTCACCACCTCAGGCGCAAACAGCCTATTAGGAGGGCAATCACAAGGTGCTGGGCTCTTACCATTTGCTTGCTTCACTACAGATTCTATCTGCCAAGTTACCGCTCCAACCACATGGTTGGCATCAGGCTCAGACTGAAATAGGTGGGACAAAGCATCTGGTTTAGCATTTCTCGACCCAGATATGACATGAAGTTAAACCGATGAAAAAACAAAGTCCACCTAGCCTGACGTGAATTCAGTCTTTTAGCTGTCTTGATATATTCCAAGTTTTTATGGTCCGTCCACACAAGAAACAGATGCTAAGCCCCCTCCAGCCAATGTCTTCACTCTTCAAGTGCTTCCTTTTTTTTTTCCCTTGTCTGCATATGTCTTTCAAGTGTCCGATATCAATGTTAAAAGACCAATGCATTTTTGTATTGCAGTGAAAGATAAATAGTTATGGTGACCATCACCAGCCCTCCCTGTAGGGCTCAAATGAAACTTTATTTATTCCCCAGTGTGAGCTGGAGGGGAAGGCCGCGCTATACCACAGTGTGAAAGAGGGGCAATAAGTTACAGATAGGACGAGACAAGACAAACAGGAAAGAGGACAAAAGAGGATACAAAAAGGGAAGATTGTTTATGTCTGTGTATTTATGTGTGTTTTGGGGGGGGGGGGGGGGTTGTTTTTGGCTGACAGACAAAGAAAAAAGCAGAACCATTGGGTAGGATAAAGTACTAGTGGATTCAGACATGCAAGAAGTCAATTAAGAGTGACCAGTAAGACTGATGTTCTGCTGTATTGATAAGAGGGGAAGCCAAGTTTTCCAGGGAGATGTAATCAGAGAAGAGGTTTTTCCATTGGGCTAGATGTATGGTGTTTCTTGATTTCCAGTTCATGAGGATAGTTTTCTTGGTGATAGTTAGGGCCACAAGAAGCAGTCTACTGTTGCTTGCATTAAGGTCAAGTGAAGTCACCAAGTAAGCAGAGTGAGGGAGACAGTGGGATGTGGCTTTCCATGAAGAGGGATAGTGACTGAGTGACTTCTTTCCAAAACTGTATGATGGGTCTACAGTGCCAAGTGGCATGAATATACGTGTCAGGATAGTTTTGTGTATAACGAGAACATATTTCTGAAGCGAAACCCACTTGAGACTAGGGCGGCTGTGGCTCAGTTGGTAGAGTTGTCGCCCCTACAATCTGTAGGTTGTGGGTTCGATACCAGCTCCTGCAGTCACACACCGAAGTGTCCTTGAGCAAGACGCTGAACCCCAAGTTGCTCCCACTGTTGTTCAGTGGTGTATGAATGTGGTGTGAATGTTAGATATATCTGATGGTGTGATTAGTTTAAGTCGGCCATCTGGGTGAATGTGGTGTGATTGGGTGAATGAGGCTAGCAGTGTAAAGCGCTTTGAGTAGTCAGTAAGACTAGAAAAGCGCTATATAAGTACTGGTCCATTTACCATTACCATTTGAGACATTTTTTGTGCAGTGTAGTGAGTTCTGAATGATTTTGTATTGTATGAGCTGTAGATTTGCATTTTTTGGTCATGAGATAGATGTTTTTTTAAGATTGTAGCCCAGAATTTGGCATCCGGAGCAATGGAGAGCTCTTATTAGAAGGTAATGTTATGGTTTGGTCAGACTGTATTATTATTTTACGTATCGTCGAAAGAACCAAATTGATAGTTCTATCATTAATCTTTGATTGAACAGATGATTTAGCTTAAAGATATTGTAAAAAGTTATTTCTCCCAATACCAAATTCCTGGACCAGATGGTGGAATGAGACCAGGGTGTTATTATGAAATACGTGTTTAAGATGTGTGATGCCTTTTTCAGCCCATGTGTGCGGGTTAAGTGGTTTCCTGTTACTTAAGAAATCAGGATTATTCCAGATAGAAGTAAAATTTGATGGTGTAAGAGTACAATTTGTGGTTTTGTGGAATTTCCACCAGGCTATTAGGGGCGAAGCTATTGTTGCTGCCTTGAAACAATGGTGGCACTTGATGGATTGACTGAGGAATGGGAGGTCTGAAATATTTATGTCTTTGCAAAATGTTTTTTCTATATCTAACCAGGTGTTATCTGATTGGATGGGGTGTGTCCACTTGTATATATATTGTAGTTGACTTGCCAATGAGTAGTGGTGGATGTGTGGAGCATCCAAGCCTCCTTCTGTCTTGGGTTTTTGTAGAGCTGTAAGTTTTATCCTTGGTGTTTTGTTCTTCCAGTAGAATTTAGTGAACATTGAATCTAAATCTTTGAACCAGGTGAATTTTGGATAAATTGGAATAATTGAGAAAAGGTATATTTTTTGGAAATCCCGTCATTTTGATAGTTGCTATTCTTCCTAAAATGGATAGTGGTAGGTTCATCCAGCGTTGGTGGTCATTGTCTATTGTTATCAATAGAGTTGTGAAATTTAGCTGTATCAGCTCTGAGAGCCTGGAGGAAATATTGATGCCAAGATATGTGATCTGTGCATAGAAGGATAGGTGATATCTGCGTTCCATCGGGTGTTGCATAATGGAAGGATAGAGGATTTGTTCCAGTTTATTGAGTAATCTGAGATCTTGGAGAATGATTTGATGACATTTACTGTTTCTTGCAGACACAATTGAAGGTCTTGTAAAAATAGAAGTCATCCGCACATAAACTTATTTTGTGCTGTATTAGGGGTGTTTGAATTCCTTTAATGTGGATATTCTGGCGGATGGCTGCAGCAAGGGGTTCTATGAAGATGGTGAGTAGAGAAGGAGAGAGAAGGCATTCCTGCCTTGTTCCCCTGTGCAGTGTAAAACTTTGTGAGGTTAATCCGTTGGTGGTGACAGTAGCTGAGGGAGCTGTGTATAGAGTCTTAATCCAATGAATAAATGAATCCCCAAAGCCAAATTTTCCTTGTGTGGAGAAGAGAGTTTTCCAGTTTACCTTGTCAAAGGCTTTTTTTGCATCTAAGGTTGCTATGATGGTGTCTTCCTGTTGTAATCACGCATAATGGATTAAGTTGAATAATCAACGTGTGTTAATGGATGCCTGTCTGCCTTTGATGAAGCCAGTCTGATCGTGGTGAATTATGAAAGAAGATATTTTTTCTAACCTGTGTGCTAGGGCTTTGCTTATGATTTTTATATCTACATTGATTAAAGAGATTGGACGATAATTTGATGGAAGAGTTAAATCTTTATTTGGTTTTTAGATGAGTGACATTTTGGCTGTATTCATGTATGTTGGAAATCTAGAGTTTTGTTTTGTTTCAATTATTGCTCTCATGAAAAGTGGGGATAGAATAGGCCAGACGTGCTTGTAAAATTCAGCAGGGAAGTCATCAAGACCTGGTGCTTTGTTGTTTGGCATGAAGTTTAGGGCTGTGGAGAGTTCTTTTGCTGTTATTGGTGAGTCTAGTGCCTTGGATTTTTCTGGATCAATCTGTGGGAGTTCAATATTATTGAGAAATGAGTTGACGTCTTCCTGCTTTGGTTGCTTCTAGTGCTTCCTTGACTGCCAACAGTTCCCTGTTCCCCACATCATAATTTCAAAGTCTAATTTTGTACAAATCTGAGCTCCTTGCAACTGTTCAAATGCTGATGACATGAGTGGGAGGGGGCACCTGTTTTTGATGGTGATATCATTCAGTGGGCTGTAATAAATGCAGGGGCGTAGAGACCCATCCTTCTTTTCAACAAAAAAGAAGCCCGCTCCAGCTGGTGAGGAGAATGAACGGATCAGACCGGCCTTGAGCGATGTAGTGATGTACTCCTTCATGGCCTCCTTCTCAGGACCGAAGAGAGAGTACAGTCTACCCTTCAGAATAGTTGCCCCTGGCTGTAAGTCTATGGTGCAGTCATAAGGTTGGTAAAGTAGGGAAGTGGCCCCGGCTTTATTGAAAACTTCCTTCAAGTCAAGGTAGCAAGATGGTACTTTGGACAAGTGTGGGAAGTCTTTACTCAGGTTTGTTCACAGCATCAGTTACCTCCGTCCATTCTTTTACTTTCCCCGTCCCTTTCACCCTCTGCTTACAGAGGAAAATAATATTTTTTTTCTCATATCCAACCTCAGCTATCAGAACGTCGATCTCCGCTTCAGTTAAGGTCTTCTTTCTCTCTTTCTTTCCTTGCACCATGGTTGCACGTGAGGTTGGATGTACAGGTCTATGTCCTTATATGGTGGTCATTTGCAATTTATGGGGAGGGGTTTATGCTATTTGCTGATCACCGGCCACACGCTTTCAATTTACGGTGGATCGGCATTCATGATCTTACACACGTGTTTACAATCAAATCTGAGTTCCCCGTGCCATTCATGAATCTGGAGTAGAGTTTTAGTAGTGGGAGCTTTTATGTGCAAATCTACACACAGATTTACTCACATTTCATGAATGAGACCCATTGTTGGTGTTTCAGTGTAAAATGTGACCCTGTTAACTGGAGACTCTCAGCTGACCATCACTGACATTTTCGGCTAAAAAGTCTCCAGTTAACAAGGTCACTCCCTACTCCAAAACACTGGTTGCTCTCTAATAAACTCCATAAAAGTTGACTCCATGGTATAGTATCATTTAAGACAATTGACCACAGTTTAACCAAACATTTTTATGCTGCTTACAGTTTGAATTTCCAGTTGAATTTTGAGTTTCTATCTTTTTGGGGTGGATATGTTTCTTTGATGCTGCATGTCTCGTGGTGCCTTTGGATATTTTATTCTTTGCAAACTGCAGCAGCCTGGTTGCAAATGAGACAGACTGACCCATTCATTTATGAAACCAGGTAAGACGACTTTTACCTCCTTCACTGTCATCTTTCCTTTTCATTGCTTTGAAGAGGGACATTTTGTCCTGCTAGTCTGCTATCTCTTGCTAATGTTTCAGCATAAAAACAATAACAGCATCAGGATGTGATGTGAGAACAGACAGTGTTACTAACAGATAAACAAATCATTACAGTAAATGTCCTTAAAATGATTCATTGGTTAGGCTCAGAGAAGTGTTGATTATTTTAAATAGTCATTTTTTAACCGTGAAGTCTTTAAAGACAATGTAACTGTGTGATTAAAGACATTAAAGCCCTGTGGGTCATAGAATGCACTAAGTTCTTTAGAACAGAAGGCTCAATGTTGCCCCACTCCCGCACAGCCCTCACATTGAGCTGCTTCATGGTGGTAGGGGATGGGCTGTGGAAGACCCAACTGTTCAGGATATCCCAGCAGTTCTCAATCGGGTTGAGGTCCGGGAGTTGGGTGGCCATTCCTCTTTGTGCAGAAAGCCAGGAAGCTGCTCAGAACACCACTGCTGAGTTGTATGAGCAGTATGTGCAGGGGCACCATCTTGCACGAAGACCATTTCTGCACGCATGCGTGTTCCTGGCTGTGATAGGGCCCGATTTCTTCTTTCTGGTGAGTATGGGAAGTAGCACTGGCTGAAGAATGTTCTTAACATAATACTCAGCGTTGATTGTGGTGCCCTGGGGTACAACATGCAACTCAGACAGCCCTGAAGATGACATCACCCCTCAGACCATGCAATGGGCGCTGAACTTGACCTGTTCAGAGGTGGTACTTCCAGTCGATTGTCAGTGTAAATGTGGTCGTTTTGGCTGTTGGGAGTTGGAAATAAGTAGAGAGGGCACTCATCAGAGAAAACCCAGTTTTCCCAGTATCTTGGGGTCATTTTAGCATACTTCTTAGCGAAAGCAAGCCGCTTCTCCTTTTGCAGTTTGGTAAGGTGAGGAATCCGCTGTCTTCTATATGCTCTCAGACCCAGTTTTTCGGTCAGAAAACGATGGATGGTACTCTTAGAGACTGCTTCCCCAAGATTCTTCAGTCTTTGACTGAGTCTGCGACAGGATTGGTGTCTCTTTCCCTTGGCCTTGTGGATGAAGTCCTTGGCCCTCAAACTCAGAACTGAGGGGCAACCTGCAAAGGGCATGTCTTAAAGGGTGTCACAACTCTGGTATCTCTGCCACCACTTCTTCACCCATCGTAAGCTTCTGCCAAGGTCCCCAGCGACCTCCCTGCAAGTTTTCCCTGCCCTGCGCAAGGCAATGGCTTGAGCATGGACTTGAGACTTTGTAAGTGCAGCTTTTCACAGATTTTTGTTTGGCCATCGTGGCAACACTACCAAAAAGTTTCTCTCAGTGACATGCTTTGTAGTCAACCAAGAAATTTATAGGCCAATCACAAACAGATGAACTAATTAAACAACCTCGCAACACCTGGCTGACCAGATGCAACCCATTTTGGAGACAAAATGAACTTTTGGGACACGGTGTACACCAGATGTGATTCAACCTAACCTGCTCTGCTCCTTTGACTCCGTTGTCTCCGCTCATTATTTTGGTCTGTTTTCTTTTTGTCAAGCTAAATACGATCTGGTTTGTTTTCTTTTGAAAGTCACTGGGTGTTTTGGGCTATTTTCCGTGCAAAACTTCCTGTTCCACCCGATCTGCTCTTGAATAGAAACCTGTCAGATCCAGTGCTGACGCAGCAAAGTCAGAGTTCAGTCGTTATCACCGCTCGGTTACTGTCCAGGCCAGTTCTTGAATACATCAGGTTCTTCTGATGCACCTGAACACATCATCAGTGATATTACCTGAGATCATTGGATGTTTCGGGTCTTTCAAACATCATACATCCTACTCAGGCGACCAAGCCATGGCTGATCAGACCGTGACTTTTGTTCAGGTGGAATTCACTTGTCCCCATGGTTCTCCTCTCTGAATCCAGAGCCATCTCGAGGCTTCCTCAGCTGCTTCAGTGGTGTTCTTGGTGGCTCTGCTCCTTGCTGTTGCTGTGATGCCCAGGGCACTTAGGGCTTTATGGAGTGAGTGCCCCACAAACCCTCTACTGCCAACTTCGATGGGCATGCACCTTGCCTTCCAGCCTTGTGCACGACAGTCAATGACCAGCTGCTCGTATCTGGTCCAGGTGACTTTACGGTCTATGGTCTGCTCCCATCTGGTCCAGGCCTCCTGCTGCCTCAGACCAGCCGCTCTGCTTGTCCTTCCTTCCTCCACGGCAGTCCTGATCTCCTCCTGTATCTGCCTGCGCTTCTCCTTCCCTGTACAGTCCCTGTGATGAGGTGGTGTTGGGAACATCCCCAGGCCTGCTCTGCCCTGGGCCACCACTCCCACCAGATCTTTGTGGCACAGTCGTGATTCTGCATCCAGTACAGCTGCCTGGGCACTCCACTTCCTTCCAGTCTTCACCACCTCCCCTGCCTTGGCCACCTTAGGGTCCCTTGAGTCTCTGTACATCAGCACCTCTCGCGTCCGTGTCACCTTGAACTCCTCTTCCAAAGACATCAAGGGCAACTGAAGCTTTGTGGTGTTCCCATAGACGGCGACGTTGCTGAGGCTTCTGGGCAACCCCAACCATTTCCTGAGACAGGAACTGACTTTCCTTTCCAGGACCTCCACAGTGGAGATGGGGACCTCGTACACAAGTAGCGGCCAGAGTATCCTTGGCAATATACCATGCTGGTATA
Source organism: Labroides dimidiatus (assembly GCA_030710495.1). Classification (NCBI taxonomy): domain Eukaryota; kingdom Metazoa; phylum Chordata; class Actinopteri; order Labriformes; family Labridae; genus Labroides; species Labroides dimidiatus. The sequence continues at coordinate 31,812,056 of CM061150.1, read as the reverse complement.
TCCATGCCTTGACTTACCTGGGAGGCCAGATCTATCCACTGCTCAAAGCCAGCTGCCCAGTTCCTGACAGGTTGCCTGGACAGAGGAGGAGTCTTTGAGGCTGCTGTCCAAGATTTTACCCAGGCTCTTCACTTACTTCTCTGAGACTGATGGTATCATTGTCCCTTCGATGTTGAAGCGGAACTTGTCCGTGACCTTGCCCTTCTTAACAACGAGAGATCTGGACTTGGCTGGTTTGAACCCCATCTGGGCCCAGCGAATGAGTCTCTCCAGCCCTTGGAGGATCCACCTGCATCCTGGCACAGAGTCTGTGGTGACTGTCAGGTCATCCATGAATGCCCTTATTGGGGGCTGGCACGTCCCTGATTGGGTCCGTGGGCCCCGGCACTCTGGCGCCGCAGACTTCACAATCATGTTCATCGCCAGCGTGAACAAGGTCACAGAGATAGTACAGCCTGTGATTATCCCCACCTCCACCTTGTGCCACTCTGATGTTACTTTTCCCGCAGTTGCTCTCATCCTGAACTGGTCGTAATAATCCAGGATCAGATCCACAACATGATGTGGCACATGGTGTTTGGTCATGGTGGTCTGGACCAACTTGTGTGGGATGGAGCCATATGCGTTGGCTAGATCTAACCAAAGCACAGTGAGATCTCCCTTGTTCTCCCTGGCTTCCCAGATGAGCTGAGTCACCACTCCAGTGTGTTCTAGACACCGCTGCACCCCTGAGATCCCTCCCTTTTGCACCGACGTGTCTACGTAGTTGTTACTGGAGAGGAAGTCCGCCAACCGCCTTTCAACTATGCTGAAGAAGATCTTTCCTTCCACGCAAAGCAGTGAGATTATTCTGAACTGGTCGATCTTCTTGGAATCCTTCTCTTTGGGGATCCAGACACCTTCAGCAAATCTCCACTGCTGAGCCACCTTCCCTCTCCTCCATATGACCCTCAGCATCTTCCAGAGTTGCTTAAGCAGCAGTGGACAGTTCTTGTAGACCTTATATGGGACACCACTTGGTCCAGGGGCAGAGCTAGCTCTGGCCTTCTTCACAACCGCCTGGACCTCTCTCAGAAGTGGCTCCTTGGTGTCAAAATCCTTGGTGGGAGGTGGTGGTTCTACCAGGATATTGCACTGTCCCAGCTCTTCCTGTCTGCAAGGATCACTGTAGAGATGCAGGTCCATTTCCTCCTTGGAGCAGCCCAGGTTCCCATCCCGTTCCAGCCCAACAGCTGTTTCGTGAAGCCAAAGGGGTTGGCTATGAACCCAGCACGCTTCCTGGATCTCTCTCTCCAGCGCCAACTGTGACACTCAGCCCTGCGCAGGGTCATCAGCCTTTTCCTCAAGATAGCCCACAGCCCTGCCAAGGCAGGTCGCTGGTCCTCACTGGCTTCCTTGTGCTGCTTCTTGAGGGACTTCAGTTCCTGTCCGATTTTGTGGATCTCTGCAGCCCTTCGGTTCATGGCGTAGGGTGTCCGAGCTGGTCTCTTCTCATCTGCCCCAAACCCCTACTGGGCCAGACTAATGATGATGGTCATCGTCTGCAGCCTTAGATCCACACTTTCCTTTGCAGATGCTTCAAGCACTTTGTCGCCGTCCTCGTCAAACTGCTCCCAAACTGTCATCTTACAGGCCGGTGGCCACTTGATTCGAACCGTCGCCAGAGGCAGAATTGGGGGAACAGGTACTGCCACATGGAGGTTCTGGGCTCTGTGGGGTGATTCCTGGCTCGGCTCCTCCTGCGTCTCATCAGATGGGGCATCTGTGCGCTGTGACACGTTCTCCTCCACCAAACACTTCATCCTGGCCTAATGAATCTTGAGGCCACGGCTATTTTTGCAGATTTTCCCGCATCTGCATACAGCAGTCGTGGTCGTTTTGCCGTCGCCATTGTTCAGTGTTCTTGGATCCGTCAGATTGGGGTACTCATCCTCCCCCCTCTCGGGCATCCCTGTGGGTATTCTTCCATGAGTCGATCTGTAGCTTTAAGGTGGGTTTCCTCCTCTCGGAGGAAGCGGTTTGGGCTGCCGACCCTCCCCGCATCGGTTTCTGTCTTTCCAGGCTGTCAACTGTCTCTCCAAACTTAGTTGCTGACCCCTGACATAGGTGAAGGGATCTAGAAACCCATGTGTCGATGCATTTCTGTGTGACAGATTACATGCAAAATGGGCAGAAATGTCATATATTTTGACAACTGACAAACCACACTAACATTTTTGTCCAGTCTCGTCTCGTCAACGAAAACTCACAAAGGTCTCGTCATGTTTTAGTCATCAAAGAGCAGTATTTAACATATCACCATCTCATTATCCTCATGAAAAAAAGGGGTGTCAACGAAATTATTTTGTCATCGTCATCATCGTTGACAAAAACAACACTGTATCTAATATGATAGGATTATTTTACAAACTGTTTCCATCCTATTCATTGATCCCAAAAGAGATAATTTCATAGTTTAAACATAGATAATAAATAAATTTTCAATAGATTATAATGAGACATGGGGGTCTGTCAGTCACTGCAGGAAATTCCACTGAAGGACTGGGAGCAGGATCCTCTTTATCTGACTGTAGAAAGGAGAAAAGGTGATGATCTGTGTAAAGTGCTGTCTTACCGCCACCTCCTCATTGCTGTGTGTGTGTGTGTGTGTGTGTGTGTGTGTGTGTGTGTGTGTGTGTGTGTGTTTGTGTGTGTGTGTGTTTGTGTGCATGCGTTTAATGCAGAAACACTGTGAAAAGCAGAAGGCGTCACTTAGGCAGAGGTACAAACCCTCCCTCTTCCAGCATGTAGGCCTGCACTCATCTCTGTCAGGGAAGATTCAGCGCCTGAAGGTGAGTACTCATCATACTCATCTCCACCTTCCTTTTTGTAAATCACTGTTTTCATATGTTCTTGGGTTGTGTTTTTTATATGGGCCATTTATGCTGTAGGTTGCAGACCTCCTTCCCCCCATGGCCCCCTTAGTGTCACCCTCGGTGCTTTGGGTGGTGGGGGTTGGCCCCCGTCTGGGTCCTGGGGCTGTTGCTGGGTTGGGTGATATCCGGGGCTCTGGTGGTGGGTCTTGGGTGTCCTGGCTTCTCGGGGGTGTCTCTGGGCTCCTGGGTACTGCAGGGAATGGTCAACCTGGGACTTCAGTGATCACCTCACATGCATGCCTGCATAGATACTCATGCTCCTGTTGAGACTCACCGAAAATAAGTGATCGGTCCCATCAGAACATGCTGAATCACTTCTGGCACTTCTGCACTCTATCGTGAAACGCATGCCCCTTCCTTCTCTCGTATCCGTTGGTTCATGCACTTCTTTTGGGATCCCACTTCTCTGACATGGGCTGGGCTTTCTTACAGTTGTCATTCCTTGAATTATACTTAGAACAACACAGCACCTGGACTGCTATTTAATATCGTCAACATTACCTGTTTGCCCTCTTCCATGTCTGTCCTCTCCCCCTCTTTGTATCCTCGTCTGTCCTCTTTCCTGTTTGTCTTGTCTCGTCTTATCTGTCACTAATTTCCCCTCCTTCACACTGTGGTATAGCACGGCCCTCCCCTCCAGCTCACATCGGGGAATAAATAAAGTTTAATTTGATGGAGTAGCCTTCAGGGAGGGCTGGTGATGGTCACTAACAGCAATGAATCATAACTATCTATGTTTCACGGCAATAAAAAAAATGCATTGGTCTTTAAACATTGACATCGGACACAGTGTTCAACTAGAAGGACATATGCAGACAATGGGAATATATATATATATATATATATATATATATATATATATATATATATATATATATATATATGTATACACATATATATATATATACATATATATATATACACATATTTGCTTTACTTTTTTCAGTTTGTAAATGAATGAATGAATAAATAAATAAAAAATAAATAAATAAATAAATATCACATTTCTTTTTGGTCTTTGGTTTCTCTGTGTGTGTGTGTGTGTGTGTGTCTGTGTGTCTGTGTCTGGGTCTGTGTGTCTGTGTGTCTGTGGCCCCCATCAGGATAAGGACTTTGGGGTTCAAGCTTTGTCTAAAGCCCACAGGAACCCTCCTGCAGAGCTGAGCACAAGCTTGATCCACCACCAGCAGCACAGCCTGGAGCGGGCCTATCAAGGAGTGGATTTTTTCTGGGCCACAACACCAATCAGTACTGATTACATCCTGTTCAATTTCTCACTGCCAATCCACATATCCAGGTCAGTCTAAACTCAGAGTTTTTTGGGACCAGCTGCCCTGCTGAAAAACAGTGTTCATGGGGTCTACAGTAGTAGTGGGAAGGACAGAGACCACTTTCTTCATGTAGCATGGCCACTGATAATGCCCATGAATGTAGTAATAAAGATACAGGTAGTTCAAAATATTCAGCCTCATCCACCAACAGCATCTCATTTCTTACAGCTGTTACAGAAACATGTTTCCCAGTGTGTCTCATGAGCTCTTCTTGTTTGTGTTCCTCCTAAACCTGTAGATGTTGTTCAGGATTAATGAAGTCTTCACCGATGTGTAAGCCCCCCATGACACAGACTCTTCTGATCCTCATCAAGGGTCCTGGCTTTGACCTGTGGTCTTTAATAAAGATCCAGTATATGCCTTATGGTCAGGAGGCTTTTAATCTGAAGGTTGGGAGTTTTATCCCAGGTCCTCATGTAGAAGTGTCCTTTGACAAGGCATTCAACCCCAAACTGAATATGGTGTTTGGTCTGTTAATGCCATCCATCCATCCATCCATCCATCCATCCATCCATCCATCAAAAAAGTATGTCTTCAGTTTAGAAGGCCAAGGTTAGTAGTGGTGCGAATGTCAGGGGGCAGCTTGTTCCACAACCTGGGAGCAGCAACAGCGAAAGATTGGTCACCCCACTGTTTATACCTTGATCTTGGGACATTTAACAGAAGCTGACCAGAAGAATGTAAGGCCCTAACATGATTGCGGATAGTTAAAATCTCTGACAGGTAAAGAGGAGCAAGGCCATTAAAAGCAAACAATAAAAGTTTAAAATCAATTCTTAAACGAACCGGTAACCAGTGGAGTGACGGCAGACCAGGGGTAATGTGCTCCTGTCTGGGCGTGTTGGTTTAAAATCTGGTAGCAGCTTTCTGAACAAGTTGAAGATGAGAAAAATATGACTGGGTGGGACCAATGAAAAGGGCATTACAATAGTCAAGCCTACAGCTGATAAAGGCATGAACTGCCTTTCTGAGGTCTCGCCGATTAAGAAAGGGCTTCATTTTGGCCAAGAGACAGAGCTGAAAAAACTTGTTCTAACAAAAGAACTGATCTGTTTAATAAACTTCAGGCTATTATCAAAGGTGACCCAAGATTTTTTACTTGTGGTTTGAAGAAGGGAGCCAGAGTTCCGCAATTTATTACATTAGGCATAAAGGAAGTGCTGAACAAGATACATTTTGTTTTGCTGTCGTTCAAGTGTAGAAAGTTATGTGCCAGCCACTGCTTTATGTTGCTAATACAGCCCAGTAACCTATTTTGTGCAGTTCTTTCATTGATACTTTCACCAGGTGAGACCTAAACCACTGAAGAGTGGTGCCACAGATGCCCACATACTCCTCCAGACGTGATACAAGGACTGCATGGTCAACTGTATCAAAGGCTGAAATAAAGTCCAGCAGCACAAGCACAGTTGGTTTCCAAGCATCCACCGACATGGCAATGTCATTGTGGACCTTTAACAATGCTGACTTAGTGCTATGTTGGTATCTGAAACCAGACTGGAATTTATCAAGGATTGAGTTTGGCTCTAAAAACGACTGTAACTGTATAAATACAAATTTTTCTGGAACCTTAGAAAGAAAAGCAGGTGAGAGACAGGTCTAAAATTAGACAGCACAGAGGGGTCAAGAAGGTGTTTTTTTAAGGAGGGGCCTAACCACAGCATGTTTGAAGGCAGCTGGGACAGACCCCGAACAGAGACAAGAGCAGTGCTTAATTTGTGCCGGAGCTAGCCGGAGCGCGCTCCGAGACCTCTTGGATCGGATCCGGGACCTATTTGATCCGCTCCGTGACCTTTCCTGTCAATAATTAAACTGTGATTTTAGCTGTGTTTTCTCTGTGCTTTAATCCTCTCTGAAGTGATGCCTGTTGGCTTATTTCTTATGCATTTTACTCAGAAATTAGGTAAAACGGGGGGGAAAGTGATTCATGCCGTCATGTGTCACAACGCATTGCGCATTAGGAAGGTATTGTTTCCGCACCGGCACCGCGCGCAAACGACACTTAACAGCCAGGTGACTGACAAGCTGTTACACTTGGCCTGCTAAAATGTCAAAGCGACAATCAAAAGTCTCAAGTTTCTTTAAACCAGTCGGTCTGCCAGACCCCAAACTGGCCAAAGTTGTTCTGGAGGCAGAGCCCGGCTCCGCAGATACGGGTGGTGACAGCATAATAGCTGCTGAAGATGTGGTCTGTGCAGTCAGGAGCACAGATAAGGATGAGGGAGCAGTGACGTCAGTTCACGAGAAACTGTAGTCACCACTGGTGACTACAGTTTACAAGAGAAGACAATCGGTTAACAAGCATAAAGTTATTTGTGGGCAAAGCTCACAACAACGTGGCAAATAGACAAATAGAGAAATTTAATCAGACTGTGTCTGCTGCCTGTCAAGTTTGGTTGGATACATTATTACTGTGCAGAGTGCACAACACATCATTCTAGTGATGTTTGGTCATTTATCCTTCCAAATACAGACCTTTTTTCTAATTCTTTCTTGATTTTTTTTTTTTTTTTTTTTTTTTTTTTTTTTTTTTTTTTTTTTGTAATTGTTTTATTATCACAGAAGCACAACAAGTACCACTACGAAGGTGAACAACGCAATACTATCCTTAATAGAAGTTTAAAGGAATGCTAATCTGAAAAATAAAACAAAATAATCAATATCACAGCATTTTTTTTTTAAACTTCCAAATCAAACTACAACAATATTGTCTGATAAACAACAGAAAAAAAAAACCCAAACATAAGCACTTTGGATTAATCACTTTCCTTTTACCTTGTACCAATTCACTCATCGAAGGATCTTTAATTAACTCAGACTGACACATGCAACAGCATTCAGGAATTTACTCTATACCGATTAACTAGTCAACTGTGAAGTACCAAGTAACGGGGCTGTTAGAAAGGCTAATATTTTAAAGAGAGTAACTGCGCTACAAAAGAAAACTGGTCCCACTGAAATATGCAAGTTAATAAATTCAGAGAGAAAGAAAATTTGGGCCAAATTTCAAGTTTTTATTGTACCAATTAATGAAAGCTGGAGTACCCGAGTGTAAACCTGATGACCTTTTTGTTGTACATTCAAGAAATGAAAAGTCCTCCGCCTTTATCTGACAAAATAAACGATAAAAACACTCTTAAATGGAAATGAAAGTAGAACCTAATGTATAGCTATGATAACTGCAAAATGATTGTAAATTCAAAGCGCTGAAACGGTCTCTCCTTTTAATGAACCTCAATGAAAACTTTATAATAAAACACAAATATAGATGGAGATGCACAACTTACATATTCCCTTCAGAATGCAGGAGGAAATAATTACTGACTATACAAAAGGAGGTGTCAAACACAGACAGAAGTATAGGGGAGTGTGTGTGTGTGTGTGCGCGTGTGTGTGTGTGTGTGTGTAAGCTTGGACGGGACCGGCAAACACATAAAAGAAAGTGAAAAGGGAATAATCGCTGGGAGGGGTGGAGGGTCTATCCAGAGGGCTACTCCTCATCTGAGGAGTCCCGGTCAAAATTGTAGGCCATGAAGAAAACGTCAGGTCGAGGCGGGACGAGGGTATGGCCCGGTTTCACGATCTCAAAGCCCAGGAAACTGAACGTACGCACCAGTTTAGCACGATCATCTCGGTTCTTGTAAAAGCAGACAAACACGCTAACGACTTTCAGATGTTCTTCAGCATACTCCAAGAGAGCTGCAAAACTCTCTTTACTGCCTTCAGGAAGCGGGTCAAGAGGTATCTCCACGTAAAGTGCACTGCTGCTCAGGACAGCATCCCACTGTATCGTTTTGGTGTCGGTAGGACGACTTAGGAAGTGGAGTATCCCAGGGCGACCATTCCCGGCTGGCTCCTCCATCACAGTCAACTTTCGGTCTGAGTACAGTTGCCGAGCTGAAGGAGCGGGATCCCGTGTGCCATTCCCTCGCCCACCTGGGATCTTCTTCTTTCTTGATTTTTGATTCTCAGGCTTTTGTTAAATTTATTGTATATATTTTTTTCTGGCGTGGTGCTTACATGACAGTGACACACAAAAAATCCCATTAGCAATAAAATATGTTTATTTGCAATATGTCAGTTATTTAAATTGCTCATTTCAAATTGATTCCAAGTGTTCTGATGGGCCACATGGTGTGCCAAATGTTGCTGCAAATGTTATACTAGGTAAGTGCGGAAATTAAGGTCAAAAAGAAGATTAAAAACGCATTAAAACCCGAGAAAAAAGGTTTATTTCGGCGCACAATTTCGAAGGTGGACCCGGCACCTGATTGGGGACAAATTAAGCACTGGACAAGAGTTAATAGAAATAAGCAGACTTGGCCCAACCCAATAATATAAAACAACACTCTGGGATTATGGGAGCTGTTAGCTGTGATAGAGTACTGATATTTGGACTTTGCCTCCTTTAGAGCTCTCTGGTACTGCAGCCAAGCTGTCCCTTAGCAAGCCCAAAGATACATGTACAACAGTTGCAGTTCGAAGCTGGAATAATTATTTGCAGTTATCATTCGGCATCTGAAGCCTTCCCTGAATATAGCAGCAAGGCGGCAACCGTGCAGGGGTGCGTACAGGCTGCTGGACAGATTGTAGCCGTAGTACTCTGTAAAAGATCTGGCTGATGAGCAAAAGGGATTGTGAGGAGATGAAGCCAGGTGAATCATCAGTCTAACGAGTACTCCTGCTGGCTTACCACGGCGTCTGCAGCAACTTTTGTGAGATAACCGTCAGGAAGGATGCCTTAAGAATGGTGGTATGGATGCGAAGAAAGGTGGAGGCGTCTTTGAATGCCCATCAGAGCCATGAGTTGGCAATTTTTCCAATGAATCATGGATGTTGAGAAGGGTCGCATGACTGTACACCTGCAGTGGTGACACACTCCTTGTAACAAACAGCAGATAAAAACAACACACACACACCCTGTTTTCATTACAGGTGATGAACCTGAAGCTCTGGTATTTGTTTTTTTAGGGCTGTAATCAGGATATGATCAGGACGTTGCTTCTCAAACTGCTGATTCCAAACAGAAACACACCCTCTTAACACACATCTCTGATATTGTGTGGCTTCTTATGATCCCCTTTTCATGTACCTGTTCCACTTACATTTCATCAGATCTGTGTGGACATAGATGATAATTATTATCTTTCTGAAGGATCTCTGCTGTTAGACCAACAAACATTACCTCACAGTTCCTTTCAGCATGTCAAACATCTCGGCAGCACTGCCCCCCAGTCAGAGGTGTGTGTCAGATCCAAAAGGTTTTATTTCAGACCCTGTGCTTAATGGAAACATTGATTTCAACTCATTTAACATAAATTATGTTTATTATTCCACTGCTTTCTCTCAGCCTGATCAGTCACTCCTCACCCATGAACCACTCTGAATACTTCATTCTGATTGTCCGAGCCCTATAGAGTGGTTAGTAGTTCTCAGTAGTAAAGGCAAAGTGTCTGAGTACTCATAATATCAGATCACTGAACGGAAACGCATATGTCCTCACCAGGCTTCTCATTTAAGAGGCCCAACAGCATGAAGAAGATGTTAAATTTGAAAGGCTCTTTATATCAGAGGACTGAGACAGCTTGTTGATCCCTGTGATGCACAGCTGCACATCAGGGGATTTGGATGGTTTTGATGGAAGAAGCAATGGCAGTCTCCAAAGTCTCCACAGTCAGAAGCTGTGTTGACTGCTGGCCCTGGGCCTTTGTGAGCTGTGACAGAAGCTGTTGGTTCCTCTTCTAAACATGTCAAAGAAGGAAACAAATTGAGCCGACAGAGAGACAGTGGAGTCAGAAACAGCTCCAGCTCCCAGACTCTGATTCAACATTTAATCGAAGAAAGTTGCTGATGGTGTCAAAGATTTACTTTACCAATCCAACAGGGAGAAATTTAATTTTTTAAATTTCTTAAAATGTGTGTTTGTATGCACACACACACACACACACACACACACACACACACACACACACACACACACACAAACACACACACACATAAACAGCACTTTTCACAGAAACATGCACAGATGGAGGGTGCAGAGTGATGGTGCTGCACCATCAGCGCACACCTAAGCAGTTAGAGGCTTGACAGTGCTCAGGAAACTATGCTAACACCTCTCCAGTCCACTGCCACCCCCTTTATAAAAATATTTATTTATTTATTTATTTATTTATTTATTTATTTAGGACCTTTTTAAGTGTAGACTTTCACTGAGCAGGGAGGGCCTCTCAGGTACAGGGTCTAAAACCTGCTGCTTTGGACCCCTTTAGAAAACCAAACCCTTTATTTTATCCAGAAACACCCTTCAGCCGTAACATTAGCAGAATACTGTTGGTGTTGGTAAAACTAATGAGTTATATTCACAGCTTGAAGCCAGACTGAAGTACTTTGACACCACACTGTCTATAAGGACATACACCCAGATACACACACCCTGATATCAGAACTCTGTAATCCACCTGGCCTCCTTTCTCCTCTCCAGGTACCAGTTTCAAAGCGGAAGCTCCAAGCACCCAGGAGATCAATTCTTCAACACAACAGTGGAAGTGTTACCTTACAATGTGAGTGACACACCTCCTGTGTGTGTGTGTGTGTGTGTGTGTGTGTGTGTGTGTGTGTGTGTGTGTGTGTGTGTGTGTGTGTGTGTGTGTGTGTGTGTGTGTGTGTCTGTTTGTCTGACTGTCTGTCTGTGGACAGTAGAGCTAGGTTTCCATCTCAGGCATTGGTGCCTGAAGAAAAAGTGGCAGTGCAACAAGAAACACAACAAGCTATCTTTTATCTCTTCATAATGTGTGTGTGTGTGTGTGTGTGTGTGTGTGTGTGTGTGTGTGTGTGTGTGTGTGTGTGTGTGTGTGTGTGTGTGTGCAAAGTTCTAAAGAGGAAAAGTGGTGATGACTTTACGGGAGCAGAGCTGCTGAGCTGCTTCATGTGTCAGGGAAAGAGCCGCAGAGAAACTGAAACAGAGACAGAAACAGAGATACAGTGACAAAGAGAAAGAGAAAAAAAGAAGCAGAAACAGAGACGCAGGGAAGCAGAGAGAGGAACACGGCTGACACAATCAGCACACTTAGAAGATGAATGAATGTTCAGAATAAGAAAGGCTTCATTACTTCAGTGACATCATTTGAAAGGTGGCTGATTAAACTTTAAATCAGTGTTACTAAATTTCTTCTCCTGGTCAGTGTTGGAGGTTTTTTCGTCCTCATTTGATTTTCTTTTTACTGTCCCCATCTTAAGACACCGACACATGAGGATTTTACCTGTAGGCTCATGAATGGAGTAACGATAGCTTGACTGTTTTCTCTGGGGGGAGTTCAAGGAAGCTTCTGTGATTCCTGGAGAACTTTTCTTTTTTATGTTCAATAACAAATAAAATACAGTAAAATTACTCACTGTCATGGCGGACCACTAGTGGTCCGTGGACCACAATTTGAGAAACACTGGTTTAGATGGTGTCAGAAGGAAACAGGAAGGCTCTCTGCAGGAAGATACACTAAAACATATGTACTTAGACTCATGAGTGTGTATTATGTGCAAGATCAGGATCATAATCCTCAAACACCTCACCAGGGAAGCTGATGAAGGAGGTTCAGAACCTCAAACAGGAAAACTGTGTAATGACTGAAATGTATGGAGTGTGGTTCACACACTGTCCTGAGAACTTAGACATGAAATGTTGATCCACGTCTTCATAAGGCTGTAGTGTAAGGACTGCTGTCAGAAAAATGTGTGTATCATCCAGATGGATGTACCTTTACATGTTGTCTCCTATCAAAGTTCAAACAAGGCTGTCTGATGACAGGGATATTGAGTTAGCACGGAGCACATCAGAGTTATTTAGATAAGCTGTGTTCCCTCACAGCACATGTTTTAAAACACTGAAGCTGAAAGCTGGAGATGAAGAAAGGTGAAACCAAAGCTGCTGAATCTGCTTAAACCAGTGATCTGATCAGAGAATAAAAAACAAGATCAGCTACAGACCTTAAATGGGTTAATTAAGCTGTGTTATGAAGACATCACCCCTACACCCCCCCCCCCCCCCCCCCCCCACACACACACACACACACACACACACATCCACACACATGAAAAAAACAAAACCCACCACCAATCACAGTCAGTCATGCAATCTCAGGTTGACCTCACAAAGAAACCTCAGAAACCTTTTCTAAACTTGAATGATAGGCAGGTTTTTTAAAACAGGACAGTTAATACTTCATTTTCTTCAGCACTTGTCTGGACAGTACCAGTGGATTTTGTCCCCACATGCTTTGTTCAACTCAACTCATAGATGAACTTCAGAATGTGTGTCCTGTCACATTCTTACTGATCCTGTATAACTGCTTGCTCTCTCTCCTCCTCCTTCACCTCTTCCTTCTGAACCTGCTCTCTGAACTTAAGTTTTCCTCTAGATGTGTTTTCAGATGTAGGTCTATATAAGACCCGCTCTACTTTGAATCTGTCTGATATGATTTTCCACAAAAAGTAAATGAATAAATCTACTGATAAAATCACATCACCACCTTCTACCTCATTAAAAATCATTAATTCATAATCTGTTCATTTCATTTCTTAAGTCTTGCTGCTGGACACAAGTCTTCTCCTTCACTGTCAAGTCCATTCTCAGTGTGATGAGACATCACAATACTGGGCAAATATCGCTCACTACATGATTGCATGTTGACATTTTTCCTCTTCAATTGAGAGAGAGAGAGAGAGAGAGAGAGAGAGAGAGAGAGAGAGAGAGAGAGACAGAGACAGAGACAGAGAGACAGAGAGAAAACTTTGAATAGCGGACAGAGAGCTGTAAGAGAACACTGCAGCCACACTTGGGATCGGGCAGTTCGCACATGGGCTACATGTGCGAACAGTGACGACCCGCTGCAGTTTCATACATGAGTGGGAAACCCTGTAAAGCATCAAGGAGTCAGGCAGAACATAATCAACTAGCAGCCCTGCTCTGCCATGACAGAGAGGGGATGGCAGGTTAACAAAGGGGACGCATTTTGGTCATATCATATCTATCTATCTATCTATCTATCTATCTATATATATATATATATATATATATATATATATATATATATATATATATATATATATACTTGCAAGTATCGGGTTGGACCCCCTTTTGCCTTCAGAAGTGCCTTAATCCTTGGTGGCATAGATTCAACAAATTACTGAAAACATTCCTCAGAGAGTTTGGTCCATATTGACATGATAGCATCACACAGTTGCTGCAGATTTGTCGGCTGCACATCCATGATGTGAATCTCCCGTTCCACCACATCCCAAAGGTGCTCTATTGGATTGAGATCTGGTGACTGTGGAGGCTATTTGAGTTCAGTGAACTCATTGTCATGTTCAAGAAACCAGTCTGAGATGATTCCAACTTTATGACATGGAGCGTTATCCTGCTGGAAGTAGCCATCAGAAGATGGGTACACTGTGGTCATAAAGGGATGGACAAGGTCAGCAACAATACTCAGGTAGGCTGTGGCGTTAAAACGATGCTCAGTTGGTACTAAGGGGCCCAAAGTGTGCCAAGAAAATCTCCCCCACACCATTACACCACCACCAGCCTGAACCGTTGATACAAGGCAGGATGGATCCATGCTTTCATGTTGTTGACGCCAAATTCTGACCCTACCATCCAAATGTCGCAGCAGAAATTGAGACTCATCAGACCAGGCAACATTTTTCCAATCTTCTATTGTCCAATTTTGGTGAGCCTGTGTGAATTGTGGCCTCAGTTTCCTGTTCTTAGCTGACAGGAGTGGCATCCGGTGTGGTCTTCTGCTGCTGTAGCCCATGTTGTACCTCGGTTGTAACGAGTGGTTATTTGAGTTACTGTTGCCTTTCTATCAGCTTGAACCAGTCTAGATGTTCTCCTCTGACCTCTGGCATCAACAAGGCATTTTCACCCACAGAACTGCTGCTCACTGGATATTTTCTCTTTTTTGGACCATTCTCTGTAAACCCTAGAGATGGTTGTGGGTGAAAATCCCAGTAGATCAGCAGTTTGTGAAATACTCAGACCAGCCCGTCTGGCACCAACAACCATGCCACGTTCAAAGTCACTTAAATCACCTTTCTTCCCCAGGTCTACATGCCTAAATGCATTAAGTTGCTGCCATGTGATTGGCTGATTAGAAATTCATGTTAAAAAGCAGTTGGACAGGTGTGCCTAATGAGGTGGCCGGTGAGTGTATGTTACATGTTTGGTGCAAGGCTCTGACCTCCTCTGACCTCATTACTCCTTGCAGATAAGTTTAAATTGCAACATTGAGGAGTGATGAGTAAAACATCCAGAACGTAACCCCCCTCAAAGTCTGTAGGTGGATGCTGGGGTGGCGGCGGGGACGAAAGAACATGCAGCAACACAAATGTTGGGCAGCAGCGGCATTGACAGGCAGAGGGAGAGATGGGAGTTTTTTTCCATTTTAAATAGACGATGGTTAGAAGATGGTTATGATGAGTGGGACATGTGACGTGTGTGTTGTAGTGCAGTTCAAGTGTACTGTGATGCAGCCATCTTTTGTCTAATACTTGTTCATGTGACACTTTCTGATTATTCTCTGAATGTTTGTTTTGTTTTTCTCATGCAGGCAGTGGCTCACATCAAACCAGCGAACAGCTCCACTTCTTCCTACCAGCAATCTGATGATGGCTTCACTGTAATAGGTGCACAAGTTCACCAGTAAACATAACTCACACACTCACACTCACACACACACACACACACACACACACACACACACACACACACACACACACACACACACACACGTGTCCACGGAGGTAGAGCATGAACAGGCCTTTAACTGACTCGGTTGCATTGTTTTTATTTCATATTGAGTGGCTTTCTGAAACTAAGTATGTAACTAACTTCTTTATCCATCTATGACCAATCCCTTGACTTTGATGGTAATTTAACACCAGAAAAGGCTGAAAGATGTCAACCATTGTGTTTTAAAACCAGAGATGACCTCCTCAGGTGTAGAGCGGTCTAAAAGAGTGGATTGCATTGAGGGAGTATGCTGTGTTCAAAAAATATACAACTTAATATAATCATTGTGTAATGTGACAGGTATTATTTATTTTCTATTTTATTTTCTATTTTATTTAACTGTTATTTCACAAGATAGAAAACTCACTGAGATCTACATCTCTGCTGAAAGGGTGACCTGGCCAGAGGTCAATTAATGAGTCCATTTGTGGTGTGTGTGTGTGTGTGTGTGTGTGTGTGTGTGTGTGTGTGTGTGTGTGTGTGTGTGTGTGTGTGTGTGTGTGTGTGTGTGTTTTTAGGGGCCTTTCAGTATGGGGTGGCTAAAGGGACTGTCGATGAAGTGCTGCAGCCCATATCAGCTCTCCGCCTGGTCGTTCACTCCAACGCTTCAGTCTGGGCTCTGCTGAGCGAGGTCAGGATGAGTTTCCCAGGCTTGGGAGAAAATATCATTACCCTACAATCTGTCATTTAACATGCTCTGGTGTGAATCAAGTACACCAAGTGTACTAAGTGCACCAAGTGCACTAAGAAGACCAAGGGTTTACTAATGGCTGTTGAGCTCAGCTTTGGCCTAAGCCTAACCTAAAGCTTTATCAAAAAGGAATGTTTTAATTCTACTCCTAAAAGTAGTCTGGGAGGTTCCACCTCCCAGACTACTTTCAGAGACCCTAGATATGCCGAGCAGGCCTGCATGCTGGGAACGCAGCGATCTAAACGGATAATATGGCACAATAAGCTCTTTAAGATAGGATGGCCCGATGTCATTAAGAGCTTAGTAAGTCAGAAGAAGAATTTTAAATTCTATTCCAAACTTTATGGGTAGCCAGTGCAGAGATGCTAACACTGGGGAGATATGCTCCCTCCTCCTGGTCCCAGTCAGAACCTGGGCTGCAGCATTCTGAACCAGCTGAAGAGTCCTAATAGACTTGTTAGGACAACCAGATAGAAGAGAGTTACAGTAAACTAACCTGGAGGAAACCAAAGCATGAACCAGCTTCTCTGTATCACTCTGACACAAGATGTGTCTAATTTTTCTAATATTGCGGAGATGAAAGAACGCTGTCCTGGAGACCTGTTGGATGTGAGAGTTAAAGGACAGGTTCTGATCCAGAAGAACTCCTAGGTTCCTAACAGTGGAGCCAGGTGCCAGGCTGATGCCATCTAAGGGAGTTATCTGGTTAGAAAAAGCCTCTCTGAGGTCTTTAGGTCCAATAACAATGACTTCAGTCTTCTTTGAGTTCAGAAGTAGAAAATTTCTGCTCATCCAGATTCTTACATCTTTGAGGCAAGCTTTAAGTGTTGATAACTAGCTAGTTTCCTCTGGCTTCAATGATAAGTATAGCTGAGTATCAGCTACGTAAAAGTGAAAGTTTCGTAAGTGTTTCCTCATTATACTACCAAGAGGAAGCAAAGAAAATCATTGGTTACTTTCAGCAGTACAGTCTCAGTACTATGGTTGGCCCTAAACCCAGACTGAAAGTCCTCAAGGAGACTGTTGCTATGAAGAAACTTACAGAGCTGACTGGAGACAACCTTTTCCAGAGGAGGACTTCCATCAGCAGCTTTGTTTGGATGGGGTCCAAAAGACAGGTCTGTGGTTGAACAGCTGAAGCAACTGTTGGTGCATTATATGTTAACACAATGGTTGCACTGGTGTAGGGTGAAACAGGTTTTGAAAGAGTGCACACACACCTTCCCACAGAAAGGAAACTTTTTCTGTCAGGTAGACTCAAGACTCAAGATCAAGTCTTTCTCTTTGGTGCAGGAAGATGATAATGATCTCCCAGAGGACGTCAGAGGCTCTGTACTATTCCCCCAATATGTCAGGACTTAATGTGTGTGTGTGTGTGTGTGTGTGTGTGTGTGTGTGTGTGTGTGTGTGTGTGTATGCAGTCATACATAACCTAACCTGTGTCTAACATTTGCTCTTTTTTTCAGATTAATATTAAAGTTAAATGAAGAAAACCAAAGAGGCTGCTGTCAGTGCAGCACCTGGACAGACGTCACCACCTCCTGGACAGAGACACCTACTGCAGGAAATCTATTTCTATTCATGGTTTTGAGAGAAGGATTTCATGAAAAACCTGAAGGCCTGTCATTTCAAATGCCTCTCTAGCTGCTCATCAGTCATTTATTGAGATTCACTGGGACACTGCTCTCGTCTCAGAGTTTGTAGATCTTCCTAAAACCTAATTTATTGACCAATGTGCTGGTATAATGTAACTTTGCCATGTATATATGTTGAAATAAATAGATAAAAACATGTTAATCTTTGAAGTATTTTATAAGTGTTGTTTTTTTACTTTGCTGTGAACTCTGCCTCCACAGGTCAGATAATTAAGAACAATGAGCAGAGCAGCAGTTTTAGTTCCCCTCTCTTTGTTTTATTGACGTGTTGAGGTTAGGTGTTCAGTAATGTTCAGGAATGAAAACAAAGACTGGAAACCAAAGAAGGAACTGCTCTTTCTGTTTTCCTCCAGGCGGGCGAACACATCTCTGTTCCTCTTTGTTCTTGGTGTGGGATTAAGAGACTGAAGTAAAAAAAAAAAAGTGCTCCACTGCTTTTTAAAGCCTCAGGTGTTTTATACAGAGCATGTAACGTCCCAGAAATATTCCATTTCTCTGATCCACAATGTGATAAGATGTCTCTGTCCTTTTTCCAGTTTCTTTATTTACATAGATAATTTGTTAGCTGCTAACAGCTAGTTGAAGACATTCAGGTCATGTCAAAACTTTTACAATTGATGAGTCATTCAGCTGTGGTCTACCATAAGAAAACAAGTCTGTTTAGTTTCCCTGCTGCACAGAGGATGGGCCTTACACCTGTCGTCCACTTTGGAATACCCAAACTAAAAACAGGAGGCAAAGCAGAGGCTCACGTGTCCTTAGTGGGCACCCTTAGTGTCTGTGAGTGTGTGAAGTATGAAAAGGAGGAGAGCATCATATCAGAAAGTCATCACTTTATTCAAATTAAGTCTGGACAAACAGGAACATGTCACTGTAAACAAAGCTTACATACAAGGTGGTTTATTTCATCCTGCAGAAATATTAGTATGCAGAGCTGACGCTGGTTAGAGGAGCAGGTCAACACTTGGCTCACATGAAAGACCCACACACCATCCTGGCATGAAACAATAATGAACAGGATTGTTCATTAGTTGGGTTATCTCTGACGGATCATTCAATAAGCAGGAATAAAAAGTGATGTAATAATGCAACATAAAAAATAAAGACATGAAACACATCTAAATACATGGCAGCAACAGTGAATAATAAATAAGTGAAATGAACTAAAAGAGACTGAAAGGAGGTTTAGTTCTGTCATTAAAAGGTCTGAATTCTCTTGTGCTCAGTCTGCTTCCCTGCTGTTAGAAAGGACCAGCACTGACGATCCAGAGCAGTAGGTCCAGGAGACAAGGACACTTTAAAGTTAAAAACTAAAACTCTCTAAGATCAGAACAGGGCTCCAACGTTTGGATGAGGGGAAACACTGGCGCAGTAATTTCACCTGTTCAAAAGATCTCTGAGCAAATGAAGGCCTAAAAAATGTATCTGTGTCAGGAGTCGCCGTGTGTCATGAAGTCTGATATCAAGTTAAAAAAAGAAAACCCTGTAATATCGACTTCCAGCAGCACATCAAGGTTTGTATGGTATAAACAGTATGGTATTGTCAGGCAGGTAGTCCGGGCAATTATTCCTGCATTTTACCTCCAGCTATTCTGCACCTCCCTCACAGAAAACCAAACAGACTTAAATCCAAACATCTGAGGCCTCATGTACAAAGCGTGAGTACGCACAAAAACGTGGCTTACGCTGTAATTATTCTAATGTTCTTTAATATGCTTTGAATTCATGTTTTCTACCTTGTAGAGTGACTGTGTAAGTTCAGTTTTAAAAGGAGCTGATGGTTGACTCATTTTGATTCATCTTTATTCAATAAAGCAACATCATAACGTTACTCTATGTATTTATATTTCTCCAACTATCAAAGAATTTATGTCCAGGTGGAAATGAGAAAAACAAAACCACTTTTGTCATTTTTTAAGAAGAACTCAAAAAACACAAAAATTTGATAGATAAATTACTATTTTATTTGATAAAAATGGTTTTATATGAGTGTTTTTACTGTATTTCCCTTCTCTTTTGACTAGATATTAGACCCTCAGTCCCTCATAAGACTAAAATTAAGTTTGATTCAACAGTAACAGATGACACAGAAATCCCTTATTCTAAAGAAATACATCATGTTTTGTAAGATATATAAGTATTTCATTTACTTTTCATTACAAAAGCACCTTTCCCTTGTGGTCACTGTCACACCACAGAATGTTACTTCAGAGATTTTTTACCCTTGCATACTGGCTAGCTCATCAGTTGTCATGATTTTTTCAGGCTTTTTTATGTTAAACATAAGATACCAAAACTGATGTTGCTTGATGTCAAGACAACAATAGTGACTGAAATTCAGCAATGCTTGTCATTTCTAGCACATGATGGATATGACATTTGTTGGTGGAAATGACAGCACAAAACATTTTTAACCAGAAAATTCATTAAAAAATATCCCAGGTACTGGAAACATTCCTCAGAGAGTTTGGTCCATATTGACATGATAGCATCAAGCAGTTGCTGTTGTCAGCTGCACATCCATGATGTGAATCTCTCGTTCCACCACATCCCAAAGGTGCTCTATTGGATTGAGATCTGGTGACTGTGGAGGCCATTTGAGTCCAGTGAACTCATTGTCATGTTCAAGAAACCAGTCTGAGATGATTCCAGCTTTATGACATGGAGCGTTATCCTGCTGGAAGTAGCCATCAGAAGATGGGTACACTGTGGTCATAAAGGGATGGACATGGTCAGCAACAACACTCAGGTAGGCTGTGGACTTTAAACCAGGCTCAGTTGTTACTAAGGGGCCCAAAGTGTGGCAAGAAAATATCCCCCACACCATTACACCACCACCAGCAGCCTGAACCGTTGATACAAGGCAGGATGGATCCATGCTTTCATGTTGTTAACGTCAAATTCTGACCCTACCATCCGAATGTTGCAGCAGAAATCCAGACTCATCAGACCAGGCAACATTTTTCCAATCTTCTATTGTCCAATTTTGGTGAGCCTGTGTGAATTGTAGCCTCAGTTTCCTGTTCTTAGCTGACAGGAGTGGCACCTGGTGTGGTCTTCTGCTGCTGTAGTCAATCTGTCTCAAAGTTTGATGTGTATGGATCAAACTCTGAGGAATGTTTCCAGTACCTTGTTGAATCTATGCCACTAAGGATTAAGGTGGGTCTAGTTGAATGTGATAACATTGTGTAGTGAGCAGTGGAATAACTATTAGTTTCTATTTGTGGTGGCTGCTGGCTGAGATGAGGGATGAGATTAAATAGATCCTGAAATTTAGCCTGGTCTGGAGCAGACTAGCTCCACAGGATAAATCTCCATGGTAACTAATATCAAAACATGTTGAGCTTTCCTCTATTCTGCTTTTGTGCAACCGGATCACAGATAAGTTGAGCCAGGATAACCAAGATATCCTGACTTAATCCCTTATCCTAGTTTTATGCAACAGGCCTCAGGCCTGTCAGCCTGTTGTATGTGTGCGCTGGTGAGCAGAGGAGAGTGGAGGCTGCTGTAAAAGGCCAAACAAGCTCTCTGATGAAAATACAGTCTGTAGTCAGTTTCCCCCTGATCATCAGTCTGCTTATTCTAGGAGTGACAGACTGTCATAAACAAACCTTTTGAATTGTAAACAAGTTTATTTCAAACACCGACACTGATATTCATGAAAGCTTTGACTAATCACAGGTCTCACTCAGATGCTCTCCTTTTAGGAGAGGCCTGATTTGTTCCTATATGTTTCGTAGAAGAAAAAAGGTAATCTTTTATACAACCATCCACTTTATTTGCACCATCTCAAACAGGAGTATCTAAATACCTTTACTGGGATGCTGTATCCATAGAAAAACATGAGAGTGAGGAACAAGTATCTAAATATGGGATTCATTTAAGACCCGCTCTCTGTTTCACTGGTCAGTCCGAGTTCCTAGTAGATTCAGTCTTCAGAGGTGGATGTGGAAGTAGTGGTGTCCGACTCCACGCAATATTCCATAGGAAGCCAGAAGGGACAGAGCAGCAAGTACAGCCAGAGTCAGGTAAAAACCAGGTAACCTGTGGATCAGGGAAACCACTTAACTTGTGACCACTCATCAAATAGCAGAGCGCTGTCTGTCTGTACTGGAGAATCTGACTGAAACATGATACATTTTAACTGGAGCTATCAGACCTTTCTTTATTTTTTATGGTGTTTGTTGCACCTTTAATCACTTCTTTAATTTCCATTATTCAGCATCACTCACCCCCTGTTTTGTTTTTAGCAGTTAACGTGTTAACGCTGCCAGCTCTAGTTTAAATGTTCAGTGGAAACTGTTCAGCTGTATGAATTAACCTGTCCTTGTCGGACTTGACGTAGCCGTTGAAGTAAATCTGTCGGGCGAACATGTAGACCAGTCCCCCAGCAGCAGCTGTCACCTCACTGTAGAACGTGCCACAGGTCCACATCATGACGAGGAAAAGAGGGTAAAACTCGACACAGTTCTGACTGCAACACACACACACACACACACACACACACACACACACAGTGAGAGAGAGAGAGAGAGAGAGAGAGAGAGAGAGAGAGAGAGATTTACACTTAGGATTCAAAATTCAAGCATCTGTGACTTGAAAAAGCAAAAAACTTGCCAACATCTGACATGTCATTTTGTTCCAATCCATGAGCTTCTATTTGGTTGATGTTTTCATTCACATACAGCCTGTTCACAGATTCTGCACAGGAAACTATAGCATTGGTATGCTGGGTCTGGATTTCTCAGGACAGGAAGATCTTTGTTTGAAGCATGATTTCTGCACGAGTAGCATCAACCAAATTAAGATGTCTGCGTGAAAATCAGTCTGTATGCAAAGCAACAGCAGGAGTAACTCAATGCAGCGTGAGAGCAGCTCTGCTCCTGTGGTTCTTAATGTGAGGAGGGTTTATTTCTCTCTTTATAAACAGAGATCTGCATGAAGAGCAGCCAATCTGGTGCTGAGTCACTGAAGACAGATTTCCTGACTTCCTAAATGCATCAGAAATGATGATCCTCCTCCATTCCATTTCCAGTTTGGAAAAAATAAAATCTAATTTTTCACTAATTCATTCATTCATCATGGGTGGCTGGAGTCTACCCCAGCTGTCTTAGGGCGACA
Source organism: Labroides dimidiatus (assembly GCA_030710495.1). Lineage (NCBI taxonomy): Eukaryota > Metazoa > Chordata > Actinopteri > Labriformes > Labridae > Labroides > Labroides dimidiatus. Next base: position 31,789,551 of record CM061150.1, on the reverse strand, counting down.
CCCTGGACTGAGGGAATAGCCTGTTTGTCGCGGTATAGCTTCTAGTAACACCTTCCACAATTTGCCTCGGGTCACGTCGGTTTGACTCCTGTGTTATCAAAGACACTTCCTTTTAAAACTTGAAAACTACACATGGACAGATGCTTAAATACATTTACCATATACAAACCGGATTCGGTTGAAGTTGGGAAATTGTGTAAAATGTAAATAAAAACAAAATACAACGATTTTTTACATTTGTAGTGTATTCAATTGAATATGGGTTGAAAAGGATTTTCAAATCATTGTATTTTGTTATTATTTACATTTTACACAATTTCCCAACTTCAACCGAATCCGGTTTGTACAATGCACACAAATATTATTAAAATTGCATGTCGAAATTGACTGAGGAAATCCGTTGTGTTTCAAGTCTCTTATTGAATTATTCCCTGCTGTTATTCAAGACGGCCAACAGTCAATCTAAACACAAGTCTAATATTGTACATTGTCGTTCAATAATAATAATTGAGAATGGGTTGTTTGCTGTATAAATTACTATATGTTGTTTATTATGAACAGTGATTATAGCTGTAATTCAAAAGATAGGCAGTTTATTATCTTATTTATATTTGTTTATACTATCGTCATCTTATTGCCTTTTAGCCCTTCTACTATTTGTTTACTTCAAACTACTACTACTACTTCAATTTTATTCTCTTCTATGTCCAGTGACTGTATTATCTTATTGTTGTATCTATATTCATTCATCATTATTATTTGTTACTAGTTTACTTTAACTATTTATTAAAATCAAAATCATAACATTTATCTCTTTTTCTTTATCTACATTTTTATTGATGTTGTTGTTTTTGTCTTTCTTACTGTTTCCATTCTATCTCCTTTTTTACTACATTCTTACATCTGGTCCTCATGGCTTCAGTCTATGTATCTTTTCTCCTATATGGACGAACATACTATCATAATCAGGAGGCTGTATTAGCAGAAAGAGAATTTGCAGTATGTTTTCAAAAATCCCTTGAAAATGACTGAGATTAAGATGCAGATATTATGACGTGTTTTTGGCAGAGAATTATAACTTCAAATAGCCAAAGTGGTATGTCAAACATCAATTTTAATGGAAAAAAAAACAATAATATTTTGTATAAAATAGTATAAGCCTGAAAGGGAGAGAGAGAGAGAGAGAGAGAGAGAGAGAGAGAGAACAACACTAATAACCTTACAGCACTTAAAGAAATTGTGGTAAAGTTTCCAGTGTTTCTATTGGTTCAAATTTCCAATTCCAAAATGTAACGATGTGTATGAAATGTACAACAGAAGATGCAATAGAAAATACACAATGCTTTATATAATCAAACAAACATTAATTCTAAAGAGGATCTTTTCATTTTCCATACTTCCAGAGAAGCCCTCCACTCAGCTGCAGCCATGGCAGTTGTGGCCTGGCAGTACCAGCTCCCATAGTGCTGCTGGTGGGTGGCAGGGTCTCACTCCTTGTTACACTTTTTGCAGGTGATTGTGGTCTACTTCCTTGTGAATGGCCTCTTTTTTCCACCCTGCTCCTCCCGTCTTTAACTCTTGTGGTACATCTGTGTACCTGCAAAGCATCTGTAAAGCATTTGTCTTAAAAAAAGCAAAGCTAAAATAACATGCAGCATTGCACCATGCTTGCTCAACAAAAATAACACACTAATACATTCATACTGTTTTGTATTCTCCACACCAGGTGCTACTGCTTTTTTTATTGCCCTCGATCTCCCTTTTGTCTATTTTTTGGCAGCGTGGAGGATACACCGTCCGTCTCCAGTCAAAATCAGACAGACTTTCTCACAGCCCAATGATCTTGGCAGCTCTTTTTCTTGACAATGCAAGGCTGTGATCCTTTAATGACAACAAAAAAGCTGCCATGTCCTGGGCTGTTTGGAGGCCCTCGATATTGTTCAGCCCAACTGAGTCCTACATTGAACTAAAAATTTTTTTAAAGGATTTTACTTCTATAAATATGACATTAATTATTTGAAATATTACAGATGTAACTTCAAATAAGTAAAAAACACAATGAGAAATTACAGCTACATCTCGACTGCTGGAGCCAGATGACATCGATGGTTGCTCATCTATTGTGGTGGATGCTGTCAATGGTTGCTCATCTGTAGCCATGTCTTTCTGGGGAGCTAAATTTGAAGTAGTAAAAGTAAAGATTGTCAAGATTATTGTTGTTGCTGTTGTTCTTATTATCATTTTAAGTAGTAGTAGCAGATGTAGTAATAGTAGTAGCTGTAGCAATAACAAGTTACAGTTGCACAAATACTGGATCATTTCACAATTTACAGGGTTTTTTTTCGACTGCATGAATAATAAAATCATAAGTTTTACACAGTTATCAAAATCTTACACTCAAGGAGCAAAACATGGGCCCAGGTTTACAACACTATAAGCACAGAGTCAACTTCACACTTTTGCAAAACAATAAATACAGTGATTTGCAAAACACCAAACGCACTTGTATACATTAGACACTGAAGTTATCATGATGTCACTTCCTTTCAATTCACAAGCACTGACTGAAAATACAGCAGGTGAGTTCACCTGCCTTCAACCAAATAGGACAGAGTCAGAAGAAGAAGAGTGAGGGTGAGAGAAGGAATCCACGGAGGATGAGAAGGAGGAAACAGAAGGAGGAAGCAGAGGGAGAACATGCCCAGAGAAGAAGAGGACCAAATTTATCAAATGAAATTTGCGCAGCACTAGTTGACCATGTCTTGAACCATGATTTAACTCTCAGGGCGGCTGGACGAAGAGGTCAGAATAACCTGAGCAGATTTACAGATTCTAAGCATCTGTCATCAGGACATTTAGATGAGAAAACGGGTTAAAAATCTGTCTACAGTTACAGTAATCAGCTGCTTATTGTAAGCACCATAGCTGCAATTTTGATACTCCTTCCTTTGACATTTTACAGACGGTTACATTTATCTATTTTTTTTCTACGTACAATTAAAGGATGAAAACGACAAGGTTGAAGGGCCCATATTCACACTAGAACAATAGAGAGAGAACATAAAGATGGTTTTGGTAAATAATGCTGTAAGACTCAGAGAAATTTAAGACAACATTATCAGTGACCATTTTAATAACGTCCATCAGGTCTCTCTGGTAACATCAGGATCACATGGAACAGCTTCATGGAGTGACTATAGAGCAGACTTCCGAGAGGGTCAAACAGCTGCAGCGTGTTTTACTTCTTCCTGTAACTGTAACCTGAGCTGGATACAGTATCTTATGTTTGTCTGATATTTGCTGAGCTTACAGTGTTACACACTCTGCTGTAGTAACATGACAACTGGGACATGTTTTATTGTGATTCTCCATGTTGACTGATTTGGGTTTATGGAGAGAAATAAATGATTTTGTCATCAGTCTGCAGTGTTGGTCTTATGCAGCATTTGGTGAATTTAGTGTATTTTTGCTCTTTCTCTGCATGCTTCACTCACAGGACTCTAATCACTGAGAAGTAGAACTGCTCATTGTGTTTGAGGTGTTGTGCTTTAGGTGAGTAGCAGCAGTGTGTAACTCGTTCATACAGATTAAGTCATATGACACTTGTGTTTCATGTGATAGAAAAATATGTTTTTTATAAATAAGGGTAAAGTTTTTACAAAAGTGTTTCATTTTGCAAAGGATCTGAGGTGTTCTGCTATCTTGTGTGTGTGTGGTTGTGTGAATTGTGTGTAGTGTTTTGACAAAATGAGCCCTGTTTTCAAAATCGTGTTAAAGCAGCAGAAGGGAAAAAAAACTAATAGAAACTTACGGCTGCACATTATGGCCACAGCTGAGGGCTGAGTCTGTTCTTTGGCTGATGAGACAGGCACAGGTTGTGGATTCAATTCATGTGGAGGCGGAAATTTTCCATTGAGGCTGAACCTCTTGCACACCGGTATGTGGGTAGAACATGACCACCTTTCTTTACTGTCCCAGTCTGCGTGTATAGCTGAAAACATGGTGGTCTTGAAGGCAGGGGATGTATTTTTGCTATGCCTCACAGATGTCTGCCATCCTGGCAGAGTTGATCAAAGGCAAACCAAGAGTGTTAAGGCCTCTGTCTCCATCATATGCTCCTCCTACCTGGTGCAGAAAAGCCCCCTTAGCTGTTTCTATCACCTCATCTGGAGACTGAAGTTGGGCCCAAGGCCTTTTCTCAGCCTTGGCTCTTTTTGCCTCCTGTGAGTCAAAGAGTCTGGGACTGCCATTTCCACTCTTCCTAAACTTCGGATCCATTCTGTAAGGCATGAAAAAAAAAACATCAAGAGTCATAAAAAGCTTGATCTGATCTTGTATGTTGTACAAAATAACATAATGTATTGGTACAGTTCTGTCATTTATGATAATGCAGACTGTAAACATAATTTAATCAAAACTGTATCATAAACATACTCCACATTGCACTCTAATAGTCATCTTAGAACTTAACCAATACAAATGAAACTAAGCCTCTCTCTACTAAGCATGGCTAAAAACTATCAAACCAAGCTAATGGTTACTAACTATAGACCTAATGTATGTAAGTTTCATTCATGCTCAGACAGTCCGTTTACTATTTACAGTCTCAAACAACCAGAAACACGTTGGTTAAATCTGCATCTTCAGCAAACAAAAGGCACAATTTCGCATATATAAATAAATGAATGAATGAAAGAATGAATGAATGAACATACATCTAATTTGACCTGTCTTCACTAACTTTGGTTATAAACAATACAAAAGACGAACAGCGTCCGATATCCAGAGGCCACTATCGGTAATAACTAACTGTTATGAAAAGCTCGCCTTCCATTAAATGTAGACCAATTTATTCCTTGTCTAATTATAAAGGTTACCTAATATGATTATTATCAGCAGCCCAAGGGCTATATTTTAATTGGTGCGCACTTTAATCCACCAATCACATGTAATACTACAGTACAGTAAAGCCGGCAAAATTATAGCTGGCTAATTTAGTCTGCTAGTGGCAAGCCGTATCTTTTAATAATGTATTTCAGTGTTATATTACTATGAATCCGACACAATTGAAATGGCAGACACTTACCGAACAATCGCAGATGAATTCTCAGAGCTGTCTCTCCAGTGGAAGTTTGTGCTCTTGTAAATGTACACCGACTTCATGGAGAATGAGAGGGGGTGGGTTGATGGGAGTAACATTCACTGATTCCATTGGTCAAATCCTGGCAGGCTAAGTGAGTGGTGATTTGCGCTTGGAATTCTTGGTAGCAGTGTCACACATGATTGGTCAAATCTTGGTAGCGATAAGCCACTTGATTGGCTCTTATGTGACGGGCTTTGCTCGACTTACATTTGACAGGGAGCGCCACCGTGCAGCCCTCATTTTTTGCTCCTTTTTAAAATAAGTATTTTCTGCATTGAATGAATATATATATATATATATATATATATATATATATATATATATATATATATATATATATATATATATATATATATATATATTGTTAAAGGGTCAATAAACATCTCAATTCCAAGAAACTATAATTTTCTGGATATTTTTTGATGGGTCAGACTTTGAGGGGTTAAAGTAGTTGTCTTCTCCTCTTGAGGAATGACCTGACAAAGCCTGACTTTTGACTGATCTGAACCATGATGGTGTAATTGACATAAAAGCTGCAGGTATTAGAGTGGGGACAAAACTCCAACCTGCATCTATCCAACAAAGCTCTTCAACAAAGCAGCTATCAGAGTCCTGACTGGTCATGGATCATTCTCTATCCTCCTGTAGAGAAGAAAAACTGACTTTACACTGTTTTAAGGAAACTTTGAGACTGTTATTTCTTCTGTTGCTATGACCTTAAATAGACTGACTGGTCTGACTATCTAAACGTGCTCTGTCCTCAGCCTTGACATTTCACCCAGGTCTAGCACTTGGCCTGTTGGACTGTGCTGTTAAAGTTTAAGAAAAGACATGTGGGTCCACTTACTGGGCTCTGAAGGTTCTCTCAAACTCTGGTGGTCCAGTGATGCAGGGAGGCTGGATTTTATGAGCACTCCTGAGCAAACCAACCTGTCGTGCCAGGTAACCTGCAGAAAGAAGAAAGACTCAAACAATTGTTCACAGTGGACAGTGGGACCTGGGATCAAACTCCTGATTCACCCCCCTACCACTCATCCAATCTACCCCATCTTGAATTGACTCTTAAAATGTTACATTTCATCTTTAATATCCAGATTAATTTACCCACTGTGTTAAAAAAAAAGTCTAATTAGTCAAAATCCAACATGATTTACAAAAACCACAGATGAGAGATCAGCCTGAGGTGGGATAGATAACTCCAGAAAACTATTTGCAAGGGTTCCTATGATCTTCATCAGGAGAAATGTGCTGCAGAAACTTTAAATCTTTACAAACATGCAAAAGTCAAGAACAAACAGAAACAGAAACATTCAAATGAGACAACACGCTGCAGGAGGAGACTGACAGCAAAAACTTAACAAACTCACCACAAACACACACACACGGTGCAAAGAAAAAACACATGAAACCATAAAACATCTGGAAAACATGCTCCAAACTGAGGCTTGAGAACAGAGGTGTTATGTGCCTGCAGGAGGCGCTGGTTCGCACTAGGTTTTATTTTTTGCTTTGCCTTATGTGATGGAGAGTGCTCAAGTCAGCTGAGTTGTTTCTCCTTCCTGTAGCATGTTTTAAATAACAGACTTGGTATTTTAAAGATTAATGATTTTTGCATCTGCGGCTTGTTTTTCCTAATGAACAAGTTCAGGCTATTGCAGAGGCTTTGCTCTTGTTGGCTTCTGGACCACTGAGCTCCTGGACCACTGAACTAGGAGACCACTGAGTTCCTGGACTACTGAGCTCAAGGATCATTGAGCTCCTGGACCACTAAGCTCCTGGACCACTGAACAAATGGACCACTGAGTTCCTGGACCACTGAACAAATGGACCACTGAGTTCCTGGACCACTGAACAAATGGACCACTGAGTTCCTGGACCACTGAACAAATGGACCACTGAGTTCCTGGACCACTGAGTTCCTGGACCACTGAGTTCCTGGACCACTGAGCCACTAGGAACAGTTAAACCATGTTTGGATGAGTAATATATGTTGTTGTTAGGGGTGCACCAATCACTATTTTCTGGCCAATCACCTATCTTTAAACAGCCTGACCTGTCGATACCGATTTGGCTCAATACCGATTTTTTGACAACTGACAACACACATCTTCAATGTTCCAATCTTATTGTATTGAAAATCATTGAACAATACCTGTGAAACAATAAAATCTTTGTTTCAATTTAAACAACCAATAACGTGTAAGTTTTAGGTTGTCTTGTAGTGGAAAAAGAAAAATGCCCAAATGCGTCAGCTTTGTGGCTATTCAAATGTAAAAATATCAAACTTAAAATAACTTGTAACAGCTTACAGGACAAAAGCTCCTAAGAGTCAAACATTCTACAAAAAATAAAGTACAGCATGTGCAATATTTTCAAAAGTCAACAGTAACGAGACTTAACAAGGCACGGGTAAATTGTTTTCCCAGACTTATTGCAGTCACTTGTACATTAGTGGCAGGTTTTTCTTGATGAACAAAAGCATTTCTGCTTTTTCACCCGACAGGCGACTTCTTTTATCATTTCCTACATGTCCAGCCAAGCTAAACAGGCGCTCGCTTTCAGTGCTTGGGCATGGGGCAGAGAGATAGGCTCGGGCAAGTAGAGCAAGATGAGGGAAACGATTTTCATTGAGCCTCCAGTAGGCCAGTGGATCCTGGCTCCTGTCGATGGGAACTTCAGACAGGTAGTTCTGTACCTGAATGGCTATAGGGCTGGCCAGATGTTGCTCCTTCTCAATGTTCTCCTTTGAGGATTTCATTATGTACAGCAAACAGCAGGCTAAACCTTTTGGCTGCAGGTGCATCTATGTCAGAAGGTCCCAGTTCAGTAGATGTTCCTGCAGGGTTCTCATCCACAGGTGTGCATCAGGTGTCCCCCTCTCACAGTTTAACTTCTTCCTTCATCTCTGCCGAGAAGTAGCGATTCTTGTACCTTGTTTTGCATAAACAAAGAAAGACAGGTCAATTATTGTGTTTTGTATACACAATCAATTTTCATGACTTGCTTGTAGATAAAGCAATATACCTCAATAAAGCTATTCTTATTTTTAATTTGGTTTTGTAAATGCAGCAGTAGGCTAACAATAATTGTGGCTAAAAAATACAATATTCATAGTAACTTGCCTGGGATCAAGAATAGTGGCCAAGCTCTACAGGGGCTCAAGCTTGATGTTGCTGAATCTTCTCACAACAGCCTCCAACAGTGTGGCTTTGGCTGTACCCACACCACAGTCTGTGTCTGCTTGCCTCTCCAAAAGCCGTTTGAGTGCAGTGATGGCTGGGATGACATCTGCTGCTGTAGCTGTTGATGAGCTGATCTCCTTTGTGAGTTCCTCAAAAGGTGGGAGGATGGTCAGCACATTGTTCATAAGCTCCCACTGGTGTGCAGTGAGTGTGGCTGGTAACTCGTGTTCAGCAGCATACACACCAATAGCACGTCTCTGCTCCATCAGCAACTGCAACATGTAGACCGTGCTGTTCCTTCTTGTTGAAACGTCTTTCTGCAGTCACTTCCTTGGCTGACCCAACTGTGTCTGTATGTCGTAGAGTCGGGAATAAGCGAGCGATGAATGCTTAAAATGCCCAACAATTCTCCTTCCCGTTGCCACAATATCTGCGGTGCTGTGCTGCCCTAGTTGTCCCTCATTGACAACAAGTTGCAGTGTGTGTGCCAGGCAGAGCAAACTTTTCAAGTTGGCATCATCCAATGCTTTTGCCATATTATGAGCGCTATCCCGTAAAACAACGTGAACTCTTGCCTGATCGATTCCCCACTGATCCAACATTGTCTTAAACTCTGCTACTAAGTTGGCAGCAGTGTGAGACCCCGACATTTCTTTGCAGTGCAGAAGTACTTTATGATGTTCAAACTGTTCCTCTATTCACTGCGTAGTAAGACTCAACATCGACATTAAACTTACATCAGATGTCCAGATGTCTGTTGTAAAGCTGAGTGTCTTTGCATCTGCTTCTAGCACGGGTGTGTCTCAAAACTTCGTCGAACAACTCCGGTAATGCAACGTCGGAAGAGTATCTCCGACTTGGCACATTATACCGTGGGTTCAGGTGCTGCATGAGGTTTCTGAAACCTTGGTCCTCGACGACTGAAAATTGCTGGTCGTCTATTGCCATGAACTCCATAATTTTCTTCGTAGTGGCTTTGCTCCTTTCACGGCTCATAAGCGCTCATAAGGGCCACTGCCTGGGTCTTTGCTCCCGCTTTAGATTTAGCTTTCATACTAGTTTCAAACGCTGCATACTCAGAGGAGTGGTGGTTTCTTAAATGGCGAATGAGGTTTGTTGTATTAAACGTTTTGAGCAAATGTGACTGCCAGACCTTCCCAGAGATATGAGATCAGTGGATAAGATCAGTTTCATATGAAAGGATTGGCCGATCGCTGATCCCCCAAAATTAAGGAAATCAGCACCGATTGATCGGCGTTTACTACCTGTTTCCTACACATTATTACAGGGTTACCAAATAAAAGGATGAACAACAACTAAACATGCACCGATTGATCGGTCGGCCTATATCTTTCAGAAAATCCAAACACATATTTTTTGAAATATTTTCAATTACTCTTCTTCACCACAATGTGTAGAAAGATAAACTTGTGATGAAATAACAGAAATATTATATATTTTTGATCATTTTACTCCCACATTCAGGGGAAAGTGTCATCTCTATCACACCACAAAAAAGGTGTTTTTAAATTAAAAAAAAAAATAAAAAAAACTTAAATGACCCAAGTTTCCAAAACATTTAATAAAATTCTACACATAGATCTTTTCAAATGTATAACCGTAGTTATTTAAGCATTTAAAAGATCATATTTTCTCATAATCTGGATCTGGGGTGGCCAACCAGTCAGCGACCAAGACCCACGAAATAACCATAGTACTACAAAGAGCCACATCATACACGTGAGTTTACAAACACAATCACTCCCTCACATTAACATGAAATGACAACATGAAAATCAATGCATTTCCAATTTTTAAAGTCAGATATATTTATCTCATTCAACCGAGTACCCATGAGTTAAAATACATACAAAGCCTCCTCTCTCTCTCTCTCTCTCTCTCTCTCACACACACACACACACACACACACACACACACACACACACACACACACACACACACACATTCCCTCTCTCTCCGTTCCCCTGTTCTGTCTTCTCCCCAACTTTCAGGCTACAGACAAACTTCCTGTCATGGAAGCAGAAAGAGAAAGGAATAAAATCGTAGGAGAGACAGAAAGCGTGTAAGAAATAAAACACTGCGCTTTCTTCGGTTGATTCTTTTTTTACGTCCTTTTCTGGGCTTTTGACAGGCAACAGTGACCCAAAAAAGATAAACGAGTGTGATCCATTTGTACGCAGTCGTCTACTGCTGTGAGTGAGGATTATGTTGGGGGAAAAAATGCTATATGCCCACCAAAAGTCAAATCCTTAAATATAAGGCCCACAACTTATCAATCAGCACTCGTAGGAGGATAATTTTACGATCGGCAGCCAGAACATGGATCTTTATTTTGAAATGATCGGATACTCTGATAGTTTTTTGTGTCTGTTGTCCTGTTTGGTACGATCTGCTCTGCAGAAATTGATGCATTTCTGCAGCGTACTCCACCAAAACCAGACTTGCAGCGTCTCAGCGGCGAGCAGCCGTTGGTGGCACGCGCCGAAGATGGACCATAACGAGGGCTGTGTGAATGCAATGATTGACCAGAGTGGTTTCTAAGTACGGCGTAGTGCGCGGCGCTGACGGACCGCGGCGCTTACAAGAGTATGTGTGAATCAGAGATGACAGTCCATACTTCCTGTTCAGTAAGAAAAAAACACGGGGATGGAAGAATGTGGAAAAGCCCTGAGTCTGTGAATTTCTACAGCTAAAGAAATTCCTAAATGCAGAAGTAGACGTACTAACGTGTTGAACTCACCCATATGCAGGGCCGACAGGAGGGACACCCCGGCCAATAAGAAAGGGGAGTCGGATCCCATGATTCAGCTGAGGGCAAAATCCTGAGCACTGTTTACCCAAGCCCAAAATGAGCTTTACATAAGGAGGACTGACTTCCTGAAGGCGTGCGTTAGAGGTAGTCCAGCCCACAACAAGTGCTGGCATTGCTGTCTCAAAGACTGACTAAAAGGCTAGGTCTCAAAGCTCCAAAGTTTCATCCTTCTTTCTTCTACTTGCTTCGTTCACTAGTGTCTTAGTCCCTCCCACCAGGGAGGATGGAGGGATGAACGGAATGAAGCGAGTAGAGAGGAAACGAGGGAATGAAGAAAGGATAGAGGAAACGAAGAGAGGAAAGGAGGAGATTTGTTTTGAGAGAAATGAGACGTCCTTTCCTCCGGGGCGTCACATGAAGTGACATGTTTTAGTGATGACGGGATCAGCTGATCACCTCTGGATCATCTGTCAGTCAGCTCTAACAGCTGATCACCTCTGGATCATCTGTCAGTCAGCTCTAACAGCCGATCACCTCTGGATCATCTGTCAGTCAGCTCTAACAGCCGATCACCTCTGGATCATCTGTCAGCTCTAACAGCCGATCACCTCTGGATCATCTGTCAGTCAGCTCTAACAGCCAATCACCTCTGGATCATCTGTCAGTCGGCTCTAACAGCTGATCACCTCTGGATCATCTGTCAGTCAGCTCTAACAGCCGATCACCTCTGGATCATCTGTCAGTCGGCTCTAACAGCCGATCACCTCTGGATCATCTGTCAGTCAGCTCTAACAGCCGATCACCTCTGGATCATCTGTCAGTCAACTGCCAGGTCCAGGTTATTTTCTTTTTCTCTCCCCCCCCCCCCCCCCCCCCCCCCCCTGATCTTTAGGGTTTTAACAGTCTGTAGCTATGTGAGCTACCACAGCACAAAGTGACAGAACTTGGAAATATTAAATGAATGAACGCCACATTGTTTGAATTCCATCTGTTTTACTATTATTACTGTTGGACTCATCATTCCTTTAAATATATGATGGTTTTCACTGTAGTTTTATGTAATGATGCAGAGAGGATGACCAGGAGATAGAGCTCAAATAAATTGTAGAATTGTAAAAATAAATTGTTACTGTATATAGGAGCAATTGGTATGAGTTTTTGCCTACCACTAGATGGCACTGTTTTTCTGTTTTCTAAACGCCACAATGATCACCAAGTGTGTTCAATTAGAGCAGGTAAGCTGAGCGTAGGTTGGAAGGCAAAGGGAGCACATGGTTCTTAACTTACAAAGATATTTTGAAGTTGAATCAGCCACTGAGGCGGCTCTGCCCCTTCCTGTAGAGCAGGGGTTTCCAAACTAACCATGCCAAGCCCCCCAAAAACAGCATTAGCTTCTGGCCGGGACCCCCTTTGCAAACCATGTATGGTATGAGCATACACTGTAAAAACAGAAATGGATGTCATCTTGCTGGGCTCAAACTGAGGTCACCACAAAAACTGCTCCCTCTGCTGGCTGGCTGCAGTACAAGACAAAAACTCCGCCTCTCTATTCATTCCAGATGGGCTGTGGTCAAACTTTAAAAAACGATTACACCTCATAGAAACGTTTGTCTCATCCGTATGCTGTGGTGATATTTAGATATTATTGGGCTGCATTGGCTTCAGGTCCTCTTTTTTCTGAAATGTTTCCTTTTTATTAGTTATTAGAGGTTAAAATTAGGGTCTTGATTAACAATGATTGACAGCTGCTGTTCATGTGTAGTTTTTTTTCAGTAATAATAAAATACATCAGGAAGGAGAGTTAAGAAAAGAAAAAAAATATATTATTTTTGTCACCCGCTTCCACTCAGATTTTCCCAGAGTACCTTGTAAGTCTTTACTGCGCAGACTCTGGCTGCACAATGATGGCCAATGGAGGCTCCTGTGACGGAATTTTTTTGGCTTCAAAACCGTACAGTGGTATGAGGCGGAGCCACTCTGTCCATTCTATATACAGTCTATGGGTATGAGGCTGAAAATGATGCTTTCAGGGCCCGCTCGGGCAAGGTAGCTCGATGTGTGAATGCAGCAGATTGCCTGAACAAATGCTCTTCTTTACGTCTAAAAAAAGTCTGCTGTTTTTTCAGCCTTCAGACCCTCTCTAAACACTCGTTAGAGAGGGTCTCCTGACATAGTGTCAGGTGCAGAGGAAGGAGCACAGATGCAGGAGCAGCTTCAGTTCAAAAGAGTCTTTATTAAAAACAGGTTTGGTACACGGGTAGTCAGTCAGCGAGGCAAAGGTAGCAAGTCCAGCAGGCAAAAAATCAGAAAACAGGTCCAGGCACGGGATCAGAAACAGGATCAAAGATTCACGAGGGTTACTATGAGATGGCTGGATGTATCTACTCAAAATGAAGTGCCATAATCTGGCAGGGAAGTGAGGGAACACCCGGGTATAAGAGGGGAAGGAAGGTGAGTATAACAAGACACAGGTGCGACACATTAGGGAGGGGCCAGGTGATCAGCAGTGAGGGAGGCAGCTTGACAGGAACTGAAAAGACAAGAGGCAAGGGTTAACAAAATAAACCAGGAAGTTTGAAAGAAAGATCTTCATTTGACAGATACTGACACATAGGACACATTTCAGGCAATCATGGCCATTTTTCTCTATGGCTGTAAAGCCATACTTCATGTATGCTGCCTCATATTGAATTTCAGTTGGTCATGAGCTCTTCGGGATTTTTGCAGTCGAATTCTCCAAGGCAGGGCCTTTGGACTGCTCCTTCTGTCTTTTTCCTGTCAAAAATCTTTTCTTCTTTTGCTAGCTAGCAGCTTGATAACAGGCAAAAACCGCCAGTTGACACAGATGATAACATCGTCATGCCCAAGTTCAAACTGTCACACGATGTGCAGTTAAGTACAATCTGAAACTTAAGAATCTGACGGTTACAACAGTTTAGTATATTCAGGACAAATGGTTATATAAAAAGAATAATAAAATAAGAAAATAAAAATAATTTGATTCTATTTTTTCCCCTTTCCCCCAATTTTCTGAGACCCCTCTAGCGCCCCCTGGCGGCCCCCACTTTGAAAACCACTGCTGTAGAGTGCATCTGTGTTAAAGGACCAGTCCATCTTGTTGTCCAGGTGTACACCTAGATATTTGTAGGTTGGCACCACCTTGATGTCCACCCCTTGAATGTTAACTGGCTGATGGCAGAGTCTGGATCTTTGTAAATCTACTATCATTTCCTTTGTCTTTGAGCTGTTCAGTAGGAGGCAGTTTTTGTGACTCCAGTCTCTGAAGGCTTTTGTCTGATCACTGTATTCAGATTCCTGTCCATTCTGGATACTCGCCACAATAGCAGTATCAGCTGAGTATTTCTGGACGTGGCAGGACTCAGAGTTGTATTTGAAGTCTGCTGTGTACAGTGTGAACAGGAATGGAGCCAGAACAGTCTCTTGTGGAGCTCCCGTGCCTTAGGGGTCTTTAGTACTCACGGGTGTCCACGTGTTATTCAGCAGACTGGGATGCACTGCTATCTGCAGCCACGTTGAGCTGATGTGCTTGTGTTTCTGTAATTACAGCGAGCTGGAGTAAAAGTGATTATTTTTCAAACCCATGCATGCCTGAAAACTCAATATTGTGTCCACGTGTGCAACAAATAATCATCATTTACAGCTTCACTTATTATTTCCTCTCCATAGTGAGTCCATATTTGGTCATAACCTCGACTCCAAACCAACTTTTTTATCAAACACTCAAAGTAAAAACTGGATTTAGAATATCAGCAGTTAATATTGATTATTGGTGCTCAAACCTGCTTCACTGAGGTTGGATAAAGAAGACACATTTAATAACACAGCTGCAGACGGCGCTGGTGTTTCAGTGTAAAGTGTGACCCTGTTAACTGGAGACTCTCAGCCGACCATCACTGACATGTTCAGCTGAGAGTCTCCAGTTAGCACGGCCACTCTTTACTCCAAAACACCGATTGCTCTGTGACACACAGAACTTGATAGAAGTTGACTCCATGGTGAGTCCAAAGTGAGTAAAAACACTGTAAATATGTTTAGAACTACAAATAAACTGCAATTCTTGTTTTTTAAATATCAAAATAACAACCCTCCTCCTTTATCTGGGCTTGGGATCGGCTAAAGTGACCAAAAAGGGACACTCTGATGGAGTTACTTTTTTTTTTAAAACATTACAACAGGTGAAATTAGATTCTTCTGACTTCATTCATGTGTTGAATGAAGATGTTCTTCTCATCTTAAGTCTAATAAGACCGTTGTTACTAAACATAAGACATAAACATTGGCTTGGATTTCAGTTTTTGCTGTGTTTTGAGAGGTAAAAACTCCTGGCCTGGGTTAGACTTTTAGTACTAAAAGAAAAAATAAGGAAACATTTTAAAATGAAAATTAAAAAAAAAACATAAAAACAGTAGTAAAAGAAGAATTTAATAATAAAATACATATAATGACATCAATGTTGCATGAAATCAGAAGGCGCTGTTATAGATCTTTGTGGAAATGTTCAAAATGCTTCAGCCACACTTTAAACAACTTGTTCACATTTTATTTCAAAGGGTTTTTCTATTCTCTAACCTATAATAACTCCCTTTGTTTCCATGTCAGCAGCTGATACTCACCTTCTCCACCTGTGTTCATCATCCTCAGAGGCCGCTCAGGTGGAGGAGAAAGAAGGAGAGCCCGTTCAAGTCCAGGAGTGTGTACTTACCTTCACACAGAGGAGGAGGAGGAGGAGGAGGAGGAGGAGGAGCAGCTCCTCTCACCATGGAGTCACACACAAACAAAAAGACAGGAAATGATTAGTAACAGGAAGTCTTTGATTCAGGAAAGAAGTCAGATTATATGGATGAAGAAGAATTTAAAGCTCAGTCTTACCTTCTTCGTCATGTGGGGAGAAAGTGGTTAGTAAGGTGTTCTTTGAAATATGGATTAATGATGATATGAGTGAAAGAGATCAAAGGTCATACTCACCTGTTTGCTCCCTGTTTGACTCACTCTGATATCAGTGTCCTGTCAGTCTTCATCTCAGAGGGTCCAGTCAGTCCCTGTCAAGGTCTCCTTTCTGTCTTCATGCCCAAGCTGTCAACAGCCCTGGCAGACACAAAGGCTACATGGGATCCAAGCGGTCCTGTCAGACACAGATGATACAGATTAGAAGCCTAATGGATCCATTTGATCCATGAGAGCGCTCCATCTGTCTCCTCAGGAGTCAGTCTGGGGCGCTCTCATGAGACGACCTCGACCTCTTGGGAACATTCCCGTCTGCAGCCCCATCATCGCTGTCATCCCTGCGGCGTTTTCTGGAGCTGCTTGAGCCCTCGGATGAGGAAGATTCCTGGTCCTCATCCTCTGACGGGCTGTCAGAGGATGAAGAAGATTCCTGGTCCTCATCCTCTGACGGGCTGTCAGAGGATGAGGAAGATTCCTGGTCCTCATCCTCTGACGGGCTGTCAGAGGATGAGGAAGATTCCTGGTCGGATGAAGAGGACGTCTCCTCGTCTTCCAAATCACTCCCTGAAGAGGAATCGTCTGCTGGTGGAGGGTAAAAGTGCCCATACATGGCAGACAGACGATCCAGAAAAGGAGTGAGAACGTCCAGATCCACAGGGAAGTCAGGCAGGTTGGGCACGTCAGCTGAGGCAGGTGGGGCAGGAGCACTGAGAGAGTCAGCAGGTGGGGATGAAGGCTCAGGGAGCTCTTCCTCATCCTCAACCACAGCCCTCTGCGGGAAACTACTGTCCAAAGCATTCTGCATGGCACGACGCTCTATATTAAACAGCGTCACCAGGGTGCTTTCAAGGCGTGACCTAAAGGCAGGATCAGCAGGGTTCAGGTCCATGAGATCTGGGATGAAGGCAGGACCAGCAGGCCGGAAAGATGGAGGCACCACAGCAGTTAGAGGGTCAGGCTCAGGATCAGAGGATCCGTCAGAATCTGCATCAGATTCTATGTCGGATGAGGGTTCAGAGTCCTCGTCAGATGGAGGTTCAGAGTCCACATCAGCTGGTGGATCAGGTGGAGAAGAGGGACTTTGTTCCCTCTCTTCCTCTCCTCCTCGAGGCTCCACCTCTTGAAGCCCGTCCACGGCATCCAGCTCCTCTTGGACTTGAGGGAGGGCAGGGTCACGATGAGGAGTAGGCGTTGGTTGAGGGAGGCCACCTGAGGAGAGTAACATTAAAAAGAAGTCTCACTCTGTTCAAGAATACTCTTAATAAGGTTTCCATGCCCTGAGTCCTTCTGCCATATTCTAACATTTCTATGTGGACTGTTCTGCACCAAACGGATCAATAAATGTGTCCTTCTGCTGCTGTTAGCGCTCATACATCTGGACAGGGTGACTGCTTATATGATGCATACCATTCACTCACATCAGCTCTCCATGGAAGCTATGGAAGCTACAAAATAAAGCTCTGTGAACATGCTACATTTTTTTAAATGCTTTCCTGTTTCAGAAGTGTGAAAAACTTTCCCACTTGTCCTGTTTTTGGTGCTGAAAACATTTTATTTCTCAGAACTACAGTGTTAGATCAAAAGGCAAGCCAATCACATTCAATCTGATATTACAAAGGCTTCACTCAAACTGCACAGGAGAGGAAAAACCCAGCAATGTCAGGACCTTTCATGGTGCTGTTAGCTCTCTAATGTAATGTAGAAAACCAGTGTTATACCATCTATGAGAAAACGCTTTTCATGCCACCATCTGTTTTTCTATAGAGACACTGCTCTCTCTGCTGTAAGCTGAATAAACCCTTACAGCTATATGATTACAGCTAATTTAATGCATTAATCTGTTCAAATAGTCAAAAATCATTACAGAAAACTCTCCTTCAAAGTTTCGTTGTCTCTAAGGTGACGAGGAAAACATTTATTTAGCATTTTCAAAAAAAAAAAAAAAAAAAAAAACTCCAGCCCGATCGCCATCTTTATTTTATCAATATTTAATATTACTTTTTTTGAATATTAGCATTTAACTTTTCAAAATGAGCCATTATTGTAATTATTGTTACTACGGTTGTTGATGCTGTTAACAGTATTATCATTTTTACAGTTTTAATAGTATCACAACTACATAGAATAGCTAATTTAAGGGTATGTTCAAGTACATTTGCTAAATTTATAAGTTAAGTTGTCACCGTTTTAATGTCTCTACAAACCAGTAACATATCATTCAGCTCAGTTTTAGCGTCATTAATCATTTTTTCACCCAGAAAACATCGAATAGACAAAACAGTTTTTCTTTCGGAACAACCATTACAACATACTAGTAACCTTCTATTCTGTGGTAATGTGCAACAATTCAACCCAACGTAATACTACATGTCACAAAGAACAAGTTTCAGAGTGTACTCAAAGCTAATGTTATTGTTTTAAATGTGAAAATGGCTTACTAGCTAAACTGCTGCTCCGTCCTCTGACTCCGGTCAGCAGGTTCTCCTCCACAGGCGCGCCAACAGAAGACATCCCTCCAGTAGGTAAATACACAAGTGGAGGGAGTTCTTTCTTCTTTACAGGTTTCTTCTGGGTTTCCGGTCCGAGTTTGTCCTCTGCAGGTAAAATTAAAGCTTTCTAAAAGTTTCTCCTTCTCAGAAGCGAGGTTTTTGCATCGAGAGTTCGAGAGCAAAAGGGAAGTTTGGAACAAGTTTAAGGCTTATATCGTCACCACGTTCTGTTTCCATGACAACAACGCATAACATTTTCAATACAAGTCTGGCTGAAAATGTTAAATACTTTGTAATAAATCACATTGAGTTGTTTTTATGCTGTTATAAATAACACCAAGTTGTAAATTTGTTGGACTTGTTTTTGTGTGTAAATGAGAGGATGTCTTCATTATTTCTACGACCCATAATTCAGTTTCTCTAAGGCTGAGAATCAGGGCCACATTAAGCAGAGAATAAAAAAAGATGCGTGGAATAAACTCGTGCATTTACCGGAATAGAATGTTAATTTATTATTATTATTATTATTGTTATTATTATTGTTATTATTATTATTATTATTATTATTATTATTATTATTATTAATAATAATAATAATAATAATAATAATAATAATAATAATAATAATAATATTACACCCCTGGAAGGATGTGTAGAATTGCACAGTGCTTGTCCACGCAGAATTTGCCAGTTTTTTGTAACAATGTCTTTTGTCTGGCAGAGCAGAGCAATGTTTCGAATCAAAGAAGAGATGTGTGACCTTTATAGTGGTGACACCTTTGTGTCATTTGAAGAATTTCATACACCATACAAAAATACAGATTTAAATAAATAAATAAATAAATAAATAAAACACATGCATGCACACTGCCTACATCATCCACAAGAATGATGGTGAGGCTTCATCTGGATTCCCCACTCCAGAGAAAAGCTGTATCAACACACACATTACTGCTGTGGTGCAGAGAGGGAAAGCCTCTGAGAATACAAACAGAAATGCCAGATAAGAAACATGGTCGTCAATATTTATTGCCATTATTATTACTAGTTAAAAACCACTTGGTTAACTGGCGATTCTAAATTGCCCGTGTGAGTGTGAGCATGAAAGGTTGTCTGTCTCTGTGTGTCAGCCCTGTGATTGGCTGGAGACCAGTCCAGGGTGTACCCCGCCTCTCACCCGAAGACAGCTGGGATAGGCTCCAGACACCCACAACCCTGCATAGGATAAGCAGCACAGAAGATAAATGAATGAATGAATTATTATTAGTAGTAGGATTATTATTTTTTTATTATCATATCCACTTGAAACCATATAATGATCTGATGTAGTTAAACAGGAATGTAAAGGCAAATCAAATCCCAAACAGTCCATGGGTGAATCCCAAAGTGCCAAAGTTTCATCCTTCCTTCCTCCACTTGTGTCATTCACTTACATCTAAGTCCCTCCCACCAGAGATGATGGAGAGATGAAGGAAATGAAGAGAGGAGAGAGGAAACAAGGAGATGAAGAATGGAGAGGGGAAATGAGGAGATCAGGAGAGGAGAGAGGAAAGAAGGAGGTTTGTTTGAAGAAAAATGAGACGTCCTCTCCTCCGCAGCGTCACATGACATGACATGTTTTAGGGATGTCATCAGTGCTGGATCATCTGTCAGTCGACTCTAACAGCTGATCACCTCTGGATCATCTGTCAGTCGGCTCTAACAGCCGATCACCTCTGGATCATCTGTCAGTCGGCCCTAACAGCCGATCACCTCTGGATCATCTGTCAGTCGGCCCTAACAGCCGATCACCTCTGGATCATCTGTCAGTCGGCTCTAACAGCCGATCACCTCTGGATCATCTGTCAGTCGGCCCTAACAGCTGATCACCTCTGGATCATCTGTCAGTCGGCTCTAACAGCTGATCACCTCTGGATCATCTGTCAGTCAACTGCCAGGTCCAGGTTATTTTCTTTTTTTTCCCCCTGATCTTTAGGGTTTTAACAGTCTGTAGCTATGTGAGCTACCACAGCACAAAGTGACAGAACTTGGAAATATTAAATGAATGAACGCCACATTGTTTGAATTCCATCTGTTTTACTATTATTACTGTTGGACTCATCATTCGTTTAAATATATGATGGTTTTCACTGTAGTTTTATGTAATGATGCAGAGAGGATGACCAGGAGATAGAGCTCAAATAAATTGTAGAATTGTAGAAATAAATTGTTACTGTATATAGGAGCAATTGGTATGAGTTTTTGCCTACCACTAGATGGCACTGTTTTTCTGTTTTCTAAACGCCACAATGATCAGCAAGTGTGTTCAATTAGAGCAGGTAAGCTGAGCGTAGGTTGGAAGGCAAAGGGAGCACATGGTTCTTAACTTACAAAGATATTTTGAAGTTGAATCAGCCACTGAGGCGGCTCTGCCCCTTCCTGTAGAGCAGGGGTTTCCAAACTAACCATGCCAAGCCCCCCAAAAACAGCATTAGCTTCTGGCCGGGACCCCCTTTGCAAACCATGTATGGTATGAGCACACACTGTAAAAACAGAAATGGATGTCATCTTGCTGGGCTCAAACTGAGGTCACCACAAAAACTGCTCCCTCTGCTGGCTGGCTGCAGTACAAGACAAAAACTCCGCCTCTCTATTCATTCCAGATGGGCTGTGGTCAAACTTTAAAAAACGATTACACCTCATAGAAACGTTTGTCTCATCCGTATGCTGTGGTGATATTTAGATATTATTGGGCTGCTTTGGCTTCAGGTCCTCTTTTTTCTGAAATGTTTCTTTTTTATTAGTTATTAGAGGTTAAAATTAGGGTCTTGTTTAACAATGATTGACAGCTGCTGTTCATGTGTAGTTTTTTTTCAGTAATAATAAAATACATCAGGAAGGAGAGTTAAGAAAAGAAAAAAAATATATTATTTTTGTCACCTGCTTCCACTCAGATTTTCCCAGAGTACCTTGTAAGTCTTTACTGCGCAGACTCTGGCTGCACAATGATGGCCAATGAAGGCTCCTGTGACCGAGGTTTTTTGGCTTCAAAACCGTACAGTGGTATGAGGCGGAGCCACTCTGTCCATTCTATATACAGTCTATGGGTATGAGGCTGAAAATGATGCTTTCAGGGCCCGCTCGGGCAAGGTAGCTCGATGTGTGAATGCAGCAGATTGCCTGAACAAATGCTCTTCTTTACGTCTAAAAAAAGTCTGCTGTTTTTTCAGCCTTCAGACCCTCTCTAAACACTCGTTAGAGAGGGTCTCCTGACATAGTGTCAGGTGCAGAGGAAGGAGCACAGATGCAGGAGCAGCTTCAGTTCAAAAGAGTCTTTATTAAAAACAGGTTTGGTACACGGGTAGTCAGTCAGCGAGGCAAAGGTAGCAAGTCCAGCAGGCAAAAAATCAGAAAACAGGTCCAGGCACGGGATCAGAAACAGGATCAAAGATTCACGAGGGTTACTATGAGATGGCTGGATGTATCTACTCAAAATGAAGTGCCATAATCTGGCAGGGAAGTGAGGGAACACCCGGGTATAAGAGGGGAAGGAAGGTGAGTATAACAAGACACAGGTGCGACACATTAGGGAGGGGCCAGGTGATCAGCAGTGAGGGAGGCAGCTTGACAGGAACTGAAAAGACAAGAGGCAAGGGTTAACAAAATAAACCAGGAAGTTTGAAAGAAAGATCTTCATTTGACAGATACTGACACATAGGACACATTTCAGGCAATCATGGCCATTTTTCTCTATGGCTGTAAAGCCATACTTCATGTATGCTGCCTCATATTGAATTTCAGTTGGTCATGAGCTCTTCGGGATTTTTGCAGTCGAATTCTCCAAGGCAGGGCCTTTGGACTGCTCCTTCTGTCTTTTTCCTGTCAAAAATCTTTTCTTCTTTTGCTAGCTAGCAGCTTGATAACAGGCAAAAACCGCCAGTTGACACAGATGATAACATCGTCATGCCCAAGTTCAAACTGTCACACGATGTGCAGTTAAGTACAATCTGAAACTTAAGAATCTGACGGTTACAACAGTTTAGTATATTCAGGACAAATGGTTATATAAAAAGAATAATAAAATAAGAAAATAAAAATAATTTGATTCTATTTTTTCCCCTTTCCCCCAATTTTCTGAGACCCCTCTAGCGCCCCCTGGCGGCCCCCACTTTGAAAACCACTGCTGTAGAGTGCATCTGTGTTAAAGGACCAGTCCATCTTGTTGTCCAGGTGTACACCTAGATATTTGTAGGTTGGCACCACCTTGATGTCCACCCCTTGAATGTTAACTGGCTGATGGCAGAGTCTGGATCTTTGTAAATCTACTATCATTTCCTTTGTCTTTGAGCTGTTCAGTAGGAGGCAGTTTTTGTGACTCCAGTCTCTGAAGGCTTTTGTCTGATCACTGTATTCAGATTCCTGTCCATTCTGGATACTCGCCACAATAGCAGTATCAGCTGAGTATTTCTGGACGTGGCAGGACTCAGAGTTGTATTTGAAGTCTGCTGTGTACAGTGTGAACAGGAATGGAGCCAGAACAGTCTCTTGTGGAGCTCCCGTGCCTTAGGGGTCTTTAGTACTCACGGGTGTCCACGTGTTATTCAGCAGACTGGGATGCACTGCTATCTGCAGCCACGTTGAGCTGATGTGCTTGTGTTTCTGTAATTACAGAGAGCTGGAGTAAAAGTGATTATTTTTCAAACCCATGCATGCCTGAAAACTCAATATTGTGTCCACGTGTGCAACAAATAATCATCATTTACAGCTTCACTTATTATTTCCTCTCCATAGTGAGTCCATATTTGGTCATAACCTCGACTCCAAACCAACTTTTTTATCAAACACTCAAAGTAAAAACTGGATTTAGAATATCAGCAGTTAATATTGATTATTGCTGCTCAAACCTGGTTCACTGAGGTTGGATGAAGAAGACACATTTAATAACACAGCTGCAGACGGCGCTGGTGTTTCAGTGTAAAGTGTGACCCTGTAAACTGGAGACTCTCAGCCGACCATCACTGACATGTTCAGCTGAGAGTCTCCAGTTAGCACGGCCACTCTTATCTCCAAAACACCGATTGCTCTGTGACACACAGAACTTGATAGAAGTTGACTCCATGGTGAGTCCAAAGTGAGTAAAAACACTGTAAATATGTTTAGAACTACAAATAAACTGCAATTCTTGTTTTTTAAATATCAAAATAACAACCCTCCTCCTTTATCTGGGCTTGGGATCGGCTAAAGTGACCAAAAAGGGACACTCTGATGGAGTTACTTTTTTTTTTAAACATTACAACAGGTGAAATTAGATTCTTCTGACTTCATTCATGTGTTGAATGAAGATGTTCTTCTCATCTTAAGTCTAATAAGACCGTTGTTACTAAACATAAGACATAAACATTGGCTTGGATTTCAGTTTTTGCTGTGTTTTGAGAGGTAAAAACTCCTGGCCTGGGTTAGACTTTTAGTACTAAAAGAAAAAATAAGGAAACATTTTAAAATGAAAATTAAAAAAAAAACATAAAAACAGTAGTAAAAGAAGAATTTAATAATAAAATACATATAATGACATCAATGTTGCATGAAATCAGAAGGCGCTGTTATAGATCTTTGTGGAAATGTTAAAAATGCTTCAGCCACACTTTAAACAACTTGTTCACATTTTATTTCAAAGGGTTTTTCTATTCTCTAACCTATAATAACTCCCTTTGTTTCCATGTCAGCAGCTGATACTCACCTTCTCCACCTGTGTTCATCATCCTCAGAGGCCGCTCAGGTGGAGGAGAAAGAAGGAGAGCCCGTTCAGGTCCAGGAGTGTGTACTTACCTTCACACAGAGGAGGAGGAGGAGGAGGAGGAGGAGGAGGAGCAGCTCCTCTCACCATGGAGTCACACACAAACAAAAAGACAGGAAATGATTAGTAACAGGAAGTCTTTGATTCAGGAAAGAAGTCAGATTATATGGATGAAGAAGAATTTAAAGCTCAGTCTTACCTTCTTCGTCATGTGGGGAGAAAGTGGTTAGTAAGGTGTTCTTTGAAATATGGATTAATGATGATATGAGTGAAAGAGATCAAAGGTCATACTCACCTGTTTGCTCCCTGTTTGACTCACTCTGATATCAGTGTCCTGTCAGTCTTCATCTCAGAGGGTCCAGTCAGTCCCTGTCAAGGTCTCCTTTCTGTCTTCATGCCCAAGCTGTCAACAGCCCTGGCAGACACAAAGGCTACATGGGATCCAAGCGCTCCTGTCAGACACAGATGATACAGATTAGAAGCCTAATGGATCCATTTGATCCATGAGAGCGCTCCATCTGTCTCCTCAGGAGTCAGTCTGGGGCGCTCTCATCAGACGACCTCGACCTCTTGGGAACATTCCCGTCTGCAGCCCCATCATCGCTGTCGTCCCTGCGGCGTTTTCTGGAGCTGCTTGAGCCCTCGGATGAGGAAGATTCCTGGTCCTCATCCTCTGACGGGCTGTCAGAGGATGAGGAAGAATCCTGGTCGGATGAAGAGGACGTCTCCTCGTCTTCCAAATCACTCCCTGAAGAGGAATCGTCTGCTGGTGGAGGGTAAAAGTGCCCATACATGGCAGACAGACGATCCAGAAAAGGAGTGAGAACGTCCAGATCCACAGGGAAGTCAGGCAGGTTGGGCACGTCAGCTGAGGCAGGTGGGGCAGGAGCACTGAGAGAGTCAGCAGGTGGGGATGAAGGCTCAGGGAGCTCTTCCTCATCCTCAACCACAGCCCTCTGCGGGAAACTACTGTCCAAAGCATTCTGCATGGCACGACGCTCTATGATAAACAGCGTCACCAGGGTGCTTTCAAGGCGTGACCTAAAGGCAGGATCAGCAGGGTTCAGGTCCATGAGATCTGGGATGAAGGCAGGACCAGCAGGCCGGAAAGATGGAGGCACCACAGCAGTTAGAGGGTCAGGCTCAGGATCAGAGGATCCGTCAGAATCTGCATCAGATTCTATGTCGGATGAGGGTTCAGAGTCCTCGTCAGATGGAGGTTCAGAGTCCACATCAGCTGGTGGATCAGGTGGAGAAGAGGGACTTTGTTCCCTCTCTTCCTCTCCTCCTCGAGGCTCCACCTCTTGAAGCCCGTCCACGGCATCCAGCTCCTCTTGGACTTGAGGGAGGGCAGGGTCACGATGAGGAGTAGGCGTTGGTTGAGGGAGGCCACCTGAGGAGAGTAACATTAAAAAGAAGTCTCACTCTGTTCAAGAATACTCTTAATAAGGTTTCCATGCCCTGAGTCCTTCTGCCATATTCTAACATTTCTATGTGGACTGTTCTGCACCAAACGGATCAATAAATGTGTCCTTCTGCTGCTGTTAGCGCTCATACATCTGGACAGGGTGACTGCTTATATGATGCATACCATTCACTCACATCAGCTCTCCATGGAAGCTATGGAAGCTACAAAATAAAGCTCTGTGAACATGCTACATTTTTTTAAATGCTTTCCTGTTTCAGAAGTGTGAAAAACTTTCCCACTTGTCCTGTTTTTGGTGCTGAAAACATTTTATTTCTCAGAACTACAGTGTTAGATCAAAAGGCAAGCCAATCACATTCAATCTGATATTACAAAGGCTTCACTCAAACTGCACAGGAGAGGAAAAACCCAGCAATGTCAGGACCTTTCATGGTGCTGTTAGCTCTCTAATGTAATGTAGAAAACCAGTGTTATACCATCTATGAGAAAACGCTTTTCATGCCACCATCTGTTTTTCTATAGAGACACTGCTCTCTCTGCTATAAGCTGAATAAACCCTTACAGCTATATGATTACAGCTAATTTAATGCATTAATCTGTTCAAATAGTCAAAAATCATGACAGAAAACTCTCCTTCAAAGTTTCGTTGTCTCTAAGGTGACGAGGAAAACATT
Source organism: Labroides dimidiatus (assembly GCA_030710495.1). Classification (NCBI taxonomy): domain Eukaryota; kingdom Metazoa; phylum Chordata; class Actinopteri; order Labriformes; family Labridae; genus Labroides; species Labroides dimidiatus. The sequence goes on along the minus strand of CM061150.1, from coordinate 31,763,126 downwards.
TATTTAGCATTTTCAAAAAAAAAAAAAAAAAAAAAAAAAACTCCAGCCCGATCGCCATCTTTATTTTATCAATATTTAATATTACTTTTTTTGAATAATAGCATTTAACTTTTCAAAATGAGCCATTATTGTAATTATTGTTACTACGGTTGTTGATGCTGTTAACAGTATTATCATTTTTACAGTTTTAATAGTATCACAACTACATAGAATAGCTAATTTAAGGGTATGTTCAAGTACATTTGCTAAATTTATAAGTTAAGTTGTCACCGTTTTAATGTCTCTACAAACCAGTAACATATCATTCAGCTCAGTTTTAGCGTCATTAATCATTTTTTCACCCAGAAAACATCGAATAGACAAAACAGTTTTTCTTTCGGAACAACCATTACAACATACTAGTAACCTTCTATTCTGTGGTAATGTGCAACAATTCAACACAACGTAATACTACATGTCACAAAGAACAAGTTTCAGAGTGTACTCAAAGCTAATGTTATTGTTTTAAATGTGAAAATGGCTTACTAGCTAAACTGCTGCTCCGTCCTCTGACTCCGGTCAGCAGGTTCTCCTCCACAGGCGCGCCAACAGAAGACATCCCTCCAGTAGGTAAATACACAAGTGGAGTTCTTTCTTCTTTACAGGTTTCTTCTGGGTTTCCGGTCCGAGTTTGTCCTCTGCAGGTAAAATTAAAGCTTTCCAAAAGTTTCTCCTTCTCAGAAGCGAGGTTTTTGCATCGAGAGTTCGAGAGCAAAAGGGAAGTTTGGAACAAGTTTAAGGCTTATATCGTCACCACGTTCTGTTTCCATGACAACAACGCATAACATTTTCAATACAAGTCTGGCTGAAAATGTTAAATACTTTGTAATAAATCACATTGAGTTGTTTTTATGCTGTTATAAATAACACCAAGTTGTAAATTTGTTGGACTTGTTTTTGTGTGTAAATGAGAGGATGTCTTCATTATTTCTACGACCCATAATTCAGTTTCTCTAAGGCTGAGAATCAGGGCCACATTAAGCAGAGAATAAATAAAGATGCGTGGAATAAACTCGTGCATTTACCGGAATAGAATGTTAATTTATTATTATTATTATTATTATTATTATTATTATTATTATTATTATTATTATTAATAATAATAATAATAATAATAATAATAATAATAATAATAATAATAATAATAATAATAATATTACACCCCTGGAAGGATGTGTAGAATTGCACAGTGCTTGTCCACGCAGAATTTGCCAGTTTTTTGTAACAATGTCTTTTGTCTGGCAGAGCAGAGCAATGTTTCGAATCAAAGAAGAGATGTGTGACCTTTATAGTGGTGACACCTTTGTGTCATTTGAAGAATTTCATACACCATACAAAAATACAGATTTAAATAAATAAATAAATAAATAAATAAATAAATAAATAAATAAATAAATAAATAAATAAAACACATGCATGCACACTGCCTACATCATCCACAAGAATGATGGTGAGGCTTCATCTGGATTCCCCACTCCAGAGAAAAGCTGTATCAACACACACATTACTGCTATGGTGCAGAGAGGGAAAGCCTCTGAGAATACAAACAGAAATGCCAGATAAGAAACATGGTCGTCAATATTTATTGCCATTATTATTACTAGTTAAAAACCACTTGGTTAACTGGCGATTCTAAATTGCCCGTGTGAGTGTGAGCATGAAAGGTTGTCTGTCTCTGTGTGTCAGCCCTGTGATTGGCTGGAGACCAGTCCAGGGTGTACCCCGCCTCTCACCGGAAGACAGCTGGGATAGGCTCCAGACACCCACAACCCTGCATAGGATAAGCAGCACAGAAGATAAATGAATGAATGAATTATTATTAGTAGTAGGATTATTATTTTTTTATCATATCCACTTGAAACCATATAATGATCTGATGTAGTTAAACAGGAATGTAAAGGCAAATCAAATCCCAAACAGTCCATGGGTGAATCCCAAAGTGCCAAAGTTTCATCCTTCCTTCCTCCACTTGTGTCATTCACTTACATCTAAGTCCCTCCCACCAGAGATGATGGAGAGATGAAGGAAATGAAGAGAGGAGAGAGGAAACAAGGAGATGAAGAATGGAGAGGGGAAATGAGGAGATCAGGAGAGGAGAGAGGAAAGAAGGAGGTTTGTTTTAAGAAAAATGAGACGTCCTCTCCTCCGCAGCGTCACATGACATGACATGTTTTAGGGATGTCATCAGTGCTGGATCATCTGTCAGTCAGCTCTAACAGCCGATCACCTCTGGATCATCTGTCAGTCGGCTCTAACAGCCGATCACCTCTGGATCATCTGTCAGTCAGCTCTAACAGCCGATCACCTCTGGATCATCTGTCAGTCGGCTCTAACAGCCGATCACCTCTGGATCATCTGTCAGTCGGCTCTAACAGCCGATCACCTCTGGATCATCTGTCAGTCAACTGCCAGGTCCAGGTTATTTTCTTTTTTTTCCCCCTGATCTTTAGGGTTTTAACAGTCTGTAGCTATGTGAGCTACCACAGCACAAAGTGACAGAACTTGGAAATATTAAATGAATGAACGCCACATTGTTTGAATTCCATCTGTTTTACTATTATTACTGTTGGACTCATCATTCGTTTAAATATATGATGGTTTTCACTGTAGTTTTATGTAATGATGCAGAGAGGATGACCAGGAGATAGAGCTCAAATAAATTGTAGAATTGTAGAAATAAATTGTTACTGTATATAGGAGCAATTGGTATGAGTTTTTGCCTACCACTAGATGGCACTGTTTTTCTGTTTTCTAAACGCCACAATGATCAGCAAGTGTGTTCAATTAGAGCAGGTAAGCTGAGCGTAGGTTGGAAGGCAAAGGGAGCACATGGTTCTTAACTTACAAAGATATTTTGAAGTTGAATCAGCCACTGAGGCGGCTCTGCCCCTTCCTGTAGAGCAGGGGTTTCCAAACTAACCATGCCAAGCCCCCCAAAAACAGCATTAGCTTCTGGCCGGGACCCCCTTTGCAAACCATGTATGGTATGAGCACACACTGTAAAAACAGAAATGGATGTCATCTTGCTGGGCTCAAACTGAGGTCACCACAAAAACTGCTCCCTCTGCTGGCTGGCTGCAGTACAAGACAAAAACTCCGCCTCTCTATTCATTCCAGATGGGCTGTGGTCAAACTTTAAAAAACGATTACACCTCATAGAAACGTTTGTCTCATCCGTATGCTGTGGTGATATTTAGATATTATTGGGCTGCTTTGGCTTCAGGTCCTCTTTTTTCTGAAATGTTTCCTTTTTATTAGTTATTAGAGGTTAAAATTAGGGTCTTGTTTAACAATGATTGACAGCTGCTGTTCATGTGTAGTTTTTTTTCAGTAATAATAAAATACATCAGGAAGGAGAGTTAAGAAAAGAAAAAAAATATATTATTTTTGTCACCTGCTTCCACTCAGATTTTCCCAGAGTACCTTGTAAGTCTTTACTGCGCAGACTCTGGCTGCACAATGATGGCCAATGGAGGCTCCTGTGACGGAATTTTTTTGGCTTCAAAACCGTACAGTGGTATGAGGCGGAGCCACTCTGTCCATTCTATATACAGTCTATGGGTATGAGGCTGAAAATGATGCTTTCAGGGCCCGCTCGGGCAAGGTAGCTCGATGTGTGAATGCAGCAGATTGCCTGAACAAATGCTCTTCTTTACGTCTAAAAAAAGTCTGCTGTTTTTTCAGCCTTCAGACCCTCTCTAAACACTCGTTAGAGAGGGTCTCCTGACATAGTGTCAGATGCAGAGGAAGGAGCACAGATGCAGGAGCAGCTTCAGTTCAAAAGAGTCTTTATTAAAAACAGGTTTGGTACACGGGTAGTCAGTCAGCGAGGCAAAGGTAGCAAGTCCAGCAGGCAAAAAATCAGAAAACAGGTCCAGGCACGGGATCAGAAACAGGATCAAAGATTCACGAGGGTTACTATGAGATGGCTGGATGTATCTACTCAAAATGAAGTGCGATAATCTGGCAGGGAAGTGAGGGAACACCCGGGTATAAGAGGGGAAGGAAGGTGAGTATAACAAGACACAGGTGCGACACATTAGGGAGGGGCCAGGTGATCAGCAGTGAGGGAGGCAGCTTGACAGGAACTGAAAAGACAAGAGGCAAGGGTTAACAAAAGAAACCAGGAAGTTTGAAAGAAAGATCTTCATTTGACAGATACTGACACATAGGACACATTTCAGGCAATCATGGCCATTTTTCTCTATGGCTGTAAAGCCATACTTCATGTATGCTGCCTCATATTGAATTTCAGTTGGTCATGAGCTCTTCGGGATTTTTGCAGTCGAATTCTCCAAGGCAGGGCCTTTGGACTGCTCCTTCTGTCTTTTTCCTGTCAAAAATCTTTTCTTCTTTTGCTAGCTAGCAGCTTGATAACAGGCAAAAACCGCCAGTTGACACAGATGATAACATCGTCATGCCCAAGTTCAAACTGTCACACGATGTGCAGTTAAGTACAATCTGAAACTTAAGAATCTGACGGTTACAGCAGTTTAGTATATTCAGGACAAATGGTTATATAAAAAGAATAATAAAATAAAAAAATAAAAATAATTTGATTCTATTTTTTCCCCTTTCCCCCAATTTTCTGAGACCCCTCTAGCGCCCCCTGGCGGCCCCCACTTTGAAAACCACTGCTGTACTGTACACTTTTTTATCAAACACTCAAAGTAAAAACTGGATTTAGAATATCAGCAGTTAATATTGATTATTGGTGCTCAAACCTGGTTCACTGAGGTTGGATGAAGAAGACACATTTAATAACACAGCTGCAGACGGCGCTGGTGTTTCAGTGTAAAGTGTGACCCTGTTAACTGGAGACTCTCAGCCGACCATCACTGACATGTTCAGCTGAGAGTCTCCAGTTAGCACGGCCACTCTTATCTCCAAAACACCGATTGCTCTGTGACACACAGAACTTGATAGAAGTTGACTCCATGGTGAGTCCAAAGTGAGTAAAAACACTGTAAATATGTTTAGAACTACAAATAAACTGCAATTCTTGTTTTTTAAATATCAAAATAACAACCCTCCTCCTTTATCTGGGCTTGGGATCGGCTAAAGTGACCAAAAAGGGACACTCTGATGGAGTTACTTTTTTTTTTTAAACATTACAACAGGTGAAATTAGATTCTTCTGACTTCATTCATGTGTTGAATGAAGATGTTCTTCTCATCTTAAGTCTAATAAGACCGTTGTTACTAAACATAAGACATAAACATTGGCTTGGATTTCAGTTTTTGCTGTGTTTTGAGAGGTAAAAACTCCTGGCCTGGGTTAGACTTTTAGTACTAAAAGAAAAAATAAGGAAACATTTTAAAATGAAAATTAAAAAAAAAACATAAAAACAGTAGTAAAAGAAGAATTTAATAATAAAATACATATAATGACATCAATGTTGCATGAAATCAGAAGGCGCTGTTATAGATCTTTGTGGAAATGTTAAAAATGCTTCAGCCACACTTTAAACAACTTGTTCACATTTTATTTCAAAGGGTTTTTCTATTCTCTAACCTATAATAACTCCCTTTGTTTCCATGTCAGCAGCTGATACTCACCTTCTCCACCTGTGTTCATCATCCTCAGAGGCCGCTCAGGTGGAGGAGAAAGAAGGAGAGCCCGTTCAGGTCCAGGAGTGTGTACTTACCTTCACACAGAGGAGGAGGAGGAGGAGGAGGAGGAGGAGGAGGAGGAGGAGGAGCAGCTCCTCTCACCATGGAGTCACACACAAACAAAAAGACAGGAAATGATTAGTAACAGGAAGTCTTTGATTCAGGAAAGAAGTCAGATTATATGGATGAAGAAGAATTTAAAGCTCAGTCTTACCTTCTTCGTCATGTGGGGAGAAAGTGGTTAGTAAGGTGTTCTTTGAAATATGGATTAATGATGATATGAGTGAAAGAGATCAAAGGTCATACTCACCTGTTTGCTCCCTGTTTGACTCACTCTGATATCAGTGTCCTGTCAGTCTTCATCTCAGAGGGTCCAGTCAGTCCCTGTCAAGGTCTCCTTTCTGTCTTCATGCCCAAGCTGTCAACAGCCCTGGCAGACACAAAGGCTACATGGGATCCAACCGGTCCTGTCAGACACAGATGATACAGATTAGAAGCCTAATGGATCCATTTGATCCATGAGAGCGCTCCATCTGTCTCCTCAGGAGTCAGTCTGGGGCGCTCTCATGAGACGACCTCGACCTCTTGGGAACATTCCCGTCTGCAGCCCCATCATCGCTGTCATCCCTGCGGCGTTTTCTGGAGCTGCTTGAGCCCTCGGATGAGGAAGATTCCTGGTCCTCATCCTCTGACGGGCTGTCAGAGGATGAGGAAGATTCCTGGTCCTCATCCTCTGACGGGCTGTCAGAGGATTCAGAAGTTTCCTGGTCGGATGAAGAGGACGTCTCCTCGTCTTCCAAATCACTCCCTGAAGAGGAATCGTCTGCTGGTGGAGGGTAAAAGTGCCCATACATGGCAGACAGACGATCCAGAAAAGGAGTGAGAACGTCCAGATCCACAGGGAAGTCAGGCAGGTTGGGCACGTCAGCTGAGGCAGGTGGGGCAGGAGCACTGAGAGAGTCAGCAGGTGGGGATGAAGGCTCAGGGAGCTCTTCCTCATCCTCAACCACAGCCCTCTGCGGGAAACTACTGTCCAAAGCATTCTGCATGGCACGACGCTCTATGATAAACAGCGTCACCAGGGTGCTTTCAAGGCGTGACCTAAAGGCAGGATCAGCAGGGTTCAGGTCCATGAGATCTGGGATGAAGGCAGGACCAGCAGGCCGGAAAGATGGAGGCACCACAGCAGTTAGAGGGTCAGGCTCAGGATCAGAGGATCCGTCAGAATCTGCATCAGATTCTATGTCGGATGAGGGTTCAGAGTCCTCGTCAGATGGAGGTTCAGAGTCCACATCAGCTGGTGGATCAGGTGGAGAAGAGGGACTTTGTTCCCTCTCTTCCTCTCCTCCTCGAGGCCTCACCTCTTGAAGCCCGTCCACGGCATCCAGCTCCTCTTGGACTTGAGGGAGGGCAGGGTCACGATGAGGAGTAGGCGTTGGTTGAGGGAGGCCACCTGAGGAGAGTAACATTAAAAAGAAGTCTCACTCTGTTCAAGAATACTCTTAATAAGGTTTCCATGCCCTGAGTCCTTCTGCCATATTCTAACATTTCTATGTGGACTGTTCTGCACCAAACGGATCAATAAATGTGTCCTTCTGCTGCTGTTAGCGCTCATACATCTGGACAGGGTGACTGCTTATATGATGCATACCATTCACTCACATCAGCTCTCCATGGAAGCTATGGAAGCTACAAAATAAAGCTCTGTGAACATGCTACATTTTTTTAAATGCTTTCCTGTTTCAGAAGTGTGAAAAACTTTCCCACTTGTCCTGTTTTTGGTGCTGAAAACATTTTATTTCTCAGAACTACAGTGTTAGATCAAAAGGCAAGCCAATCACATTCAATCTGATATTACAAAGGCTTCACTCAAACTGCACAGGAGAGGAAAAACCCAGCAATGTCAGGACCTTTCATGGTGCTGTTAGCTCTCTAATGTAATGTAGAAAACCAGTGTTATACCATCTATGAGAAAACGCTTTTCATGCCACCATCTGTTTTTCTATAGAGACACTGCTCTCTCTGCTATAAGCTGAATAAACCCTTACAGCTATATGATTACAGCTAATTTAATGCATTAATCTGTTCAAATAGTCAAAAATCATGACAGAAAACTCTCCTTCAAAGTTTCGTTGTCTCTAAGGTGACGAGGAAAACATTTATTTAGCATTTTCAAAAAAAAAAAAAAAAAAAAAAAAAAACTCCAGCCCGATCGCCATCTTTATTTTATCAATATTTAATATTACTTTTTTTGAATAATAGCATTTAACTTTTCAAAATGAGCCATTATTGTAATTATTGTTACTACGGTTGTTGATGCTGTTAACAGTATTATCATTTTTACAGTTTTAATAGTATCACAACTACATAGAATAGCTAATTTAAGGGTATGTTCAAGTACATTTGCTAAATTTATAAGTTAAGTTGTCACCGTTTTAATGTCTCTACAAACCAGTAACATATCATTCAGCTCAGTTTTAGCGTCATTAATCATTTTTTCACCCAGAAAACATCGAATAGACAAAACAGTTTTTCTTTCGGAACAACCATTACAACATACTAGTAACCTTCTATTCTGTGGTAATGTGCAACAATTCAACACAACGTAATACTACATGTCACAAAGAACAAGTTTCAGAGTGTACTCAAAGCTAATGTTATTGTTTTAAATGTGAAAATGGCTTACTAGCTAAACTGCTGCTCCGTCCTCTGACTCCGGTCAGCAGGTTCTCCTCCACAGGCGCGCCAACAGAAGACATCCCTCCAGTAGGTAAATACACAAGTGGAGTTCTTTCTTCTTTACAGGTTTCTTCTGGGTTTCCGGTCCGAGTTTGTCCTCTGCAGGTAAAATTAAAGCTTTCCAAAAGTTTCTCCTTCTCAGAAGCGAGGTTTTTGCATCGAGAGTTCGAGAGCAAAAGGGAAGTTTGGAACAAGTTTAAGGCTTATATCGTCACCACGTTCTGTTTCCATGACAACAACGCATAACATTTTCAATACAAGTCTGGCTGAAAATGTTAAATACTTTGTAATAAATCACATTGAGTTGTTTTTATGCTGTTATAAATAACACCAAGTTGTAAATTTGTTGGACTTGTTTTTGTGTGTAAATGAGAGGATGTCTTCATTATTTCTACGACCCATAATTCAGTTTCTCTAAGGCTGAGAATCAGGGCCACATTAAGCAGAGAATAAATAAAGATGCGTGGAATAAACTCGTGTAGAATTGCACAGTGCTTGTCCACGCAGAATTTGCCAGTTTTTTGTAACAATGTCTTTTGTCTGGCAGAGCAGAGCAATGTTTCGAATCAAAGAAGAGATGTGTGACCTTTATAGTGGTGACACCTTTGTGTCATTTGAAGAATTTCATACACCATACAAAAATACAGATTTAAATAAATAAATAAATAAATAAATAAAACACATGCATGCACACTGCCTACATCATCCACAAGAATGATGGTGAGGCTTCATCTGGATTCCCCACTCCAGAGAAAAGCTGTATCAACACACACATTACTGCTATGGTGCAGAGAGGGAAAGCCTCTGAGAATACAAACAGAAATGCCAGATAAGAAACATGGTCGTCAATATTTATTGCCATTATTATTACTAGTTAAAAACCACTTGGTTAACTGGCGATTCTAAATTGCCCGTGTGAGTGTGAGCATGAAAGGTTGTCTGTCTCTGTGTGTCAGCCCTGTGATTGGCTGGAGACCAGTCCAGGGTGTACCCCGCCTCTCACCCGAAGACAGCTGGGATAGGCTCCAGACACCCACAACCCTGCATAGGATAAGCAGCACAGAAGATAAATGAATGAATGAATTATTATTAGTAGTAGGATTATTATTTTTTTATTATCATATCCACTTGAAACCATATAATGATCTGATGTAGTTAAACAGGAATGTACAGGCAAATCAAATCCCAAACAGTCCATGGGTGAATCCCAAAGTGCCAAAGTTTCATCCTTCCTTCCTCCACTTGTGTCATTCACTTACATCTAAGTCCCTCCCACCAGAGATGATGGAGAGATGAAGGAAATGAAGAGAGGAGAGAGGAAACAAGGAGATGAAGAATGGAGAGGGGAAATGAGGAGATCAGGAGAGGAGAGAGGAAAGAAGGAGGTTTGTTTTAAGAAAAATGAGACGTCCTCTCCTCCGCAGCGTCACATGACATGACATGTTTTAGGGATGTCATCAGTGCTGGATCATCTGTCAGTCAGCTCTAACAGCCAATCACCTCTGGATCATCTGTCAGTCAGCTCTAACAGCCGATCACCTCTGGATCATCTGTCAGTCGACTCTAACAGCCGATCACCTCTGGATCATCTGTCAGCTCTAACAGCCGATCACCTCTGGATCATCTGTCAGTCAGCTCTAACAGCCGATCACCTCTGGATCATCTGTCAGTCGACTCTAACAGCTGATCACCTCTGGATCATCTGTCAGTCAGCTCTAACAGCCGATCACCTCTGGATCATCTGTCAGTCAACTGCCAGGTCCAGGTTATTTTCTTTTTTTTCCCCCTGATCTTTAGGGTTTTAACAGTCTGTAGCTATGTGAGCTACCACAGCACAAAGTGACAGAACTTGGAAATATTAAATGAATGAACGCCACATTGTTTGAATTCCATCTGTTTTACTATTATTACTGTTGGACTCATCATTCGTTTAAATATATGATGGTTTTCACTGTAGTTTTATGTAATGATGCAGAGAGGATGACCAGGAGATAGAGCTCAAATAAATTGTAGAATTGTAGAAATAAATTGCTACTGTATATAGGAGCAATTGGTATGAGTTTTTGCCTACCACTAGATGGCACTGTTTTTCTGTTTTCTAAACGCCACAATGATCACCAAGTGTGTTCAATTAGAGCAGGTAAGCTGAGCGTAGGTTGGAAGGCAAAGGGAGCACATGGTTCTTAACTTACAAAGATATTTTGAAGTTGAATCAGCCACTGAGGCGGCTCTGCCCCTTCCTGTAGAGCAGGGGTTTCCAAACTAACCATGCCAAGCCCCCCAAAAACAGCATTAGCTTCTGGCCGGGACCCCCTTTGCAAACCATGTATGGTATGAGCACACACTGTAAAAACAGAAATGGATGTCATCTTGCTGGGCTCAAACTGAGGTCACCACAAAAACTGCTCCCTCTGCTGGCTGGCTGCAGTACAAGACAAAAACTCCGCCTCTCTATTCATTCCAGATGGGCTGTGGTCAAACTTTAAAAAACGATTACACCTCATAGAAATGTTTGTCTCATCCGTATGCTGTGGTGATATTTAGATATTATTGGGCTGCTTTGGCTTCAGGTCCTCTTTTTTCTGAAATGTTTCCTTTTTATTAGTTATTAGAGGTTAAAATTAGGGTCTTGATTAACAATGATTGACAGCTGCTGTTCATGTGTAGTTTTTTTTCAGTAATAATAAAATACATCAGGAAGGAGAGTTAAGAAAAGAAAAAAAATATATTATTTTTGTCCCCCGCTTCCACTCAGATTTTCCCAGAGTACCTTGTAAGTCTTTACTGCGCAGACTCTGGCTGCACAATGATGGCCAATGGAGGCTCCTGTGACCGAGGTTTTTTGGCTTCAAAACCGTACAGTGGTATGAGGCGGAGCCACTCTGTCCATTCTATATACAGTCTATGGGTATGAGGCTGAAAATGATGCTTTCAGGGCCCGCTCGGGCAAGGTAGCTCGCTGTGTGAATGCAGCAGATTGCCTGAACAAATGCTCTTCTTTACGTCTAAAAAAAGTCTGCTGTTTTTTCAGCCTTCAGACCCTCTCTAAACACTCGTTAGAGAGGGTCTCCTGACATAGTGTCAGGTGCAGAGGAAGGAGCACAGATGCAGGAGCAGCTTCAGTTCAAAAGAGTCTTTATTAAAAACAGGTTTGGTACACGGGTAGTCAGTCAGCGAGGCAAAGGTAGCAAGTCCAGCAGGCAAAAAAATCAGAAAACAGGTCCAGGCACGGGATCAGAAACAGGATCAAAGATTCACGAGGGTTACTATGAGATGGCTGGATGTATCTACTCAAAATGAAGTGCGATAATCTGGCAGGGAAGTGAGGGAACACCCGGGTATAAGAGGGGAAGGAAGGTGAGTATAACAAGACACAGGTGCGACACATTAGGGAGGGGCCAGGTGATCAGCAGTGAGGGAGGCAGCTTGACAGGAACTGAAAAGACAAGAGGCAAGGGTTAACAAAAGAAACCAGGAAGTTTGAAAGAAAGATCTTCATTTGACAGATACTGACACATAGGACACATTTCAGGCAATCATGGCCATTTTTCTCTATGGCTGTAAAGCCATACTTCATGTATGCTGCCTCATATTGAATTTCAGTTGGTCATGAGCTCTTCGGGATTTTTGCAGTCGAATTCTCCAAGGCAGGGCCTTTGGACTGCTCCTTCTGTCTTTTTCCTGTCAAAAATCTTTTCTTCTTTTGCTAGCTAGCAGCTTGATAACAGGCAAAAACCGCCAGTTGACACAGATGATAACATCGTCATGCCCAAGTTCAAACTGTCACACGATGTGCAGTTAAGTACAATCTGAAACTTAAGAATCTGACGGTTACAGCAGTTTAGTATATTCAGGACAAATGGTTATATAAAAAGAATAATAAAATAAGAAAATAAAAATAATTTGATTCTATTTTTTCCCCTTTCCCCCAATTTTCTGAGACCCCTCTAGCGCCCCCTGGCGGCCCCCACTTTGAAAACCACTGCTGTAGAGTGCATCTGTGTTAAAGGACCAGTCCATCTTGTTGTCCAGGTGTACACCTAGATATTTGTAGGTTGGCACCACCTTGATGTCCACCCCTTGAATGTTAACTGGCTGATGGCAGAGTCTGGATCTTTGTAAATCTACTATCATTTCCTTTGTCTTTGAGCTGTTCAGTAGGAGGCAGTTTTTGTGACTCCAGTCTCTGAAGGCTTTTGTCTGATCACTGTATTCAGATTCCTGTCCATTCTGGATACTCGCCACAATAGCAGTATCAGCTGAGTATTTCTGGACGTGGCAGGACTCAGAGTTGTATTTGAAGTCTGCTGTGTACAGTGTGAACAGGAATGGAGCCAGAACAGTCTCTTGTGGAGCTCCCGTGCCTTAGGGGTCTTTAGTACTCACGGGTGTCCACGTGTTATTCAGCAGACTGGGATGCACTGCTATCTGCAGCCACGTTGAGCTGATGTGCTTGTGTTTCTGTAATTACAGAGAGCTGGAGTAAAAGTGATTATTTTTCAAACCCATGCATGCCTGAAAACTCAATATTGTGTCCACGTGTGCAACAAATAATCATCATTTACAGCTTCACTTATTATTTCCTCTCCATAGTGAGTCCATATTTGGTCATAACCTCGACTCCAAACCAACTTTTTTATCAAACACTCAAAGTAAAAACTGGATTTAGAATATCAGCAGTTAATATTGATTATTGGTGCTCAAACCTGCTTCACTGAGGTTGGATAAAGAAGACACATTTAATAACACAGCTGCAGACGGCGCTGGTGTTTCAGTGTAAAGTGTGACCCTGTTAACTGGAGACTCTCAGCCGACCATCACTGACATGTTCAGCTGAGAGTCTCCAGTTAGCACGGCCACTCTTATCTCCAAAACACCGATTGCTCTGTGACACACAGAACTTGATAGAAGTTGACTCCATGGTGAGTCCAAAGTGAGTAAAAACACTGTAAATATGTTTAGAACTACAAATAAACTGCAATTCTTGTTTTTTAAATATCAAAATAACAACCCTCCTCCTTTATCTGGGCTTGGGATCGGCTAAAGTGACCAAAAAGGGACACTCTGATGGAGTTACTTTTTTTTTTTAAACATTACAACAGGTGAAATTAGATTCTTCTGACTTCATTCATGTGTTGAATGAAGATGTTCTTCTCATCTTAAGTCTAATAAGACCGTTGTTACTAAACATAAGACATAAACATTGGCTTGGATTTCAGTTTTTGCTGTGTTTTGAGAGGTAAAAACTCCTGGCCTGGGTTAGACTTTTAGTACTAAAAGAAAAAATAAGGAAACATTTTAAAATGAAAATTAAAAAAAAAAAACATAAAAACAGTAGTAAAAGAAGAATTTAATAATAAAATACATATAATGACATCAATGTTGCATGAAATCAGAAGGCGCTGTTATAGATCTTTGTGGAAATGTTAAAAATGCTTCAGCCACACTTTAAACAACTTGTTCACATTTTATTTCAAAGGGTTTTTCTATTCTCTAACCTATAATAACTCCCTTTGTTTCCATGTCAGCAGCTGATACTCACCTTCTCCACCTGTGTTCATCATCCTCAGAGGCCGCTCAGGTGGAGGAGAAAGAAGGAGAGCCCGTTCAGGTCCAGGAGTGTGTACTTACCTTCACACAGAGGAGGAGGAGGAGGAGGAGGAGGAGGAGGAGGAGGAGGAGGAGCAGCTCCTCTCACGATGGAGTCACACACAAACAAAAAGACAGGAAATGATTAGTAACAGGAAGTCTTTGATTCAGGAAAGAAGTCAGATTATATGGATGAAGAAGAATTTAAAGCTCAGTCTTACCTTCTTCGTCATGTGGGGAGAAAGTGGTTAGTAAGGTGTTCTTTGAAATATGGATTAATGATGATATGAGTGAAAGAGATCAAAGGTCATACTCACCTGACAAACTGTTTGCTCCCTGTTTGACTCACTCTGATATCAGTGTCCTGTCAGTCTTCATCTCAGAGGGTCCAGTCAGTCCCTGTCAAGGTCTCCTTTCTGTCTTCATGCCCAAGCTGTCAACAGCCCTGGCAGACACAAAGGCTACATGGGATCCAATCGGTCCTGTCAGACACAGATGATACAGATTAGAAGCCTAATGGATCCATTTGATCCATGAGAGCGCTCCATCTGTCTCCTCAGGAGTCAGTCTGGGGCGCTCTCATGAGACGACCTCGACCTCTTGGGAACATTCCCGTCTGCAGCCCCATCATCGCTGTCATCCCTGCGGCGTTTTCTGGAGCTGCTTGAGCCCTCGGATGAGGAAGATTCCTGGTCCTCATCCTCTGACGGGCTGTCAGAGGATGAGGAAGAATCCTGGTCGGATGAAGAGGACGTCTCCTCGTCTTCCAAATCACTCCCTGAAGAGGAATCGTCTGCTGGTGGAGGGTAAAAGTGCCCATACATGGCAGACAGACGATCCAGAAAAGGAGTGAGAACGTCCAGATCCACAGGGAAGTCAGGCAGGTTGGGCACGTCAGCTGAGGCAGGTGGGGCAGGAGCACTGAGAGAGTCAGCAGGTGGGGATGAAGGCTCAGGGAGCTCTTCCTCATCCTCAACCACAGCCCTCTGCGGGAAACTACTGTCCAAAGCATTCTGCATGGCACGACGCTCTATGATAAACAGCGTCACCAGGGTGCTTTCAAGGCGTGACCTAAAGGCAGGATCAGCAGGGTTCAGGTCCATGAGATCTGGGATGAAGGCAGGACCAGCAGGCCGGAAAGATGGAGGCACCACAGCAGTTAGAGGGTCAGGCTCAGGATCAGAGGATCCGTCAGAATCTGCATCAGATTCTATGTCGGATGAGGGTTCAGAGTCCTCGTCAGATGGAGGTTCAGAGTCCACATCAGCTGGTGGATCAGGTGGAGAAGAGGGACTTTGTTCCCTCTCTTCCTCTCCTCCTCGAGGCTCCACCTCTTGAAGCCCGTCCACGGCATCCAGCTCCTCTTGGACTTGAGGGAGGGCAGGGTCACGATGAGGAGTAGGCGTTGGTTGAGGGAGGCCACCTGAGGAGAGTAACATTAAAAAGAAGTCTCACTCTGTTCAAGAATACTCTTAATAAGGTTTCCATGCCCTGAGTCCTTCTGCCATATTCTAACATTTCTATGTGGACTGTTCTGCACCAAACGGATCAATAAATGTGTCCTTCTGCTGCTGTTAGCGCTCATACATCTGGACAGGGTGACTGCTTATATGATGCATACCATTCACTCACATCAGCTCTCCATGGAAGCTATGGAAGCTACAAAATAAAGCTCTGTGAACATGCTACATTTTTTTAAATGCTTTCCTGTTTCAGAAGTGTGAAAAACTTTCCCACTTGTCCTGTTTTTGGTGCTGAAAACATTTTATTTCTCAGAACTACAGTGTTAGATCAAAAGGCAAGCCAATCACATTCAATCTGATATTACAAAGGCTTCACTCAAACTGCACAGGAGAGGAAAAACCCAGCAATGTCAGGACCTTTCATGGTGCTGTTAGCTCTCTAATGTAATGTAGAAAACCAGTGTTATACCATCTATGAGAAAACGCTTTTCATGCCACCATCTGTTTTTCTATACAGACACTGCTCTCTCTGCTATAAGCTGAATAAACCCTTACAGCTATATGATTACAGCTAATTTAATGCATTAATCTGTTCAAATAGTCAAAAATCATGACAGAAAACTCTCCTTCAAAGTTTCGTTGTCTCTAAGGTGACGAGGAAAACATTTATTTAGCATTTTCAAAAAAAAAAAAAAAAAAAAAAAAACTCCAGCCCGATCGCCATCTTTATTTTATCAATATTTAATATTACTTTTTTTGAATAATAGCATTTAACTTTTCAAAATGAGCCATTATTGTAATTATTGTTACTACGGTTGTTGATGCTGTTAACAGTATTATCATTTTTACAGTTTTAATAGTATCACAACTACATAGAATAGCTAATTTAAGGGTATGTTCAAGTACATTTGCTAAATTTATAAGTTAAGTTGTCACCGTTTTAATGTCTCTACAAACCAGTAACATATCATTCAGCTCAGTTTTAGCGTCATTAATCATTTTTTCACCCAGAAAACATCGAATAGACAAAACAGTTTTTCTTTCGGAACAACCATTACAACATACTAGTAACCTTCTATTCTGTGGTAATGTGCAACAATTCAACACAACGTAATACTACATGTCACAAAGAACAAGTTTCAGAGTGTACTCAAAGCTAATGTTATTGTTTTAAATGTGAAAATGGCTTACTAGCTAAACTGCTGCTCCGTCCTCTGACTCCGGTCAGCAGGTTCTCCTCCACAGGCGCGCCAACAGAAGACATCCCTCCAGTAGGTAAATACACAAGTGGAGGGAGTTCTTTCTTCTTTACAGGTTTCTTCTGGGTTTCCGGTCCGAGTTTGTCCTCTGCAGGTAAAATCAAAGCTTTCCAAAAGTTTCTCCTTCTCAGAAGCGAGGTTTTTGCATCGAGAGTTCGAGAGCAAAAGGGAAGTTTGGAACAAGTTTAAGGCTTATATCGTCACCACGTTCTGTTTCCATGACAACAACGCATAACATTTTCAATACAAGTCTGGCTGAAAATGTTAAATACTTTGTAATAAATCACATTGAGCTGTTTTTATGCTGTTATAAATAACACCAAGTTGTAAATTTGTTGGACTTGTTTTTGTGTGTAAATGAGAGGATGTCTTCATTATTTCTACGACCCATAATTCAGTTTCTCTAAGGCTGAGAATCAGGGCCACATTAAGCAGAGAATAAAAAAAGGTGCGTGGAATAAACTCGTGCATTTACCGGAATAGAATGTTAATTTATTATTATTATTATTATTATTATTATTATTATTATTATTATTATTATTATTATTAATAATAATAATAATAATAATAATAATAATAATATTACACCCCTGGAAGGATGTGTAGAATTGCACAGTGCTTGTCCACGCAGAATTTGCCAGTTTTTTGTAACAATGTCTTTTGTCTGGCAGAGCAGAGCAATGTTTCGAATCAAAGAAGAGATGTGTGACCTTTATAGTGGTGACACCTTTGTGTCATTTGAAGAATTTCATACACCATACAAAAATACAGATTTAAATAAATAAATAAATAAATAAATAAAACACATGCATGCACACTGCCTACATCATCCACAAGAATGATGGTGAGGCTTCATCTGGATTCCCCACTCCAGAGAAAAGCTGTATCAACACACACATTACTGCTATGGTGCAGAGAGGGAAAGCCTCTGAGAATACAAACAGAAATGCCAGATAAGAAACATGGTCGTCAATATTTATTGCCATTATTATTACTAGTTAAAAACCACTTGGTTAACTGGCGATTCTAAATTGCCCGTGTGAGTGTGAGCATGAAAGGTTGTCTGTCTCTGTGTGTCAGCCCTGTGATTGGCTGGAGACCAGTCCAGGGTGTACCCCGCCTCTCACCCGAAGACAGCTGGGATAGGCTCCAGACACCCACAACCCTGCATAGGATAAGCAGCACAGAAGATAAATGAATGAATGAATTATTATTAGTAGTAGGATTATTATTTTTTTATTATCATATCCACTTGAAACCATATAATGATCTGATGTAGTTAAACAGGAATGTAAAGGCAAATCAAATCCCAAACAGTCCATGGGTGAATCCCAAAGTGCCAAAGTTTCATCCTTCCTTCCTCCACTTGTGTCATTCACTTACATCTAAGTCCCTCCCACCAGAGATGATGGAGAGATGAAGGAAATGAAGAGAGGAGAGAGGAAACAAGGAGATGAAGAATGAAGAGGGGAAATGAGGAGATCAGGAGAGGAGAGAGGAAAGAAGGAGGTTTGTTTTAAGAAAAATGAGACGTCCTCTCCTCCGCAGCGTCACATGACATGACATGTTTTAGGGATGTCATCAGTGCTGGATCATCTGTCAGTCAGCTCTAACAGCTGATCACCTCTGGATCATCTGTCAGTCGGCTCTAACAGCCGATCACCTCTGGATCATCTGTCAGCTCTAACAGCCGATCACCTCTGGATCATCTGTCAGTCAGCTCTAACAGCCGATCACCTCTGGATCATCTGTCAGTCGGCCCTAACAGCCGATCACCTCTGGATCATCTGTCAGTCGGCTCTAACAGCCGATCACCTCTGGATCATCTGTCAGTCAGCTCTAACAGCCGATCACCTCTGGATCATCTGTCAGTCAGCTCTAACAGCCGATCACCTCTGGATCATCTGTCAGTCGGCTCTAACAGCCGATCACCTCTGGATCATCTGTCAGTCAGCTCTAACAGCCGATCACCTCTGGATCATCTGTCAGTCAGCTCTAACAGCCGATCACCTCTGGATCATCTGTCAGTCGGCTCTAACAGCCGATCACCTCTGGATCATCTGTCAGTCGGCTCTAACAGCCGATCACCTCTGGATCATCTGTCAGTCGGCTCTAACAGCCGATCACCTCTGGATCATCTGTCAGCTCTAACAGCCGATCACCTCTGGATCATCTGTCAGTCAGCTCTAACAGCTGATCACCTCTGGATCATCTGTCAGTCAGCTCTAACAGCTGATCACCTCTGGATCATCTGTCAGTCGGCTCTAACAGCCGATCACCTCTGGATCATCTGTCAGTCAACTGCCAGGTCCAGGTTATTTTCTTTTTTTTCCCCCTGATCTTTAGGGTTTTAACAGTCTGTAGCTATGTGAGCTACCACAGCACAAAGTGACAGAACTTGGAAATATTAAATGAATGAACGCCACATTGTTTGAATTCCATCTGTTTTACTATTATTACTGTTGGACTCATCATTCGTTTAAATATATGATGGTTTTCACTGTAGTTTTATGTAATGATGCAGAGAGGATGACCAGGAGATAGAGCTCAAATAAATTGTAGAATTGTAGAAATAAATTGTTACTGTATATAGGAGCAATTGGTATGAGTTTTTGCCTACCACTAGATGGCACTGTTTTTCTGTTTTCTAAACGCCACAATGATCACCAAGTGTGTTCAATTAGAGCAGGTAAGCTGAGCGTAGGTTGGAAGGCAAAGGGAGCACATGGTTCTTAACTTACAAAGATATTTTGAAGTTGAATCAGCCACTGAGGTGGCTCTGCCCCTTCCTGTAGAGCAGGGGTTTCCAAACTAACCATGCCAAGCCCCCCAAAAACAGCATTAGCTTCTGGCCGGGACCCCCTTTGCAAACCATGTATGGTATGAGCACACACTGTAAAAACAGAAATGGATGTCATCTTGCTGGGCTCAAACTGAGGTCACCACAAAAACTGCTCCCTCTGCTGGCTGGCTGCAGTACAAGACAAAAACTCCGCCTCTCTATTCATTCCAGATGGGCTGTGGTCAAACTTTAAAAAACGATTACACCTCATAGAAACGTTTGTCTCATCCGTATGCTGTGGTGATATTTAGATATTATTGGGCTGCTTTGGCTTCAGGTCCTCTTTTTTCTGAAATGTTTCCTTTTTATTAGTTATTAGAGGTTAAAATTAGGGTCTTGATTAACAATGATTGACAGCTGCTGTTCATGTGTAGTTTTTTTTCAGTAATAATAAAATACATCAGGAAGGAGAGTTAAGAAAAGAAAAAAAATATATTATTTTTGTCACCCGCTTCCACTCAGATTTTCCCAGAGTACCTTGTAAGTCTTTACTGCGCAGACTCTGGCTGCACAATGATGGCCAATGAAGGCTCCTGTGACGGAATTTTTTTGGCTTCAAAACCGTACAGTGGTATGAGGCGGAGCCACTCTGTCCATTCTATATACAGTCTATGGGTATGAGGCTGAAAATGATGCTTTCAGGGCCCGCTCGGGCAAGGTAGCTCGCTGTGTGAATGCAGCAGATTGCCTGAACAAATGCTCTTCTTTACGTCTAAAAAAAGTCTGCTGTTTTTTCAGCCTTCAGACCCTCTCTAAACACTCGTTAGAGAGGGTCTCCTGACATAGTGTCAGATGCAGAGGAAGGAGCACAGATGCAGGAGCAGCTTCAGTTCAAAAGAGTCTTTATTAAAAACAGGTTTGGTACACGGGTAGTCAGTCAGCGAGGCAAAGGTAGCAAGTCCAGCAGGCAAAAAATCAGAAAACAGGTCCAGGCACGGGATCAGAAACAGGATCAAAGATTCACGAGGGTTACTATGAGATGGCTGGATGTATCTACTCAAAATGAAGTGCGATAATCTGGCAGGGAAGTGAGGGAACACCTGGGTATAAGAGGGGAAGGAAGGTGAGTATAACAAGACACAGGTGCGACACATTAGGGAGGGGCCAGGTGATCAGCAGTGAGGGAGGCAGCTTGACAGGAACTGAAAAGACAAGAGGCAAGGGTTAACAAAATAAACCAGGAAGTTTGAAAGAAAGATCTTCATTTGACAGATACTGACACATAGGACACATTTCAGGCAATCATGGCCATTTTTCTCTATGGCTGTAAAGCCATACTTCATGTATGCTGCCTCATATTGAATTTCAGTTGGTCATGAGCTCTTCGGGATTTTTGCAGTCGAATTCTCCAAGGCAGGGCCTTTGGACTGCTCCTTCTGTCTTTTTCCTGTCAAAAATCTTTTCTTCTTTTGCTAGCTAGCAGCTTGATAACAGGCAAAAACCGCCAGTTGACACAGATGATAACATCGTCATGCCCAAGTTCAAACTGTCACACGATGTGCAGTTAAGTACAATCTGAAACTTAAGAATCTGACGGTTACAGCAGTTTAGTATATTCAGGACAAATGGTTATATAAAAAGAATAATAAAATAAAAAAATAAAAATAATTTGATTCTATTTTTTCCCCTTTCCCCCAATTTTCTGAGACCCCTCTAGCGCCCCCTGGCGGCCCCCACTTTGAAAACCACTGCTGTACTGTACACTTTTTTATCAAACACTCAAAGTAAAAACTGGATTTAGAATATCAGCAGTTAATATTGATTATTGCTGCTCAAACCTGGTTCACTGAGGTTGGATGAAGAAGACACATTTAATAACACAGCTGCAGACGGCGCTGGTGTTTCAGTGTAAAGTGTGACCCTGTTAACTGGAGACTCTCAGCCGACCATCACTGACATGTTCAGCTGAGAGTCTCCAGTTAGCACGGCCACTCTTATCTCCAAAACACCGATTGCTCTGTGACACACAGAACTTGATAGAAGTTGACTCCATGGTGAGTCCAAAGTGAGTAAAAACACTGTAAATATGTTTAGAACTACAAATAAACTGCAATTCTTGTTTTTTAAATATCAAAATAACAACCCTCCTCCTTTATCTGGGCTTGGGATCGGCTAAAGTGACCAAAAAGGGACACTCTGATGGAGTTACTTTTTTTTTTTAAACATTACAACAGGTGAAATTAGATTCTTCTGACTTCATTCATGTGTTGAATGAAGATGTTCTTCTCATCTTAAGTCTAATAAGACCGTTGTTACTAAACATAAGACATAAACATTGGCTTGGATTTCAGTTTTTGCTGTGTTTTGAGAGGTAAAAACTCCTGGCCTGGGTTAGACTTTTAGTACTAAAAGAAAAAATAAGGAAACATTTTAAAATGAAAATTTAAAAAAAAACATAAAAACAGTAGTAAAAGAAGAATTTAATAATAAAATACATATAATGACATCAATGTTGCATGAAATCAGAAGGCGCTGTTATAGATCTTTGTGGAAATGTTAAAAATGCTTCAGCCACACTTTAAACAACTTGTTCACATTTTATTTCAAAGGGTTTTTCTATTCTCTAACCTATAATAACTCCCTTTGTTTCCATGTCAGCAGCTGATACTCACCTTCTCCACCTGTGTTCATCATCCTCAGAGGCTGCTCAGGTGGAGGAGAAAGAAGGAGAGCCCGTTCAGGTCCAGGAGTGTGTACTTACCTTCACACAGAGGAGGAGGAGGAGGAGGAGGAGGAGGAGGAGGAGGAGGAGGAGGAGGAGGAGGAGGAGGAGCAGCTCCTCTCACGATGGAGTCACACACAAACAAAAAGACAGGAAATGATTAGTAACAGGAAGTCTTTGATTCAGGAAAGAAGTCAGATTATATGGATGAAGAAGAATTTAAAGCTCAGTCTTACCTTCTTCGTCATGTGGGGAGAAAGTGGTTAGTAAGGTGTTCTTTGAAATATGGATTAATGATGATATGAGTGAAAGAGATCAAAGGTCATACTCACCTGACAAACTGTTTGCTCCCTGTTTGACTCACTCTGATATCAGTGTCCTGTCAGTCTTCATCTCAGAGGGTCCAGTCAGTCCCTGTCAAGGTCTCCTTTCTGTCTTCATGCCCAAGCTGTCAACAGCCCTGGCAGACACAAAGGCTACATGGGATCCAATCGGTCCTGTCAGACACAGATGATACAGATTAGAAGCCTAATGGATCCATTTGATCCATGAGAGCGCTCCATCTGTCTCCTCAGGAGTCAGTCTGGGGCGCTCTCATAAGACGACCTCGACCTCTTGGGAACATTCCCGTCTGCAGCCCCATCATCGCTGTCGTCCCTGCGGCGTTTTCTGGAGCTGCTTGAGCCCTCGGATGAGGAAGATTCCTGGTCCTCATCCTCTGACGGGCTGTCAGAGGATGAGGAAGAATCCTGGTCGGATGAAGAGGACGTCTCCTCGTCTTCCAAATCACTCCCTGAAGAGGAATCGTCTGCTGGTGGAGGGTAAAAGTGCCCATACATGGCAGACAGACGATCCAGAAAAGGAGTGAGAACGTCCAGATCCACAGGGAAGTCAGGCAGGTTGGGCACGTCAGCTGAGGCAGGTGGGGCAGGAGCACTGAGAGAGTCAGCAGGTGGGGATGAAGGCTCAGGGAGCTCTTCCTCATCCTCAACCACAGCCCTCTGCGGGAAACTACTGTCCAAAGCATTCTGCATGGCACGACGCTCTATGATAAACAGCGTCACCAGGGTGCTTTCAAGGCGTGACCTAAAGGCAGGATCAGCAGGGTTCAGGTCCATGAGATCTGGGATGAAGGCAGGACCAGCAGGCCGGAAAGATGGAGGCACCACAGCAGTTAGAGGGTCAGGCTCAGGATCAGAGGATCCGTCAGAATCTGCATCAGATTCTATGTCGGATGAGGGTTCAGAGTCCTCGTCAGATGGAGGTTCAGAGTCCACATCAGCTGGTGGATCAGGTGGAGAAGAGGGACTTTGTTCCCTCTCTTCCTCTCCTCCTCGAGGCTCCACCTCTTGAAGCCCGTCCACGGCATCCAGCTCCTCTTGGACTTGAGGGAGGCCAGGGTCACGATGAGGAGTAGGCGTTGGTTGAGGGAGGCCACCTGAGGAGAGTAACATTAAAAAGAAGTCTCACTCTGTTCAAGAATACTCTTAATAAGGTTTCCATGCCCTGAGTCCTTCTGCCATATTCTAACATTTCTATGTGGACTGTTCTGCACCAAACGGATCAATAAATGTGTCCTTCTGCTGCTGTTAGCGCTCATACATCTGGACAGGGTGACTGCTTATATGATGCATACCATTCACTCACATCAGCTCTCCATGGAAGCTATGGAAGCTACAAAATAAAGCTCTGTGAACATGCTACATTTTTTTAAATGCTTTCCTGTTTCAGAAGTGTGAAAAACTTTCCCACTTGTCCTGTTTTTGGTGCTGAAAACATTTTATTTCTCAGAACTACAGTGTTAGATCAAAAGGCAAGCCAATCACATTCAATCTGATATTACAAAGGCTTCACTCAAACTGCACAGGAGAGGAAAAACCCAGCAATGTCAGGACCTTTCATGGTGCTGTTAGCTCTCTAATGTAATGTAGAAAACCAGTGTTATACCATCTATGAGAAAACGCTTTTCATGCCACCATCTGTTTTTCTATACAGACACTGCTCTCTCTGCTATAAGCTGAATAAACCCTTACAGCTATATGATTACAGCTAATTTAATGCATTAATCTGTTCAAATAGTCAAAAATCATTACAGAAAACTCTCCTTCAAAGTTTCGTTGTCTCTAAGGTGACGAGGAAAACATTTATTTAGCATTTTCAAAAAAAAAAAAAAAAAAAAAAAAAACTCCAGCCCGATCGCCATCTTTATTTTATCAATATTTAATATTACTTTTTTTGAATAATAGCATTTAACTTTTCAAAATGAGCCATTATTGTAATTATTGTTACTACGGTTGTTGATGCTGTTAACAGTATTATCATTTTTACAGTTTTAATAGTATCACAACTACATAGAATAGCTAATTTAAGGGTATGTTCAAGTACATTTGCTAAATTTATAAGTTAAGTTGTCACCGTTTTAATGTCTCTACAAACCAGTAACATATCATTCAGCTCAGTTTTAGCGTCATTAATCATTTTTTCACCCAGAAAACATCGAATAGACAAAACAGTTTTTCTTTCGGAACAACCATTACAACATACTAGTAACCTTCTATTCTGTGGTAATGTGCAACAATTCAACACAACGTAATACTACATGTCACAAAGAACAAGTTTCAGAGTGTACTCAAAGCTAATGTTATTGTTTTAAATGTGAAAATGGCTTACTAGCTAAACTGCTGCTCCGTCCTCTGACTCCGGTCAGCAGGTTCTCCTCCACAGGCGCGCCAACAGAAGACATCCCTCCAGTAGGTAAATACACAAGTGGAGTTCTTTCTTCTTTACAGGTTTCTTCTGGGTTTCCGGTCCGAGTTTGTCCTCTGCAGGTAAAATCAAAGCTTTCCAAAAGTTTCTCCTTCTCAGAAGCGAGGTTTTTGCATCGAGAGTTCGAGAGCAAAAGGGAAGTTTGGAACAAGTTTAAGGCTTATATCGTCACCACGTTCTGTTTCCATGACAACAACGCATAACATTTTCAATACAAGTCTGGCTGAAAATGTTAAATACTTTGTAATAAATCACATTGAGCTGTTTTTATGCTGTTATAAATAACACCAAGTTGTAAATTTGTTGGACTTGTTTTTGTGTGTAAATGAGAGGATGTCTTCATTATTTCTACGACCCATAATTCAGTTTCTCTAAGGCTGAGAATCAGGGCCATATTAAGCAGAGAATAAAAAAAGGTGCGTGGAATAAACTCGTGCATTTACCGGAATAGAATGTTAATTTATTATTATTATTATTATTATTATTATTATTATTATTATTATTATTATTATTAATAATAATAATAATAATAATATTACACCCCTGGAAGGATGTGTAGAATTGCACAGTGCTTGTCCACGCAGAATTTGCCAGTTTTTTGTAACAATGTCTTTTGTCTGGCAGAGCAGAGCAATGTTTCGAATCAAAGAAGAGATGTGTGACCTTTATAGTGGTGACACCTTTGTGTCATTTGAAGAATTTCATACACCATACAAAAATACAGATTTAAATAAATAAATAAATAAATAAATAAATAAATAAATAAATAAATAAATAAATAAATAAAACACATGCATGCACACTGCCTACATCATCCACAAGAATGATGGTGAGGCTTCATCTGGATTCCCCACTCCAGAGAAAAGCTGTATCAACACACACATTACTGCTATGGTGCAGAGAGGGAAAGCCTCTGAGAATACAAACAGAAATGCCAGATAAGAAACATGGTCGTCAATATTTATTGCCATTATTATTACTAGTTAAAAACCACTTGGTTAACTGGCGATTCTAAATTGCCCGTGTGAGTGTGAGCATGAAAGGTTGTCTGTCTCTGTGTGTCAGCCCTGTGATTGGCTGGAGACCAGTCCAGGGTGTACCCCGCCTCTCACCCGAAGACAGCTGGGATAGGCTCCAGACACCCACAACCCTGCATAGGATAAGCAGCACAGAAGATAAATGAATGAATGAATTATTATTAGTAGTAGGATTATTATTTTTTTATTATCATATCCACTTGAAACCATATAATGATCTGATGTAGTTAAACAGGAATGTACAGGCAAATCAAATCCCAAACAGTCCATGGGTGAATCCCAAAGTGCCAAAGTTTCATCCTTCCTTCCTCCACTTGTGTCATTCACTTACATCTAAGTCCCTCCCACCAGAGATGATGGAGGGATGAAGGAAATGAAGAGAGGAGAGAGGAAACAAGGAGATGAAGAATGAAGAGGGGAAATGAGGAGATCAGGAGAGAAGAGAGGAAAGAAGGAGGTTTGTTTTAAGAAAAATGAGACGTCCTCTCCTCCGCAGCGTCACATGACATGACATGTTTTAGGGATGTCATCAGTGCTGGATCATCTGTCAGTCGGCTCTAACAGCCGATCACCTCTGGATCATCTGTCAGTCGGCTCTAACAGCCGATCACCTCTGGATCATCTGTCAGTCGGCTCTAACAGCCGATCACCTCTGGATCATCTGTCAGTCTGCTCTAACAGCCGATCACCTCTGGATCATCTGTCAGTCGGCTCTAACAGCCGATCACCTCTGGATCATCTGTCAGTCAGCTCTAACAGCCGATCACCTCTGGATCATCTGTCAGTCAGCTCTAACAGCCGATCACCTCTGGATCATCTGTCAGTCGGCTCTAACAGCCGATCACCTCTGGATCATCTGTCAGTCAGCTCTAACAGCCGATCACCTCTGGATCATCTGTCAGTCAGCTCTAACAGCCGATCACCTCTGGATCATCTGTCAGTCGGCTCTAACAGCCGATCACCTCTGGATCATCTGTCAGTCGGCTCTAACAGCCGATCACCTCTGGATCATCTGTCAGTCGGCTCTAACAGCCGATCACCTCTGGATCATCTGTCAGTCGGCTCTAACAGCCGATCACCTCTGGATCATCTGTCAGTCAGCTCTAACAGCCGATCACCTCTGGATCATCTGTCAGCTCTAACAGCCGATCACCTCTGGATCATCTGTCAGTCGGCTCTAACAGCCGATCACCTCTGGATCATCTGTCAGTCGGCTCTAACAGCAGATCACCTCTGGATCATCTGTCAGTCGGCTCTAACAGCTGATCACCTCTGGATCATCTGTCAGTCGGCTCTAACAGCTGATCACCTCTGGATCATCTGTCAGTCGGCTCTAACAGCCGATCACCTCTGGATCATCTGTCAGTCGGCTCTAACAGCTGATCACCTCTGGATCATCTGTCAGCTCTAACAGCCGATCACCTCTGGATCATCTGTCAGTCAACTCTAACAGCTGATCACCTCTGGATCATCTGTCAGTCGGCTCTAACAGCCGATCACCTCTGGATCATCTGTCAGTCGGCTCTAACAGCAGATCACCTCTGGATCATCTGTCAGCTCTAACAGCTGATCACCTCTGGATCATCTGTCAGCTCTAACAGCCGATCACCTCTGGATCATCTGTCAGTCAGCTCTAACAGCTGATCACCTCTGGATCATCTGTCAGCTCTAACAGCCGATCACCTCTGGATCATCTGTCAGTCAGCTCTAACAGCTGATCACCTCTGGATCATCTGTCAGCTCTAACAGCTGATCACCTCTGGATCATCTGTCAGCTCTAACAGCCGATCACCTCTGGATCATCTGTCAGTCGGCTCTAACAGCTGATCACCTCTGGATCATCTGTCAGCTCTAACAGCCGATCACCTCTGGATCATCTGTCAGCTCTAACAGCAGATCACCTCTGGATCATCTGTCAGTCAGCTCTAACAGCTGATCACCTCTGGATCATCTGTCAGTCAGCTCTAACAGCTGATCACCTCTGGATCATCTGTCAGTCAGCTCTAACAGCTGTTTGTGTGTCTGCTCATGTGTGCTGTAGTAACTCTGATCAAATTCATTACGTTTTTTTTTTTTTTATTAAAAATCTGATCTGTGAAGCTGTTTGTGTGAAGAGGGAAGCTCAAAGCACTGACTCGTCTAAAACCCTGAAACCCTTTGTGTACTCTGTCCTGTTAGGCCTGTTGTCTCTCTGCTCCTCTTTCAACATTCCTTCACAATCAGCCTGTCCTGCTGCCTTAGCTATCCTTGAAATGTCTATACTTTGTGAATTTCACATCAACAGACAAAGAGCAGCCCTCCTGGTGGTGAATCTGTCTGCACAGTTTGGACGGGTTATACAACCTTAAGTCCAATGAAGTAAATATAAGAAAACAATGATTTTTAAATCCTGCTTAACCTTTATTCAACTGAATAGACTACAAAGACATTTTAATCCCACATTAAGGGGAAATTGTCATCTCTATCACACCACAAAAAAAGGTGTTTTTTAAAAAATAAAAAAAATACTATAATAACCTGTTTCCAAAGCATTTGATAAAATTTCACACAGATCTTTTCAAATGTATAACCATAGTTATTTAAGCATTTAAAAGATCATATTTTCTCATCATCTTGATGAAAAAATATCTTTTTACTGTCTTGCAGACGTCTTGCAATCAAGTTTTTACATGTCAGAATCATTAGGTTTTTAATCCAAGAGATGAATTTTCACCATAACTGCATCATTTTAAAAACCTCTAGATATTATTAGTGTAGCTGTGCTATTATTATGAATTTCTGGGGGGGGGGGGGGGGGGGTTGCTGTCATTTTAACAACACAATGTCATGTCCACTACATGTTGGAAGAGATGAGCATTGGTGAATTTCAGTCACAAAAATCTCATGAAATATTAACATTCAAGTCACTGTTAAATCACATAAATTATGCTCAGAATATTTAATATCAGATTCTATTTTTCTCCTTATCTTTACATTCAAAGGAAATATGAGCTGTTTCGAAATGACAACTGATAAACATACTATTGGATTTGCAGGACTTCAGCTTATCTTTTTTTTCTTGTTTCTCTCCTTCCATGAAGCGAACACTGATCTCCTGCCATGAGCTCCCCTGCCACATGACATTTGATGTGGTTGCTAGGATACAAAGGTTAAAGAATCTCTAAAGTAACATTTTGTGGTGTGTGGTGGAAATGACAGTGACCCGAAAGGACAGGTTTTTTTAATGGAAAATAAATGAAATACTAATATATCCTAAAAAATTGTGTACTTCATTAGAATAGGGAATTTCTGTGTTTTCTGTCATTAAAGTTACTGATGAATCAAATTTAATTTCAATCTTAGGAGGGTCTAAAATCTGGTCATGGGACAAAGAACATCTAGTAAAAACCACTCATTAAAAAACTGTAATGACTCTAATCACATAAAAACAGTAACAGAGCTTTGTCTGTGTTTTGAACCTGTTTAACAAACACTTTCACATGAAGAAAACCTGACCTCTGTTTATTCTGGGTCCTGTTTAGAAACACACGGATCACTTTACTGCTAAAATGCGTCATTATTAAATCATTTTTGAATTTTTTAGCCTTTATCTGGAGCAAATCTGATGGTGAGCCCTGAAACTTATTAAAGTAACCTAGTTTATGATGTCTGAGGAACTCTGGATATTAGTTCTTTATAAGATTCCAGGGAAAACAGAAATCCTGTTACTCTTTACAAACCTCATGCACATGAACTTCATGAACTGTACAAGAAATTTAATGTGTTTGTTTGTTTGTTTGTTTGTTTGTTTGTTTGTTTGTTTGTTTTTCTCAGACTTAAATTTTCTTCACAAAGAAAATGAGATGAAACGAGAGAAATAACTGATGAACTCCTGAATATATATTTTCTATCTTTTTTACTGCACAGTACTAAACAGTACCAGAAGTCACAAACACACCAAGCCAAAAAAAGCTGTTTTCACAGTCAAAATAAACACATTTACAGCCTGGTACAAAGAATGTCTCCCATCTGAATCACTAATTTCACTAACGGCACGCACTGTAGGGGGAGTGAATATTTTTCTAATTCGTCAGTTTCCACAATATTAAGCTCGCCAGTTCGTCCAATCAGAGGCACAGCTCAGATCACATGACTGGGGAGCGTCCTATGGTTGTTACTGTGGAGACTCACAACCCGCCTCATTTCCAATATGGCCGCGCCGGCCGTTTGGCTTCAAAAGTCCGTTTCAGGAACAGACGGGTGACGTCGCGGAGACTACGTCCATTAATTATACAGTCTATGGCTCCTCGCCGTATCTATGATGTAGATCTATGGTCTTAAACAGCATCAACAGTGCCACCTGCTGTTGTGGCGTGCACATTGCAGAACATTGCTCAAGTCGTGTGCTGGCACTCATGAATAAATCTAAGTCCTGAGGATGCAGATCAGAACGGCAGAAAGTTACTGCCAAAAGTCACATGACGGCAGGAAGATCATGCCAAAAGTCACATGACGTGGTAGAATCATGTCAAAAGTGTTTCTCCGACTTGCAGAATTTTTTCTCCTACTTGCAGATTTTTTTTTTTAACTTGAGAAGAAAAAATTAAATCTTGAACAATATTTTTTTGTACTTGAAAGATTTTATTTTTGCGCCTCAAGGATATTTTCATTGAAGTGAAAATACATTTTTCTGTATTTGTGAATCAAGATGTATTTGTTAGAGACATTTTTTTTCATTAATCAAACTAAATACATTAGTTGTGAATTATGTTTTGCTTTTGCAAATCACACTAAGTTTGTTTGTGAATCACTGGCCACAAATAAAACACAGTTTTTGTCTTTGTGAGGTTTTGGCACTAATTTAAAGTCTACCCTTTGGATTGTTCCCTGGTTGTGTCAACAGATGTTCCCGCCCTTACCCTTATGTCACAATTTCAACAACCTAATACTGATCCTAAACTTAGTTCTTTATTCAGTCAAGATGTTTAACTTAACATAATGCTAATTTCTGCCATATGCTAATGCATTACCAGCCTCACATATTTTAACTGAAAGTTCAAATTCTAAGGTTTTCTAATTCCCCTGAAGTTAAATGTATCTGGCGTTGGATGTTCAAATGAGTAAATACAGAGTATAAACCCAATACTTAAATTTAAAAGTAATGTCTACACAACTTGATGTCACCATTGTGCAATTTTTCCTCTTCTTTTTCAGGACTGAGCAGCAGTGGGCAAAGGGTAATAGCGGTGCATCCTCCAAAAAAAAGGGAAATAAAAACAGCAATTGTGGGCTGCATTTGACAGAGACTCCAAACTTGGACAGCCTCCATGCAGTGTTGTGACGTAATTGGCCTTCAAATGTGGCCTACGAAGGATGCATCTCCTGAATTTGGACACAGCTAGTGCAAGACAAAGAGAAAGTTACAACCATTCCAGTGAAGTTGGGCCGTTGTGTAAAACATTAATAAAAACAAAAATAAAATGATTGTAAATCCTTTTTAACCTATATTCAACTGAATATACAACAAAGACAAGAAGTCTATAGTTCAAACTGATAAAATATGTTGTTTTTCTTAAATATTCACTCATTTTAAATTAGATGGCTGTACCACGTTCTTAAAGAGCTGGGACAGGGTCAACAAAAGACTGTGAAAGTTAAGGAATGATACAAAAACACCAGTCCATAATATCATCAAAAGATTCAGAGAATCTGGAGAAATCTCTGCACGTAAGCAGCAAGACTGAAAACCAACACTGAATGACTGTGACCTTTGACCCCTCAGGCAGCACTGCATTAAAAACCAACATCATTGTGTAAAGGATATTACCACGTGGGCTCAGGAAGACTTCAGAAAACCATTGTCAGCTAACACAGTTCATCACTACATCTACAGTCATGGCCAAAAGTTTTGAGAATGACACAACTATTTATTTCACAAAGTCTGCTGTTTCAGTTTTTATAATGGCAATTTGCATACACTCCAGAGTGTTCTGAGGAGTGATCAGCTCAACTGCAATTAAATGCAAAGTCCCTCTTTGCTTTGAAAATGAACTTTATCCCCAAAAACACATTTCCACTGCATTTCAGCCCTGCCACAAAAGGACCAGCTAACATCAGTTCAATGACACACAGGTGTCACACACATGAACACAGGTGTCACACACATTAACACAGGTGTGGGTGTTGATGAGGACAAGGCTGGAGATCAATCTGTCATGATTGAGTGACTGGACACTTTAAAAGGAAGATGATGCATGACACCATTGTTCCTCATCTAGCAGCCATGGTTACCTGCAAGGAAACACCTGCAGCCATCATTGCATTGCACAAAAAGGGCCAAACAGGGAAGTTTATAGCAGCGAGTAAGATTGAGGCGGGTGGACAATCAAAATCCCACAAATTCTGACAAACTCCAAGCATTGATTATGCAAGAATGGACTGCCATCAGTCAGGATTTGGTCCAGAAGTTGATTGACAGCATGCCAGGGAGAATTGCAGAGGTCTTGAAAAAGAAGGTTCAACACTGCACATATTGACTTATTGCATGAATTCTGTGTAATTCTCAATAAAAGCTTTTGATACTTATGAAATGCTTCTAATTGTATTTCATTATATCATAGAAACATCTGACAAAAACACCTAAAAACCCTGAAGCAGCAGACTTTGTGAAAATGTAATATTTGTGTCATTCTCAAAACTTTTGGCCATGACTGTACAAGTGCAAGTTCAAACTCTACCATGCAAAGACAAAGACATATATCAACAACACTCAGAAACACCGCCAGCTTCTCTGGACCCGAGCTCATCTGAGATAAATTGACGCAAAGTGGAAAAGTGTGCTGTGGTCTGATGAGTCCACATTTCAAATTGTTTTTGGAAATCATGGAGTGCAGTTCTAACTCCTCTGAGAAAGCTTCTGACTCGCAGGTATCCTGGTGTTTTATTCACAGGTGAGGATGGAGTGGACCAGGTGTTCCAGCCCTCACCCAGGGTCATAATCTTAATGAGCACACCATTTAGACTACTGATATCGACCAAATGAGACAAATGAAAGGATTTCCCTCTGAGGAGTGATGGTGTATGGATGCATGGACTGATGGATGGCTTGCTGGAAGTCATGGCTCCTGTTCAGAACCATCTGACTGTGTTGGTGAGTGTCTTTGTTAGTTACCTCTTAGTTGCTGTTAGTTACCCTGTTTTCGAGTTTGTGCATGTGAACATCATCTTTTGATACATGGTTACTTCTGGAAAAAGAAACTGAGTTTTGTCCATCTGAAAGAATTGAGGACATGTTTATATTTGCAGACCCTTCAGTTCCTGTTTCCTGAAACAAGGTGGATATAACATATCTGTAATGAAGTGTTGGCATTTAAGAGACATAGGCCTGCAGTAAGCCAGAGTAGTCTCATTCTTCTCAAATTTCAACTTTTTCAGCAGTTTGTGGTGAAAAGAAATAAACAGATGATTTAATCATGAAGATGTAAACAGGTATTTATTACATACACAGAGATCTCCTTTCCACCCCCCCCCCCAAAAAAAAAAAAAAAAAAAAAAAAAAAAAAAAAAAAAAAGAAATAAAGTGAGACCCCCTAGTCCATGGGGTGATCTCATTGTCGCATGTTTGACTCTTTAGATCTCTTTCAGATCCACTTACAGAGCTTTAAGTCTAATTTAAAAGTCTAATCTTGCTCAGTTTACACAGATTTCCCTTAAAAGAATTCTTAACTTTGCAGCTAAACAAACAAGGCAAATATTGGGTGATTCTTCCAGTAAGAACAGGAGACCTGCAGGTGTTTTGTTGTAAAGTAATGTGGGTTTTCATCTGTTGGATGGTGCTGTCTCTTTGGCTGTCAAGTTTTTGGGAGTGACATGTTTCTGTGTCATGTTTCAGGTTGTTAGATCATCAGTTTACTCCATCCTATTTTTAAACTCTTATCTCAACGATTTAAAGACCATAAAATCGTGTTTTATGATTCCTTTACGACCTTTCACAGCTCTTTGAGGGCAGCAGGCTTACTGATGTAAGATGGAGCTGAGATCTTCATTCTGAGTCATAAACGGAGGAATTTATAAAAAACTTTTTATATCTATGTGTTGTTATTATTATTACTTATTCTAACGGGATAAGCAGTGACTCTGGCTGGAAAGTCTCTCCTCTGTCACACCCACAGGTCACACCACACCACGTTCGGCTGGTCACGCCTCTCGGGGCGGCAGGCAACGTCGGGGGGCGGGGGGTGAAGTGAGCGCTGAGGTGTTTCTGCGAGGCAGCCTCGTGTAGCATGGACAGCGAAGACGAGAACCTAGAAGAGGTGGTGGAAGGTAAGCAACACCTGTCTTTAGCTGCGTTTAGCCCTCATGCGTGAAACATAGGCCTAGTTCGACCTGTCTCTGCTGGGATCCTGATCAATACAAACCTCCAAGCCAGAGTCTGTCAGAAGGCCCGCACAGTAGCTCCAGACGCCCCGGACTTTATTTGGCAAGAAACCCGCTTTACAGGCGAGCAGAGGCGGCCTAAGAGCCCCACTGCTGGTCCGGCTGCTGATACGGCTGCCGGTGTTGCACCGAAATCTGTGACCGCAGGGGGGCGATGGTGGGCATTGTCTGTCTGTGCTTTGTGGAGAAAAAGTGGGGAAGAAGAGGAGTTACGCTTACTGCTAATCAGAGTAAATACTTGTAAATTCCTTCAATGTTGTCTGTAATTTCTTCAAAGCGTTCGATTGTACTTGCTTTGCTTGTAACCCACGAGTAAACGCCGTTTGCTATGACTTCCTACTGATAAAGAAATCGCGAATGTTTTGAACCTGTAGTTCTTTGTGCCTGCTTGCATTTACAAAAAAAATCTTTCAGTGGCTGCAACTGCCATCAGAATCTGAGCCCTGTTTTTTTGACAGTTGAATGATTCAATTTGATAAAAACTCTATGAGATCCAGTTTAGGGGATGACAAAGACCCATAACAAAGTTATTTATGTGTTTTAAGGTTTTATTATGCACGTGCAGTAGGGTCACAGATTCTGATAGGCTGTTTTCATCATGTGACCTCAGTGTTTCTCATTCATGTGTTGATCTATGATAGCAATACTTGAATCCAGATCAATGTGAGGGGAGGACAAAGAACTTCATATGAGTTATTTATGTGTTTTAATGAGTGATTTTGCATATACAGTTTGGTCACACATTGCATGTCACGTATGGCACCTTTTCATCTCTTTTTATTGGGTTTTAAAATAAGACCTAATTTTTTAACAATGATTAACAGATCACTTTAAAGTAAAAAATAAAAATAAAACGTTTATTTGAAAGATTTATTTTTTTTTTGCAAATGTGTCTCATGCAAGCAGGCACAAAGAACTACAGGTTCAAAACAGTTGCGATTTCTTTATCAGTAGGAAGTCATAGCAAACGGTGTTTACTCGTGGGTTACAAGCAAAGCAAGTACAATCGAACGCTTTGAAGAAATTACAGACAATATCGAAGGAATTTACTCTGATTAGTGAGCTTGGAGTACGCAGTAAGCGTAACTCCTCTTCTTCTCCACTTTTTCTCAACAAAGCACAGACAGACAATGCCCACCGTCGCCCCCTGCGGTCACAGATTCCGATGGTCACAGATTTCGGTGCAACACCTGTACCGCTGCAGGTCTGGCTGCTGGAAGAATAAACTGTGTCATTATGGTTTCTCACACCCTGCCGAGCGTCCGTTCAGTTTGCGACCATGTCTGGTGATAAAGGGTTGTGGAATGGACCGAAATCAGACGGATCTGACCCACTGAAGTGTCTGAAAAATATGAGCAGATCATCATTTATAGTGTCCTATGACAGTCAAACCTGACTTTGAGAACAGTGGAAAAATTAGAAACCGAAATGCAGGCAACCAGGGGTTCATCAAGCTGCTAATATAAGGGAGGCAAAAAGCGGTGAGGTTGGGTGCCCGAAGAGGACATGTGGTCAGTCACCTTTTATTAGCACCAAGAAGGAACAGTTTCATTCCTCATGTAGTCACATCAAACAAACACAACCTTTTGCAGGCAGAAGCGAGTTGTTGTCTTGAATAAAGTGAATTATACGAGCGAACGGCACAAATCTGTCCTGTTTCATTTTCTTCTTTACAAGAGTTGAAAATTCAGAATTTAAGTCAATCTTTAGTGCCATGGTAGCCAAATAGCATGGAGATGCCATCTATGGTGGTGGTTCAGTCGTCTGGATAATAACGGACAGGCTGGATCTGCACGGGGATTTACCAAACTCTGTAACATGTCCTTTTATCATGTAAAATGACATGGTAAATATGTCTTAAGGTCCACTAGATGAGGATGGACAGCCTCATGGGTTCTGCACTGTAACATACTCATCCAGTGATCGTTTTGAAGGACTCTTCACCCACGGAGAGAAGAATGGAAAGGGCAAGTTCTTCTTCTTTGATGGAAGGTACTGTGGAGAGACTCTGAGAGACATACTGAGAAACACGCTGAGAGACACTCTAATATTTTTAGGTTTTCAGTGACTGTGTCTTTAGTGTGTAATATTTATAGTGTCTAACTGTGTCTGTAGTGTGTAATGTTTTAGGTTTTCTTTGTCTAACTGAATGTGCTTTAATTCAAATGACCTCCTGTGCTTTTTCTATGGCATTCAGGACTTGATATTTTCAGGCCTTTAACACATGTACCTCAAAGCATTTTAAGGTGGGTTTGGTTCAAAAAATAGTAAAAAATCAATCAATCAATCAATCTGCAGTCCAAGTGTTTTCTTTTCAGTGAAGAGGAAAAAATGGCAGTTTAATTTTCAACGCTCGCCACTAACTGGATTGCCTTTAACCAAACCCTAAGGACACCCAGCCTGCTCTCACCTGGCTTGCAAACAGTCTGAACGTGTCCACTTGGCTTTGCAAACTTATTATCCTAATATATTTGCATAAAGTACATTGTCAAAGTATTTTTTAAAAAGCTCATTAAGATGGTACCACTTGGCACACCTGGTCATTAGCCAATTGCAGGCCACATCTCTGTTTGGAAGTTCCTGGTTTTGATGGTGAAACTCAAGCATTCAGAAGAGGAAAAGTAACCTACCAAACCCACTTTAAACATAGAAAACTGTGGAAAAATGACATATATAAACAGATGGTTAATCTCATGGTTGTTGATCTCATGCTATGCTAACTTTCACACACAGTGGTAACATGCTATGCTAACTTACCTGCACAGTGGTAGCATGCTATGCTCTACAGCATAGCTTTAGATTGGCAGTATGAGTTGATTTGACTGGTATGTAGTTTGTTTGCTTTTGTTTAGTTGGTTTTGCTTTATTCTAACTTACACACATAGATAAAGGTAGCATGCTATGATAACTTACACACACAGTGGTGACTTGCTATGCTAACTAACCCATACTGTGTTAATATGCTATGCTAATTTACAGGGGTTTAACAATTCATCTGTTACATTGATGTATTGATTTTTATTTTTATGTATTTATACATAAATCGATCTAAGATCATTCAAAAGGTTATAAATCGATTGT
Organism: Labroides dimidiatus; assembly: GCA_030710495.1. Classification (NCBI taxonomy): domain Eukaryota; kingdom Metazoa; phylum Chordata; class Actinopteri; order Labriformes; family Labridae; genus Labroides; species Labroides dimidiatus. Next base: position 31,725,622 of record CM061150.1, on the reverse strand, counting down.
ATTGATACAAGGAACATGTACAGTGTATACCCTGTGTTTATCAATGTTCTTCTTTCATATATCCATTAGGCGATATGTATGACATATGAGGGGGGTTGGCGTCCCCCTTGTTAGCAAAATGACCAAAATGCGTCCCCTTTGTTAACCTGCCATCCCCTCTCTGTCATGGCAGAGCAGGGCTGTTAGTTGATTATGTTTTGCCTGACTCCTTGATCCTTTACAGGGTTTCCCACTCATGGATCAAACTGCAGTGGATCATCACTGTTTAATTAGCCCATGTGCAAATTGCCTGATTGCAATCAGGGGATCCACTCGCCTGTTCTGGAGCTCTTATTCATTGTGGGACAATGATCCATTGTGTAGGATGATGGTAGCTCAGGTTTTCATGGAAGCTCTCCTGTGTGTGTGTTTCTGCAGCACCTTAGAGGGTTTCTACGTTGACGATGCTTTGCAGGGTCAGGGGGTGTACACATATGAAGAGGGTGGCGTCCTCCATGGAACATATGTGGACGGTGAGCTGAATGGATCTGCTCAGGAGTTCGACGCAGAGGGTCGCCTGGTGTTTAAGGGCCAGTACAAAGACAACAACCGTTGCGGGGAGTGTCGGGTCTATTACTCAGTGAGTCCACACAGTGCTCACTGTCAGCACAACACTAACAACTATGTTTAGCGCTAAGGTTTCATCCAGCACATTCAGTCAGAGGCCATTTTCCTGTGATGTCAGGCCCAACCTGGAAACTGTTGCTGAAATGACAATGGTTCAGTGTCCCACAGCTGGCTGTCTTTAACTGTAGCACCCTGGGGTGAGAGACATGAATCACTGCACACCTTCCACCAAAACCAGAGACCCCACTTTAAATCCATCACAGCACAATAACTGACATCTGTCAATCAAAAAATAATAATGTGCTTTTTTCTCCTTTTTGTAAAATAGGACATTTAAAGTATCACCAGTGTTGATATTTTATCATTAAAGATATCATTGTGATTGAAGAGCTGATAGATTTACTCTTGCAGAAACATAAATAACAGTTTGGTTATCAGTAATGTACTGTCAGTTGTTTCAAGTGAAAAATCAGCCCTGATAACTGTGCATGTTTTGCGTGTTGTGTGGGTTGTGCGTGTTGGTGTGTACCATGCACTGTGAGTCTAGGATGGAGGCTGTGTGTTTGGGGAGGTGAATGATGACGGGGAGCTGACCGGTGAATCTGTGGCCTACATCTACCCTGATGGCCTCACAGCTCTCTACGGGAGCTTTGTGGATGGAGAGCTGATCAAGGCGCACTGTGCCACCCTGATCTCCAACCAAAGTGGAAGGACACGCTTTGAAATCACACCTAACAGTAAGCACGGCTTTTTAAATCAGAGAAATGTTTTCCAAATGAATGGAGTCGTATTGTGCCAGTTAACGGTTACCATGCCATATTCTGTCTTCAGGTCCAGTGTACTCATATGACAAGTCCACTTCCATCTGCATCACCACTAACACTCTGCTACCTGATCCCTATGAGAGCAAAATGTAAGTAATCCCTGATAAGTGGGATTCACAATGTCCAAACCCCTAAAGCAGCATCAGGGTGATGATGATGATGATGATAAAACTTCATATTTCCTCCATCGGTTCTATGTCAGGGTGTTTGTGGCAGACTCCATGATCAGAGGAGCAGGACAGGGCCTCTTTGCCAAGATGGATGCTGAGGCTAACACTGTCATGGCATTTTATAACGGTGTACGAATCACACACTCTGAGGTACGCCACACCTGCAACATGCTACAATGTCTACTTTAGTCTACAGGTTTGACATTTACTGTTGAAGTATCAGAAGAAGCAGAGACCCTTTAACGCCCAGCTGTGTTTGACCTTCAAACAATAGTAAATGATAAATGTGAAGGGCTGTTTAGTTTGTCCATTCTGTGCTACCATAGAAAAATGGTGGTCCAAAGTGGCGGCCGTTTGTGATAGGATACAGGACTCAATCCATGTTCACAGAAACAAGGGTTGTGTCCTAAATCAGTGAGTGATTCCCTGCTCCCTGCTTACTTTGTAGTGAATTAGATTAGTTGACTATATCGTCCACTAACTCAGCAAAATCAAAACAACATTTCAGACTCCACTCACTCACTCACTCACTGGCCGCTGACAGTGACGTAATCACTCCTCACACAACTAAAGTGTTGTTCATGGACAGCTGGGGATTTTCTCACTCTGTCAAACAGCGTGGATTTCAGTGATAACTAATGTTCTACCTCGAGTATTTGTCCTACAATAATTCAACATAATGAATAAATGTATTACATGTTATTTTCAGTATATAAATAAATACCAACCAATTATTCACACAACTTGTGTTGTGTTTGAGAATTACAAGGTCCAGTGAATGCATCATCCGTGATAAGCGGTTCAGCGACCTGGGTCTCTGTTGTGTTTCTCTGCTCTGAGTTGTGGGACGAGCTCGTCCCAGAGTTAAACAGAGAGTTGAGTGTTATTCTTTGGCCTGGTTGTGTCCAGCAGTATGTTATTAGTAATCAGACACCTCTTTAGTTTGAACTCCAGTGCATGATGGTATATATTTCTCGTATCATGAACATCTCTTATACACAATGCATTGACAAAATGCATTGTGGGATATATTTAGTGGACTATATAGGGTATGACCATGCTCACTCGGAAGTCGGACAGCACCAAAAAATGGTGTATCCACTATTTAGTGGATAGGAAGTGATTTCAGACACAGCCAAGGTGATTCTAATATCAGGTAATTCACAATTTATCATGCTGATGAATGTACACACTGCACCTTTAAATACAACACACTGGACCTTAAAATACTGCACACTCTACCTTTAAATTCAACACTCTACCTTTAAATGCAACACATTGTACCTTAAATACAACACTCTACCTTTAAATTCAACACACCACCTTTAGATATAAAACACCTTGCACCTTTAAATACAATATACTGTCCCTTTAAATATGACACAGTGTACCTTAAAATACAGTGTACCTTTAAATGCAACACACTGTACCTTTAAATGCAGCACACTGTACCTTTAAATGCAGCAAACTGTACCTTTAAATGCAACACACTGTACCTTTAAATACAGCACACTGTACCTTTAAATACAGCACACTGTACCTTTAAATACAGCACACTGTACCTTTAAATACAGCACACTGTACCTTTAAATACAGCACACTGTACCTTTAAACACTGCACACTGCACCTTTAAATACAACACACTGCACCTTTAAATACAACACACTGCACCTTTAAATACAACACACTGCACCTTTAAATGTTGCACAATGTATCTATAAATTCCAACACACTGTACCTTTAAATACAACACACTACCTTTAAATACAACACACTGTACCTTTAAATGTTGCACAATGTATCTATAAATTCCAACACACTGTACCTTTAAATACAACACACTACCTTTAAATACAACACACTGTACCTTTAAATGTTGCACAATGTATCTATAAATTCCAACACACTGTACCCTTAAATACAACACACTACCTTTAAATACTACACACTGCACCTTTAAATACAACACACTGCACCTTTAAATGTTGCACAATGTATCTATAAATTCCAACACACTGTACCTTTAAATACAACACACTACCTTTAAATACAACACACTGTACCTTTAAATGTTGCACAATGTATCTATAAATTCCAACACACTGTACCCTTAAATACAACACACTACCTTTAAATACTACACACTGCACCTTTAAATACAACACACTGGACCTTAAAATACTGCACACTCTACCTTTAAATGCAACACATTGTACCTTAAATACAACACTCTACCTTTAAATTCAACACACCACCTTTAGATATAAAACACCTTGCACCTTTAAATACAATATACTGTCCCTTTAAATATGACACAGTGTACCTTAAAATACAGTGTACCTTTAAATGCAACACACTGTACCTTTAAATGCAGCACACTGTACCTTTAAATGCAGCAAACTGTACCTTTAAATGCAACACACTGTACCTTTAAATACAGCACACTGTACCTTTAAATACAGCACACTGTACCTTTAAATACAGCACACTGCACCTTTAAATACTGCACACTGCACCTTTAAATACAACACACTGCACCTTTAAATACAACACACTGCACCTTTAAATACTGCACACTGCACCTTTAAATACAACACACTGCACCTTTAAATACAACACACTGCACCTTTAAATACAACACACTGCACCTTTAAATGTTGCACAATGTATCTATAAATTCCAACACACTGTACCTTTAAATACAACACACTACCTTTAAATACCACACACTGTACCTTTAAATGTTGCACAATGTATCTATAAATTCCAACACACTGTACCCTTAAATACAACACACTACCTTTAAATACTGCACACTGCACCTTTAAATACGACACACTGTACCTTTAAATGTTGCACAATGTATCTATAAATCACAACATACTGTACCTTTAAAGGACCCCACAGGCCAAACAGTTTGATGATGTTTTTTATCGTTGTTGGCGCCCTCAGGTGGACAGCAGGGACTGGGCCCTGAATGGAAACACAATCTCATTGGATGAAGACACTGTGATTGATGTCCCACCGCCATTCAACCTGACAGAGAGATACTGTGCGTCTCTGGGTCACAAGGCAAACCACTCCTTCACCCCCAACTGCAAATATGACCCGTGAGTATCCAGAGGAGAACAGGGACAGAGAATGAAATGAGGCTTAGAGTTTCAGGACTGCAAGGTGGTGATGGGGGAGCAGTTAGAACCTCCTGTCACCTTTGATTTACTGATAGACATGTTCCCTGTACAGTTAGCACACGTCTGCAGGACAAAACATGTGAAAACCAAAACACCAAGAAACCAGAGAGGGAAAGATGTTTCATCTGCATGCACCTTAGACTGTATATAGAATGGACAGTGTGGCTCCACCTTTTACCACTGTAAAGTTTTGAAGCCAAAAAACCTCCATAAAAGCCTGTTTTTAACCTCTGATAACTGATGAAAAAGAAACTTTTCAGAAAAAAGAGGACCTGGACACAGTGCAGCCCAATGATATGTAAATATCACCACAGCATACAGATGAAAGAAACGTTTCTATGAGGTGTAATAATGTTTTAAAGATTAAGCACATCTCATCTGGAATGAATAGAGGCAGAGTTTTTGTCTTGTACTGCAGCCAGCCACCAGAGGGGGCAGTTTTTGTGGTGACCTCAGTTTGAGCCAAGTGAGATGACATCCATTTTTTTTTACAGTCTATCGCATGCACCCCTAAAGGACTGAGCGTCCCTGATGTGTCAGATCTTTATTTAGGTGAGAACAGCCTCATTTTAAAAAAAGGTCAAAGCTTTCCTTTATGGTTTAAAAAGGACTGAAAATGTTAGATATAATGGAGAACTGGATTGGCAGTGAAGCTGTTTCCTGAAAGAGTTCTGATAAGAAGTCTGATCTCATCTTAACCCACCACGAGTACAGACCTTTACAGCATTTAGCAAGTTACAATGGAGAGGAAAAACTTCCCTTTAACGGGCAGAAACCTCAGACAGAACCAGACTCATGTTAGACAGACATCTGAGAGAGAGACTGTGATGGAATTAGAGGAAGAGAGAGGGGGGGGGGGGGCAGAGGAAGAGGCACAGACACAGAGTCCATATTTTTGTGTTGTAGTGATGATGATAAAACTGTAAGAAGCCGTAGCAGCTGGAGTCTGTCAGGTCCATGGCAGCAGGCCGTCCACAGCAACAATCCAAAGAACCTAACAGACAAACTCAGAGACTCCCAGAGAGATCCATGGTTAATAACTTTAATGAGACATTAAGATTAGAAGTTAGACTGACAGATAGAGAAGAGAGGGAAACAGGAGCCTTGTGTGTCAGTTCCCCCCGGACAGTCTAAACCTATAGCAGCATAACTAAGAGCTGGTTCAGACCTGATCCAGCTCTAACTATAAGCTTTATCATACTGAGAAATAGGAAGACCAAAGCTAACACACACGCACACATGCATGCACGCACGAACGCACGCGTTCAGGAAGAGATTCATGTCCCTGAAACAAACCCAGTGACAGGACCAGGGGCGTTTCTATGTGTAAAAAATTGGTGGGGCACCCTTCCATTTAAAACTATCTAATGGTAGAACTCAAGTACTCTAACTACTGCTTTATTTCCCTTTTTTAGATGTCAAGTAGTCATTAAGGGCATTACAAAGAATTAGAGTGGTTTCCTGTGACATGTCTTACACATTAGTCAGAGAGAGAGAGAGAGAGAGAGAGAAAGAGGTACCTGTGAGAATTGAAACAGAAGAGTGGAGTGTTACTGTAATTATCTTCTGCAATATTCATCTCTGATGGAACAACACAAATTAGCTAAGAACAAGCAAACCCACTGAACCATAAGTCAACCTGGATTCATGAAGCACAACCAAGAAGATCTCACAACAACACAGGTAGCACAGTACTTCTACTGTTCCTCTCTACATAAAAGCATCATGTCTCTGAAGCCTCAAATACCCCTAACACACAGTGTCAGAAATACATTGGAATATTCTGGGGTTAAGCAATTCATCTGACTCGTCGTGGCCCCACAGTGCCATCTCACACCTTCCACACAGTTCAGTGCATGTAATGAAGTGACTGAGCACATACCTGTTCTCCTCCACCTGACGATTATGCTGCTCAATGGAGCGCCTGTTTACACCATCAATTTGCGCAGCCACATTCACTGGTCCCCACTTTAACAGCATTATCAAGATGACTCCCCCTGCTCTCCTGTTTTGCTGTCCTCTCTGAAAGATGTTTTAAATCCTTAAAACCCGTCCTGGCAGGTGGGCTCCAAGGTGCTTTAATTTCCAGTTTCTCCTGTAGTGTTTCAAACCTGTGCTCCAATTAAAAAAATCCACCTCAGTCATCTTCAAAGTTAGCCGGCATTACAAAAAGTATCTGCACCTTGTCAAGAAATGGTTTGCTAACAGTTTACTGTTTTAATGGCAGCAGCCAATCACTACAACCGCTTTAAATTATAAGCCAATCAAGTCTAAAGGATCACATGACATTTTAGTGGGGCTGCAGGCTACAAGCCCCACTTATCATTATTTTTGTTGGATATACATTAAATAGATGAAAACTCTGAGCATGTGCATTACACACCTGCCCCTTAATGACCAGGTGCCACTGGACAGGACAGAGCTGTGTCTTCAAAGGCTAACCTGTTTTCATCCCTGGTCTGTGCAGGTTTGTCCATCCTCGGTTTGGACTCATCAAGTGTATCCGTACTTTGCAGCCCGTGCAGAAGGATGAGGAGCTTACGGTGGCTTATGGTTACGATCATGGGGCTACGGGGCAAAACGGCCCTGAGGCTCCTGACTGGTACAGAGAGGAGCTGAAGGACTTCCAGCAAGGACAGGCAGCTCCAAGTGCACTCTGAACCCCCCCCCTTTCGGGCCTCTGAACCTGGACAGACTCTTTGAAGGGCCCCTGCAGCATCACAGCTCTGAGATCCTACCCAGGCTGGTGGCCTGGGCAGTGTGAGGACTATGCAAAAAAAAAGTGAACTACGTGAGACCTTTCTTAGGCTGGAGGCGGACTGTCTTATTGGATCCTTGTCTTCCTCCTCACACAAGGAAATGTAAATCCTGATCTGGTGCTGTAAAGTAGAAGCTAACAAACTGTTAGAGTTCTCCTGAGGTGTCAGTGAGCTCAGTGTCAGCAGGCTCTGTTTCTATTTCTCCCTCTGTCACTGCTCAGTGCTCTCACTCCATCATTTTTTACACCCAGCATATAGAAGGCTCTCCTTTTAGCTATTCATTATTTTAAAGTACTGCACTGACTGATTTATAAAATAATGACCCGTCACTTTAAGGAAGACCTACGGTAAACCTGTCCCACTTTTCTGACTACATTATGTCCTCGTGTTCCACCAAATAAAGCTAACAGATGAGACACCAGTTCACTGGCCTTCATTTCTTCATCCCTCACAGAGGGCGTCTTTGTCCAACTGCTGCTCTCACAAGCTGCTGCTCATCTTAAAGGTTCCCTCGTGTCCTGTGCTGTGTTTGAATCCTGAAGCTGACTTCATTTTGGGTTTTTTGAAGAGGTTTTTTTCCAGTTCAGTAGAAATGAACCTCTGCAGGTAAGTTTTAAGGGTTCCAAAAAGTCATTTGTGTTTTTGGAAGTAATTATCAAAAGCAGCTGTTCATGTGGAGGACTTAGTCCAACGCTTGTGCCAGCCTGTCTGAGAGACCCCCAGACAGCTCCTGAATGTGGTCTGTGGTCTGCTCTCTTTGGTCTGTTTTGCAGCTGTGCTGCGGTTTGGTGTAGTAAACGAGTGGTTTGGACTTCAGAAACTCTTGCAGACATGAACAGTTAGCTGTGAGATGGTGTCCCCTCCTTAATGACTTCAAACAATACAATAACACACGGCAATACTAAAGTAAAATACTTCACAGTGGAATTGTGATGTGTAGAAACAAAATGAACTGATATTTTTTTTATCTATTTCACAGTTTTTAATCACTCTGTGCTCCTTTATTAGCCAGAACTGGACTGAGAGAGTACAATAACATGTTTAAAAACCCTGTCCAGGGTCGCAGAGTGCCTGCTGAGACCAGCAGAGTTAACTGGATTTGTCCTCTTGTATTCTCAAGGTGTCGGAACCATCCAGATCTACCAGTGGCCAAAGACTGGTTTTTACCACAGCTCCCACTCAGACCACTGCATGGATGACTGTGAGGTTAGACAGGGTGTAGATCCTCCACAGGCCTTCATCATCTGTGCACCACTTTCACACGGGCGCTCAGGTGGTCCATCAGAAACTCCTCCACAAGATGTCACAGATGAATTCTGGGAGACTCTCCAACAGCACTGGGGGAGTGGAGTCTGCTCATGGCCCACCTGTAGAGGTTGTGTTTTTATTATGAGGTGGGTTTATGGAGCTGACTCATTGTCTCTGAGTCAGGTCATTTATTTCCGGGGGGGGGGGGACTCTGTATGTTTCACACCTTCCTCATCTCCCTCTTTTAACGTGTTAGCGGGAGCTGGTGGGTCTTCTCTCAGTCTGAAGAGAGCTGGATGTGTGTGTTTATAGGGTCTCTACGTTCAGCGCAGGAGGAGAGGCCGGTCGGGCTGCCTGACAGTCCAAACTCTGGGCAGAAAGTCCCCGCCCCTCCCTCCACCTGCTCCTCGTCCTCCAGGTTAATGAGTAAACCTACCTGCTGAACCTTCAGCCCGGAACAGACTCCTCACCGGAGAGCAGTCTGAAACCCTGCAGCTGTCTGCGGGGACCGTTCAGGAACTAGAGACTGTAGAAAGACCTCAGTAGTTCATGGCAGCGGACTCATGTTTTTACCTCAGAGAGACATAACCTGAGATCCGACCGAGGCATCCCACATCCGCACCGAGGCTCCCTGAGGGTCCTGGACATGGACCGGTACAGGTACTTCATTTTCAACCAGAGGAGCGTGCTGATTCTCGGGATCGTCCAGATCGCCTGCGCCAGTCTCTGTGTGGTCTGCGGCTTCATGGACGCCGTTTTCCGCAAAGACAACGCGCTGAGTACCACCAGGACGCCGGTGTGGGGCGGGCTGGTGAGACCTTTAGTGTCCAGTGTGTAGACAACAGACTGGGCTCTGGTGTGGGTCTGGAGAGCTCACTGGTCTTTGGTCTGTCTCTTGATTCTGTCTCTTTCTTCCAGATCATGGCCTCTCCAGGGGTTCTGGCTCTGTTTGCCTCCCAGAGAAAACATGCAGTCCTGGTAAGTGTCTGTGGACCTGCTGACCTTTAGTCCTCCTCCAGGGTTTCAATTTCACTGTGAGCCTCTTTGAACCATCACACATCTAAACATGTTTTATGATTTGATAACGACATGTTTAAAGAGGATACGGTTTAAATAAGACTAAAACCAGACTTAAATAGTCCAGTTTCTGGAGTTCTGCTGAACAAGTTTCAGTTTGTTTAGAGTTTCAGGTTAAGATAGTTTGATACCCTGTGTTTTTTTTATGATAATCACTCTCACCTGTTGGTCCATGAAGCCGGCATCATTCTGTCGGCATCAGTGCTGGTTGTGATAAAAGCTCAGGAAGCTGGAGGAAAAGCAGCAGCATCATCTTAATCATCATCATCTTCATAATCATCTTCATCATCATCATCATCATCATCATCATCATCTTCATCATCATCATCATCATCATCTTAATCATCATCATCATCATAATCATCTTCATAATCATCTTAATCTTCATCATCATCTTCATCATCATCTTCATAATCATCTTAATCATCATCTTAATCTTCATCATCATCTTCATAATCATCTTAATCTTCATCATCTTCTTCATAATCATCTTTATTTTCATCATCTTCATCATCATCTTTATCTTTATCATCATCATCATCTTTATCTTTATCATCATCATCATCTTTATCTTTACCATCATCATCATTATCTTCATCACCATCAACAGCAGAAGAAGAGTCCTTTTTTCACCGCACCGTCAAACTGAGCATGCTCACGTCTGCAGTCAAACTTTGGTCCCTGACCTAGTTGCGGCTCAGACTATGAAACTCTAAATCCAGGATCTAATAAACCAGATTGTAGGTACAAAGTTGAACATAGTAAACTAATGGAGTCAGACTCTGATCAGATGATGAGCCTGATTCACCTGCAGAAGTTTCCTGATTCTTTAAATGTTCTCTGAGTCTGCTTCTGTCAGAGACACAGTCATGGTGAAGTGGACTGAGGTTGTCAGATGTAAACTGTGGTTAGGAGTGTTGTGTTTTGTAGTTGACCTTGTCTCTCTCTGGTCTGTCTGTGTGTCTGTTTGTCTGTCTGTCTCTCTCTCATTCTCTCTCTCTCTCTCTCTCACTGGTCTGTCTGTCTCAGGTGTGTGTGATGGTGGTAGCAGCAGGTCTCTCCTGTGCAGTGGCGTTCTTGGTATCAGGTTACTCCTGTCTCACACTCACCTACGGGGAAGATGATGAAGAGGTCTTCCATCACCACCACAGTCCTGAAGTGGTAACTAACATACACATCACCCGTCTGTCCACATGTCCTGAGGAGGTCTGAGGACCATGGCTTACCCAGGACAATCAGTCTACACACACACACACACACACACACACACACACACACACACACACACACACACACACACACAGGGAGAAAGAAACAGAGTCTAACTCTATGAACTTTGCTGCTTCTGCTCAGACGTTTGTGCTCCATCGAATGGTGAAGGGGGCCAACGCCACTATCCTCCTGACCTGCACCATCAGCCTGGCCCTCTCCTCTCTGATTGCCTATGTAGGCCTGCGAAGTCTGCCCCACTGTGCCTGCTATGACACTCGGACTGGACTGGTAGGAACCCACAGTGTACACCGAGAATGAGGGAAAATAAACTGTAAGGTTGCCTGTTAGCAGAGGGACAGAAACTGTTATGGTGCGGGGAACACACAGTGTTGGTTTAGCCTCAGAGAGAATCAAAGATCTGTTTGTGTTCAGTCAAAACCAGGATTGTTTCTGGAAAAAGGTTTTCATGTATTGTGTGTTTTTTCAGGAGACACTGGTTCCTCAGTGTGACCCTGTGGATACTGAGCTGGTTTGTACTTGGCAAGGTAAGAACTTAACCCTTCAAACCCTTAAAATCTCCAGAACCCTTTAGACCCTAGCCAAGGTGTTTTTTACATGTATCCCCACAGATGGAACCTGTTGTACAGATTTCTGTAGGCTAGACCTGCCAACTCATCCTTTCACAGGTTTATAACCATCAATAAGCAGATACTCATGACTTCCCTTAGGACAAGACATTTATTGTTCAAGCTGATCAGACTTTTTTTAACAAACATTCACTCATTTTAGATTTGATGCCTTTAACACGTTCCTAAAAAGCTGGTTCAGGCTCATGTTTCCACTGTGTTCCATCACCTTTCCTTTAACAACACTCAGTAAGTGTTTGTGAACTGAGGACACTAATTGTTGAAGCTTTGGAGGTGGAATTCTTTACCATTCTTGATTGATGAACAACTTCAGTTGATCAACAGTCCGGGGTCTCTGTTGTTGTATTTTGTGTTTCATAATGCTCCATACATTTTCAATGGGAGACAGGTCTGGACTGCAGGCAGGCCAGTCTGGTACCCGCACTCTTTTACTACAAAGCCACGCTGTTGTAACAGGTGCAGAATGTGTCTTGTCATCATCTTACTGAAATAAGCAGGGACGTCCCTGAAAAAGACGTGGCTTGGATGGCAGCATATGTTGCTCCAAAACCTGAGAGTTTGAACTGTCACTTGTAGATGTAGTGATGAACTGTGTTAACTGACAATGGTTTTCTGAAGTCTTCCTGAGCCCACGTGGTAATATCCTTTACACAATGATGTTGGTTTTTAATGCAGTGCTGCCTGAGGGGTCAAAGGTCACGGGCATTCAGTGTTGGTTTTCATTCAGTATATTCAGTTGAATATAGGTTAAACAAGATTTACAAATCATTGTATTCTGTTTTTATTTGTTTTACACAATGACCCAACTTCAGTGGAATTGGGGTTGTACATTATGATCTTGTCATGATATAGTGTGATGTTGTGATGTGGTCTGAAGTTGTCATGATGAAGCCTCCATTTGTCTGATTTTTTTCAGGATGTAGTCTGAAGTTTTTTGATGTTGTCATGTAGTCATGATGTATTCTGACGTTATGACAGTCTGAGGTTGACATGATCTTGTCTAAAGTTATGATGTAGTCTGATGTTTTTATGATGTTGTCTATTGTTGACGTGATGTAGTCTGATGTCGTCTGAAGTTGTCTTGAAGTAGTCATGATGTTGTTTTGATGCAGTCTGATGTTTTGATATAGTCTGATGTAGTCTGACGTTGTCATGATGTTGTTGAGATGTAGTCTGTTTTCTTGATGTAGTTGAATTTTGTTGTGATGTAGTCTGATGTTTTCTTGATGTAGTTTAATGTTCTCTTGATGAAGTTATGTCATTGTTGTAGTACTCGAGTCCAGGACTTGGACTCAAGTCCAACTGGAGTTTGGATATGTCGGACTTGTGACTCAACTCAGACTCGTGCGTCGATGACTTGGACTTGGACTCGGACTCGAGCTTTGGCTGCATTAGGATTTGAAGGAGGACTCTGATAACTTGAGCTGATTTATCAATGAATGCTTTGTTAATTTTAATTCATTATTTCTTCTGATATAAGATCCTACTAACAGATGAGTGTCCTGGCTGTGCCAACACATGTTTGTTTACCAGAATGCACGTTCACATGCTGTCTCCTTCTGTGGCAAGATTTCAGAGGAGGACTCATGGGTTGTGCGGTTTGTTTTTAAAGATGTTACAGCTAATGCTGGAAAATGCAGAGCAACATGTTCACCATGTTTTGGAAAAAAAAACATTAAAGAGAAGATGGGGACATTTTTATTTTGAATAGAAAAACAAGAGGAGAATTGTGAAGATGCGCTACTTTAAGAAAGTGCTGCAATCCTTTCATATCACTTCAAACAGCTTCTTTTTCTGTATGTCTTGTGGTGGTTGTGACATTTTAAACTCCCGTGCTAACAGAGGAGGTCACAATCTTCAAATGTTGTCATGCGTAAGCGCTTCCTCTCTCTCTTTGTTTTGTTTTGTGCAGTTAAGCGCACCGCACTTCAAAACAAAAGCACCTTCTTCAAAGTAAAAGCACCTTCTTAAAAGAGCTTACAATGCATGTGATTTAAAACACAAATATAACCCAAATATCAAAAATACATTCTTTCTAACAACTTTGAAACACTAAAAGGTTGGTTTATGATTGCAGCAGTTACAGAGTGAGTGTTGCCATCTTCACAGAGACGCCTGAAGCGCTTGAAAAAAAAAATTCTTGTGTTTCTTGTGTTAATTATTTTTCACATTATGTCAATATGTTCCTCCTGTGTCCAGCAGGAGGTGATGACACACTCTTCAACTCTTCGGCTCTTCCCGCAGAGCAGAACACCACAGAGGAAGAGGAGAGGTCCTCCAAACTGCCTCCGTACAGCAGACTGACATGACCACCTGTCCACATCAGGCTGATCCAGTTCCAGATCCAGATTTATGGCCTGGTGTGCCATGGGTGCTGTTGATGGGGCTGATGACCTGATCCAGGCTCATCATTAGCTTCTGTAAAATCTTGTCTCTGTGGAATCCTTTTTGCAAACGCAGTATGTGTAATTTAAATGATGACATATTTGCTCAGAGGACTGTTTTGTTAAAGCACAGTCTGATATTTCCAAATGTGTGTTCTCTGCCATGATTCAAAATAAAATCTGTCATGACAAAGTCTGATGTTGTCATGATGTAGTCTGAAGTATTTATGATGAAGTCTGATATCATGATTTAGTCTGAAGTTGTTGTGATGTAGTCCGATGTAATTACGTACTCTGAAGTTGTCATGATGTAGTCTGGTGTAAAAATGATGTAATCTGAAGTTTTAATGATGTAGACATTATTAGTCTGATGTAATCTGAAATTGTCATGATTAAGTCTAAAGTTGTCATGAAGAAGTCTGAAGTCGTCATGATGTATTTATAATGTAGTTTGAAGTTGTAATGATGTAGTCTAATGTAGTCATGATAAGTCTAAAGTAATTATGATGTAGTCTGAAGTGGTGATGATGTAGTCATGAAAAAAGTCTGATGTAGTCTGAAGTTGTTAAGATGTTGTCTAATGTAGTCTGATGTTGTCACGATGTAATCCTATGCTGTTATGTTGTAGTCAAAGTAATGATGATGATGTCTGAAGTGGTAATGATGGAGACGTGATTGGTCTGATTAAATCTGAAGTTCAAGATGTAATTTTATGTAGTCTTAAATTGTCATGAAGCAGCCTGAAGTTGTCCTGGTGTAGTTTGAAGTTGTCGTGATGTAGTCTGATGTTATCATGAAGCAGTCTGAAGTTGTCCTGATGTAGTTTGAAGTTGTCATGATGTAGTCTGATGTTATCATGAAGCAGTCTGAAGTTGTCCTGATGTAGTTTGAAGTTGTCATGATGTAGTCTGATGTTATCATGAAGCAGTCTGAAGTTGTCCTGATGTAGTCTGAAGTTGTCATGATGTAGTCTGTTATCATGATGCAGTCTGAAGTTGTCCTGATGTAGTTTGAAGTTGTCATGATGTAGTCTGTTATCATGATGCAGTCTGAAGTTGTCCTGATGTAGTTTGAAGTTGTCATGATGTTGTCCCCCAATGTTTGACCCAGTGTTGTTTTATTAGGTATTTTCAGAGTATGGGATGTATTATGGTCAGAGAGAAAGAAACACATTTAGAGTCAAGGTTTTTTTTTACTGCAGTGTTATAAACACACACATACACACACTAACAACGCACCCTTTTACATTTCTCTTCCTTCTGTGATTGTGATTTGTTCTGTCTGGAGTGTTCTCACTCAGACATGCAGTATAGTTTCTGTTTCTGGCTGCTGTAAGTTAAAATAAATCAAAGAAAGGATCTTCAGGCTCACCCAAAACAAAGGACACTTACTGAAGAAAAGGAAGCAGACACCAAACATTAAAGTCAACACACTCAGAAACACAGAGAGCACACATTCTGTCTTCAGGTTTCATCCATTACCGCCCACTTCCTGTTACATGGATAATCACCATGCCTAACATAACCTGCTGACATTTGAAGCTGCTGTGAGAAAGTTCTGGTTTGGGTTGATTCTTATCAATGCTTTTCAGGTTTGGTGTCATGAAGCAGGCAGAGCTGGTACTGAATGAAGAGCTCTAGATCCACCATCTCTCGCTTTTCTCTGTACTCTAAACTTAAGTCCTCTCTCTGCTTGGAAGAACTTAAATAAAGTGCAAGTCAGGCTCCAAGTGGACTTCAGTTCTAATGTGGACTTACAGTTTGTTGTTAAGGCCAACCCCAGGGAAAAACAAGAAACTGATACAGAACCAGAGCCTTAGACTGAGGCTGATACAGAGCCTGAGCCTTAGACTGAGGTTAATACAGAGCCTGAGCCTTAGACTTAGTCTAATACAGAGCCTGAGCCATAGACTGAGGCTGATACAGAGCCTGAGCCTAAGACTTAGCCTGATACAGAGCCTTAGACCAAGGCTGATACAGAGCCTGAGCCTTAGACTCTGGCGGATACAGAGCCTGAGCCTTAGACTGACCCTAATACAGAGTCTGAGCCATAGACTGACCCTGAGCCTTAGACTGACCCTAATACAGAGTCTGAGCCTTAGACTGACCCTGAGCCTTAGACCTAGCCTGAGCCTAAGACTGGGACAGAGCTTAATACTTGGCCTGAGCCTTAGACTGAGCCTGTGCTTAAGACTGACCCTGAGTTTTAGACTGAACTTTAGACTGACCCTGAGCCTTAGACTGAGCCTTAGACTGAACCTGAGCTTTAGACTAAGCCTAAGCCTTAGCCTGACTCTTAGCCTTTGAGTGAGCCTTAGCCTGACCCTAAGCCTTAGACCAGGGGTCTGCAACCTTTACTATCAACGGAGACGGTTTGCCTTATCTCACCTGGATTTAAGTCATTTGGGAGCCACAAAATCTACATTACCTTTGCAATAAAGACAATATGGTGTATAAAAAGTTATACATAGTTAAAATATATTGAATAATTTTTTCTCTGAATGTATGAAATCATAAACCTACAACAAGAATACCTGAATTTGATTATATATATATATATATATATATATATATATATATATATATATATATATATATATATATATATATATATATATATATATATATATATATATATATATATATGATGCCCAACTGATCATTTTTGTTTGCTAATTTCTTGCCACACATTGAGCATGTATATTAAGGTGGTTAAATGAATCCATCCACACAGAATTAAAACCTCTGTTTGTTCTTGAGGTTAAAACTTTAGGTTAGCTACAGGTGAGAGGAAAGTTGGTGGCTTGTTGGTGTTGTAGGAGGTGAAGTAGAGAACTGGAAGGCTTTATTGCAAGATTTGATGCATAATTAGTTGGACAAAATGTTAAATGAATTAATTTCAATAATATTTTTTAAAGCTACAGGGAGCCACCGCAAAGGAGTCAAAGAGCCGCAGGTTGCAGACCCCTGCCTCAGACTGACCCTGAGCCTTAGACTGACCCTAAGCTTTAAACTAAGCCTTAAGACTGAGCCTGAGGCTATATGTGTTCTGTGTCTGTTTGGTCTCATGAACCCTTCTTCTGAAGCAGTGAGCACACAGAGCTGTTTTCTCCAGTCAAAGCTGAACTTCAAAGATCAACTTTATTAAAGACATCATGAATGTGAAAATGCTCTCTTAAACTGGAAGAGTGTTTGTTTTTTGCCTTATGTTTTCATGAAGAAAGTCTCCAGTGTGTGATTTTAGGATCAGTAAAGGTCTGCTTTTTGATGAAAGTGTGTGTAGTCTGTGCAGTCTCACTCAACTATTTGATCAATCCAGCAGCAGATTAACATCATCATGACTCTAAGAAGCAGAGGCCCATGGCACCAGCTCTGCCTTCATCACATCTGTAGATCAGTTTCTACCAGATGTGATGAGAGAAAACAGAGCAGCAGGTCCACATCAGCCTCAGTCTTCCATCTGTTCCACGACGAACACTGTTTACAGGGGACTTTACACCTACTGGAAGCTGAGAGCGGCGCTCTGACCTGTGCAGGCCTAGATCCTAACTATCTGAATGGTAGCAGAGTCTACACCTGAAAACCCTGAAACACTGTGGATGTTCTTCTGGATCGAGTGAATGTGAAGTGTTATAGTAAGAAAAACCCAGGAGGAAATAAAGAGCTCACACACACACACACACACACACACACACACACACACACACACACACATACACATACACACACACACACACACACACACACACACACACACACACGTAGCTCAAACAAAAGCTGTTTCCTTAAAACATCATCAGTCAAATGTTTGATCAACATGATAATTTTGTTTCATGCACAGTCACCATCACTCCAGCTCCCCCATCTATCTCTCTCTCTCTCTCTCCCTCTTTGTCTCTCTCTGATGATGACGATGAAGATGAGGGTGAGGATAATAACGATGACAGTTATGACAGTGACGATGATAATAATAATAATGATGATGATGACGATAATGATGATGATAGTGATAATGATGTTTCTAGTAGCAGCCCAGAAAGATGTAGAAGTTCAGAACGAGTGTCATCGTGTTCCCTCTTCACATCTCTAATGTGTAGTGCTGATTATGATTCATCCAGAACCTTCTTCCTGGTCCCCCCCGCCCCCTTCTCAGTTTCTTCAGTCCTGTGCAGTCCTGGGTTGGACCCTTGTCTCCCTCAGCAGCTGCTGCAGCCCCAGCCTCTTGTCCCATCTCTGCTGTCATCTCTGCCCCTGTTGAGGCTGACGGTGACCCCTGACCCCCCAGGCGGCTGGCTCAGTACCAGAGGTTTCTGAGACTTCAGCTTGTGTGCCACGGTCATAAAAATAGCCTCCACATGGTCACTGTTTACTCCACCACAACTCCCGCTGTCTTCCTGGCCGTGTGGGTTCTTGGCAGACGTCTCAAACACCGGCATGGAGTGAGTGTCAGCAAACTGCTGTGCCACATCTGTGCCCACCTGGACTGAGTCTTGTAGGTCGCACTTGTTTCCTACAAGGATCCTGGGCACCTCTGAGCCCAGTGCGTGCTGCTTACACTCCTCGATCCAGGCGGGGAGGCTGCGGAAACTGGCAGCGTTTGTGACATCGTAGACAAAAACCACAGCGTGCACGTTCCGGTAGTAGTGCTGCACCATAGACTTCCTGAAGCGCTCCTGACCAGCAGTGTCCCACAGCTGAATCTGTAGGGGGGGACAGAGAGACTGGTCAGCAGGAAAACTTTGACTGAAGAGAAGAAGTAATCCAGGATGAACACGGTCAGAGAGACCTGCCCGGTCTCTGGGCTGCTGATCAGAGTCTCATGGTGAGCTGAGGTCTAAAAGAAGAGCAGCATTTCAGAAGACTGGAGGAGGGAGAGGAAGAACCACACAGCACATTAAAAAGACACACACACACAGATTAAAAAGAACTGAACAGCAATGGGAAAACACACCAAAACACCTTCTTCCTCCACAGATTGGTGTGGAATTGGTGGAAAAATTACTCCTAAAACAGGAAAATACTCTGCTCCTCAAAGTCATTCCTGTTGATGAAACTGTGGAAGTGATGGAGCAGATCACCACCACATTTCTTGGAGCGGTCCTACAGTGTTGGTTAAACATTCATATTATGAAACTAATGCTTGGAGTGTCACTTCCACTGACATTTGTTTTTCTTTCTTGGGGTGACCTGCCAGATGAGACAACAGGGGAATACAAATATTTATTATCGCTGCTAAAAAAGCAACCACTCATACATGGTTACAGGCAGGCACACCCACAGAACAACAGTGGTTTGTAATCATTAAAGAAACTCATGAGATGGAAAAAAAAATGACTTTCCTGCTCAGGTTGAGAAAAGATTTGTATATTATATGGTGGGAAAAACAATGTGAGTGGTGGCTGCTCCCTCTCCTAAACATGAAACATGACTCATTTTATTAAAACATGGAACCTACAGACAACACAGTACCAAACCTGACTGTGGAGCTTTTCTAGAACTGTGAAAATTATAAAGCCTGGAAATGATGCTCATTTTTTTTTTCATTTTTTTGTTTTGTTTTGTTTTGTCTGTCTTTGTTGTTCCTAAATAGTAACATTGAAATAAAATCTCAGTGTTGAAGATTTATTTTCAAAGCAAATGGTAATGGACCAGTACTTATATAGTACTTATATTTCTAGTCTTACCGACTACTCAAAGCGCTTTACACTAGCCTCATTCACCCAATCACACACTGATGGCTGAAACTAATGTAGAAGCCTTCAGCTATATTTAACACATTCACACCATATTCATACACCACTGAACAACAGTGGGAGCAACTTGGGGTTCAGTGTCTTGCTCAAGGACACTTCAGCATGTGACAACAGGAGCTGGAATCAAACCCAAAACCTTTTGATTGTGGGCTAAGCAGCGCTGTTTTCTCTGGGATACAAACAAGCAGGAAGAGATCTAGACAAAACATCCATTAATTATTAGGCAAAGGGATAGATAAAAATGATGTATGTGTCCTCAGAGGGCTTCCGTAGCTGTGTGTCCCTGCACCTCTTAGAACCTGCAGTGTATTTCAATTCTCTCTTAAGACCAGACCACTTCCTCTGGACCCTGTTTGATGGTTTTCAGGTGCATGGAGCTGTCATGTGACTACAGTGCACACCTTAATTTTCTCGCCGTCGATCTCGACCAGCCTCTCCCTGAAGTCTACTCCGATCGTGGCCTCGGTCTTCTCGGGAAACCTGCCGGCGCAGAAGCGGTAGGTGAGGCACGTCTTCCCGACTCCCGAGTCCCCGATCACGATGATCTTAAAGATGCGGGTCCTCGGAGGAGGAAGGGTCGAGCTCGTCAGAGAGCCGGAGAACTCAACCGACGACCCGATGTCCGTCATGTCAGAGCGACAGGCTGGATGGTCTCAGGGAAGAACCGGATCCTGCACTGCTGGCAGTCCGTGCTGCTCACTCCTGTTGTAGACCCGTGGATGAGACGTTAGACTCCAGCAGACACCGCTCCTCATCTAAGCCCAGAGACACCGGGGCTGTCAGTCTGATACCGCTGACCACAACATCCCAGGAACACGGCTCAGGAACACTCCAGACCACAGCTGGGGACGAGCCACTCAACAAGCCACGTCGTGTTGTCGGGAAAAGACTGCTCTCGCGAGATGAACATGATGAGGCGTTCACTGTCCGGTTGGGAAACTGAAAGATGCTGCGTTCAAGAAGAGTTTTAACATCTGATTTTGAATTCGTGTTTGTCTTGTGAAAATGTAACTACCCTGATCCAAAGAGATCAGGGTAGTTTCACAGAGTGAAATATCCACAACAAGCTGAGAAACATCTGAATATCATTTCAAACTGATGTTTGATGAAAACTGAACTGTGGAGAGCAGGCTCTGGGGTTTGGACTGACAAATGTCCAAGTCTTACCCCACAGGGGATCTCAGCTGCTCATCACGTCACTTTGTTGTAGTTATTATATTTTTTATTTCATGAAGCTCCAGATGTTTTTAATGGGGGACCCCTCAGGACTGCAGCAGGAGGGTTCATCAGCACCTAGACTCTTCTGCTACAGAGCCATGCTGTTGTTGGTCTATCTGAAACCTGTACGGTCTTCCTGAAACAGTCTGGATGGCAGCATGTGTTTCTCCTAAACCTGTAGATATTGTTCAGGATTAATGAAGCCTTCACAGATGTGTAAGGACTCTTCTGATCCCAAGTCCTTCAGGGGTGCTGGCTTTGACCTGAGAGCACTCCAGGCGCTCCTCTTCACACTTATTGTCTCTGCAACGTAGGAACCGTTTTTCAGTCACGTTTCTTCAGTGGAATGTTCCAGAACGGATCCTGAAACGCTATAAACAACATTTTCAGATCAGATGAATAAAAAGTAAAAACTCTGGAGTCAGACACAGACAGAGGATAGTCCAAGTTTATTAATGACTTTGTCAGGAAACTCAGTGAATGCTAGAAAAGAAGTGAAGATGTCAGAGCATGTCTGAGAGAAGTGCCACCTCATCTACTAGAAACAATTCAGCTAAATGCATCAAAACAACATTCAAATACAGCAGTGAAACAAAGCTGGACCACACAGAGGGAGAGAGAGAGAAACTAGCACACGAACATCCTCAAAGCAATCAGTAACTGAGCAGATCTCTTATTTTAATACAAGTTACATTAGGACGAGTGTTTTGAAAAGTTAATGCAGGCTATTTATTGGATAACACAGGGATGGATGGGGGAGACAGTTCAAACATGCATGGTTTCAGTGCTCCCTCTAAGCCTTTTATAGAGACACATGCTGCAAGAACACCAAGCATGAGGACACAGCAGCTGCTCAAACCTCAGGAGAGAAAACCTGGTTCGCTCCCTCAGGTCTGGTCTTTGAGGGGTCTAGTGTGTTTCTATTTGAGCTCTTTAGATTTACACAGTCTGCATTATTTTCACAGATGTGTCTGTGTTTGCCCACTCTTCTCCTGGTAGATTTTACATCAGTTAACGTTAATATCTTCTGAAACGATGCTGCCTGCAGCATTTTCCACAATAGAGAGGATGGCAGAGCTGTGCAGAGACAGCTGACGTCAGTATGGTACAGATGAAGACCAGTGACACCAGTCTGACCCCGACTAACCCAGCTACCCACTGGGGAGCCAATCAGAGCTTGTGGATGGTGTAGTTTTTCTTCCCGTGGTGTGTGGCTCTATGGGTAGTGAGAGGACAGGCGTAGAGGGAGCACTGAGTGATTCACTGCTGTCACATTAGTATGTCCAGGTCGTCAGCGTGGTTGTCCTCCTCTGTGACACGCAGCGACAGAACCTCCTCGTTCAGAAACAGTCCACTCAGGCGCTCTTTACGGGCCTGTCGCTGCTCCTTTAACTGTCGCTTACGGAGGGCTTTCTGCTGAAGTTTACGCTGCTTTGAACGTTTCTGAGAGACAAGAAGGAAGAAAAACAAGCCTTAGTGACAGAGCAGAGGATGTGATCTGAGGCTGGTCTTCATGAACCATCCAGCTTTTCACACAACCATGTCTTACTTTAGAGTCTCGAATGCGTTCTGCTGCACTGGAAAGGTTTCCATCACTGTGAGCTCTGCTGATGTTGGCCACACTGCTCCCGCTGCAGGCTGACGCTGTCCCTCCTGGAAAGCAAAGAAAAGCAGGAGGAAATGTTAAGACCAACAGCAGAGGTCCCAGGGCCTTAGATGGTCCATGGATGGACCCGTTATCTTTCAGACCAGGTCTCAGCTCACCTGCCACAGAGTTGGAGGCTGTCGAGCCAGTGGAGGAGCTAGCAGAGCTGACCATGCTGGCATTGCTGCTGCTGGCTCCACTTACGCCCCCGGTGCTGGCACTGCTGTGGCTGCTCCTCTTCCAGCCCTCTCTGGTGCTGCTGGTGCGCTGCCTGGGGCAGTGCTCCCTGATGTAGTTACGCACCTGAGGACAGAACAATGTTTATAACCCATCTGTGTGTTCTGATTCTTCCCTGTCACTGAGCCACTTATGTTGGTTACATCAGCACCCACACAGGGCACAGACGCTGTGACTCTAAGGCTCTAAGGCTCTGAGACTCTGAGGTGGGTTTCCTGAGCCCGTCTACAGGCTGTCTCTTTTTTAGTCCTGACCTCTTGACTCACTGCACCTGTAAACTTCATCCTGAACCCAGTCCAGCCCTCTCTCACCTCTACATCCGTGCACACTGTAGAGCTGATACTGAAGGGTTGATGTGGCGACCATGTTCCTACTCACCTGCTTGAGCTTGTCATCTGTCAGACAGTTGAGCTCAATGATGAACTCGCTGTCTGTTGGGGAGATCTGAGCATTGGGGTCGATGATCTTTATTATGTCCAGCTGCTCTCTCAGGCCCATCTCTGTGCTCACCTTCCGACTCAGGTACTCGATGTACTCCACCTGGATGAGGAAAAAACAAAACCAGGAGTCAGTACAATGAAGACTTCAAAGAGAGGCAGAAAGATAAGCTAAAGATAAACTTCAGCAAGTATGGATGTGATGTGATCTGTTTCTCAAAAGGGGTTTTGGTCCTGACAAGACTCCCCTAAAAGGAACACAGCAGGAATGAGCCCGTTAGGTCACTGTCTGCTCAGGACTGAGATAGAGGACTGAAACAGAGGACTGAGACACAGGGCTGAAATACAGGGCTGGGACACAAGACTCAGAGACAGGACTGAAACATGGGACAAAGACAGGACTGAAACACGGGACAAAGACAGGACTGAAACACGGGACAAAGACAGGACTGAAACATGGGACAAAGACAGGACTGAAACACGGGACAAAGACGGGACTGAAACACGGGACAAAGACAGGATTGAAACATGGGACAAAGACAGTACTGAAACACGGGACAAAGACAGGACTGAAACACGGGACAAAGACAGGACTGAAACATGGGACAAAGACAGGACTGAAACACGGGACAAAGACAGGACTGAAACACGGGACAAAGACAGGACTGAAACATGGGACAAAGACAGGACTGAAACACGGGACAAAGACAGGACTGAAACACAGGACAAAGACAGGACTGAAACACGGGACAAAGACAGGACTGAAACATGGGACAAAGACAGGACTGAAACATGGGACAAAGACAGGATTGAAACATGGGACAAAGACAGTACTGAAACACGGGACAAAGACAGGACTGAAACAGAGGACTGAGACACAGGGCTGAAACATAGAGGTAAGACACAGGGCTGAGACACAGGACTTAAACACAGGACTGAAACGCAGGACTGAGACCAAGGACTGAAATACTGGACCAAAATACAAGACTGGAACGCAGGACTAAAACACAGGACTAAGACAGAGGAATGAAACACAGGACTCGGAAAGGACTGAGACACAGGACTGAGACAAGATCGAGACAGGATTTCGATGGAACCAAGACAAGACTGAGACAGGACGAGGAGGAGTGGAACAGCATAAAGACAAGGGACTAAGACAGGACTGAAACGCAGGACTGAGACACAGGACTAAGACGGGACTGAGACACAGGACTAAGACCGGACTGAGACACAGGACTAAGACGGGACTGAAACGCAGGACTGAGACACAGGACTAAGACTGGACTGAGACACAGGACTAAGAGGGGACTGAGACACAGGACTAAGACGGGACTGAGACACAGGACTAAGACGGGACTGAGACACAGGACTAAGACGGGACTGAGACACAGGACTAAGATGGGACTGAGACACAGGACTAAGACGGGACTGAGACACAGGACTAAGAGGGGACTGAGACACAGGACTAAGACTGGACTGAGACACAGGACTAAGACTGGACTGAGACACAGGACTAAGAGGGGACTGAGACACAGGACTAAGACTGGACTGAGACACAGGACTAAGAGGGGACTGAGACACAGGACTAAGAGGGGACTGAGACACAGGACTAAGACTGGACTGAGACACAGGACTAAGAGGGGACTGAGACACAGGACTAAGAGGGGACTGAGACACAGGACTAAGACGGGACTGAGACACAGGACTAAGACTGGACTGAGACACAGGACTAAGAGGGGACTGAGACACAGGACTAAGACTGGACTGAGACACAGGACTAAGAGGGGACTGAGACACAGGACTAAGACTGGACTGAGACACAGGACTAAGACGGGACTGAGACACAGGACTAAGAGGGGACTGAGACACAGGACTAAGACTGGACTGAGACACAGGACTAAGAGGGGACTGAGACACAGGACTAAGACGGGACTGAGAGACAGGACTAAGAGGGGACTGAGACACAGGACTAAGAGGGGACTGAGACACAGGACTAAGACGGGACTGAGACACAGGACTAAGACGGGACTGAGACACAGGACTAAGAGGGGACTGAGACACAGAACTAAGACGGGACTGAGACACAGGACTAAGACGGGACTGAGACACAGGACTAAGATGGGACTGAAACGCAGGACTGAGACACAGGACTGAAAAAGTCCTGAGACAGGACTGAGACACAGGGCTGAAACGCAGGACTGAGACAGGACTGAGACACAAGACCAAGACGAGACTGAGACACATGCTTGAAACACAGGACTGAAATGCAGGACTGAGACACAGGACTGAGACAGGACTGAGACACAGAACTGGAAAAAGTCCTGAGACAGGACTGAGACACAGAACTGGAAAAAGTCCTGAGACAGGACTGAGACACAGGACTAAGACAGGACTGAGACACAGGACTAAGACCGGACTGAGACACAGGACTAAGACGGGACTGAAACGCAGGACTGAGACACAGGACTAAGACTGGACTGAGACACAGGACTAAGAGGGGACTGAGACACAGGACTAAGACGGGACTGAGACACAGGACTAAGACGGGACTGAGACACAGGACTAAGAATGGACTGAGACACAGGACTAAGAGGGGACTGAGACACAGGACTAAGACTGGACTGAGACACAGGACTAAGACTGGACTGAGACACAGGACTAAGACTGGACTGAGACACAGGACTAAGAGGGGACTGAGACACAGGACTAAGACTGGACTGAGACACAGGACTAAGACTGGACTGAGACACAGGACTAAGAGGGGACTGAGACACAGGACTAAGAGGGGACTGAGACACAGGACTAAGACTGGACTGAGACACAGGACTAAGAGGGGACTGAGACACAGGACTAAGACGGGACTGAGACACAGGACTAAGACTGGACTGAGACACAGGACTAAGAGGGGACTGAGACACAGGACTAAGAGGGGACTGAGACACAGGACTAAGAGGGGACTGAGACACAGGACTAAGAGGGGACTGAGACACAGGACTAAGAGGGGACTGAGACACAGGACTAAGACTGGACTGAGACACAGGACTAAGAGGGGACTGAGACACAGGACTAAGACTGGACTGAGACACAGGACTAAGAGGGGACTGAGACACAGGACTAAGACTGGACTGAGACACAGGACTAAGACGGGACTGAGACACAGGACTAAGACGGGACTGAGACACAGGACTAAGACAGGACTGAGACACAGGACTAAGACCGGACTGAGACACAGGACTAAGACGGGACTGAAACGCAGGACTGAGACACAGGACTAAGACTGGACTGAGACACAGGACTAAGAGGGGACTGAGACACAGGACTAAGACGGGACTGAGACACAGGACTAAGACTGGACTGAGACACAGGACTAAGAATGGACTGAGACACAGGACTAAGAGGGGACTGAGACACAGGACTAAGACTGGACTGAGACACAGGACTAAGACTGGACTGAGACACAGGACTAAGACTGGACTGAGACACAGGACTAAGAGGGGACTGAGACACAGGACTAAGACTGGACTGAGACACAGGACTAAGACTGGACTGAGACACAGGACTAAGAGGGGACTGAGACACAGGACTAAGACTGGACTGAGACACAGGACTAAGACTGGACTGAGACACAGGACTGAGACACAGGACTAAGACGGGACTGAGACACAGAACTGAAAAAGTCCTGAGACAGGACTGAGACACAGGGCTGAAACGCAGGACTGAGACAGGACTGAGACACAAGACCAAGACGAGACTGAGACACATGCTTGAAACACAGGACTGAAATGCAGGACTGAGACACAGAACTGGAAAAAGTCCTGAGACAGGACTGAGACACAGAACTGGAAAAAGTCCTGAGACAGGACTGAGACACAGGACTAAGACGGGACTGAGACACAGGACTAAGACCGGACTGAGACACAGGACTAAGACGGGACTGAAACGCAGGACTGAGACACAGGACTAAGACTGGACTGAGACAC
Source organism: Labroides dimidiatus (assembly GCA_030710495.1). Lineage (NCBI taxonomy): Eukaryota > Metazoa > Chordata > Actinopteri > Labriformes > Labridae > Labroides > Labroides dimidiatus. The sequence goes on along the minus strand of CM061150.1, from coordinate 31,698,234 downwards.
AGGACTAAGAGGGGACTGAGACACAGGACTAAGAGGGGACTGAGACACAGGACTAAGAGGGGACTGAGACACAGGACTAAGACGGGACTGAGACACAGGACTAAGACGGGACTGAGAGACAGGACTAAGAGGGGACTGAGACACAGGACTAAGACGGGACTGAGACACAGGACTAAGACGGGACTGAGACACAGGACTAAGAGGGGACTGAGACACAGGACTAAGACTGGACTGAGACACAGGACTAAGAGGGGACTGAGACACAGGACTAAGACTGGACTGAGACACAGGACTAAGAGGGGACTGAGACACAGGACTAAGACGGGACTGAGACACAGGACTAAGAGGGGACTGAGACACAGGACTAAGAGGGGACTGAGACACAGGACTAAGACGGGACTGAGACACAGGACTAAGACGGGACTGAGACACAGGACTAAGAGGGGACTGAGACACAGGACTAAGACGGGACTGAGACACAGGACTAAGACGGGACTGAGACACAGGACTAAGATGGGACTGAAACGCAGGACTGAGACACAGGACTAAGACGGGACAGAGACACAGAACTGAAAAAGTCCTGAGACAGGACTGAGACACAGGGCTGAAACGCAGGACTGAGACAGGACTGAGACACAAGACCAAGACGAGACTGAGACACATGCTTGAAACACAGGACTGAAATGCAGGACTGAGACACAGGACTGAGACAGGACTGAGACACAGAACTGGAAAAAGTCCTGAGACAGGACTGAGACACAGGGCTGAAACGCAGGACTGAGAAAGGACTGAGACTGACTGGCTCTGATCTATACCTGTACAGTTTTTTAGAGGAACCATGAACACAGACAGTGGATGAGGACTGACGCTTAAAAATAACAGGAGGAGGACTGGAGAGGAAAAACCTGAAGTGGAAATGTTTACATTTCAGTGCCTATAGAAGACAAAGGACTAGTTTCAATCCAGACCAGGTTACGTGGACTCGCGTGCTGATCCTGAACACCTTTAGAACAGACAGACTGGTTTGGTTAAGCCCCCCCGTCTGCTCACCTGCTCATCGTTTGTCATAGCGCTCCATGGCAGCTCATCCAGGTTGCGATGTGGATGGGTCTTTGGCTTCCTCTTGGAGAACAGACAAGGCGAACTGGGAACGCTTGGGATGATGTCAGAGAGCACGTCGCTGCCACTGGCGATGTCACTTCCTGGTAACTGGGAGGACATGAGCAATGATAAAGAACAAGGAGCAGCATTGGCTACAGCATCAACAAATCCAACAAAGAAGACAACAGGCATGCAGCATACCAACCTGCCACTCAAACTCGCTGTCTGACCAGTCCCAGTAGGTGCTGATGGAGGAGGAGACATCGCTGCACACACTGCCCTCTGGAAAGAAGTCCAGAGAGGTCAGCTCCTGGTCATCCAGAAGAGAGAAACAGTCATCCTGGTCTCCTACAGACACAGAGGAGAAGAGCTCCTCACTGCACTCTGAACTGGCAACACTGGTCCCACAAGAGGTAAGGTTCCACCTGAGGAGGACAACCAGTTAGTGCTGGACCAGTCCAACATGTAACAGGAAGCAGCATGCATACAAGGGAGGAGGAGGAGGAGGAGGAGGAGGAGGAGGAGGAGGAGGAGGAGGAGGAGGAGGGTTCAGAATCCAGGATTCAGGAAGAGGAAGAGGAGGAGAAGGATGGTTGACACAGGGATCAGCACTCCATGAGAGGAGGTGAAGATATATTGAAAATGATAATAATGGAACCCCCCCCCCCCACACACACACACACACACACGCACACACACGCTCTACTTGCCTGTTACTGTGGAAGCGATGTAGAGGATCTGTTCTGTGACATGATGACAGCTGACAGCTGAAGTCACTGACATCCAGATTTCCCACATCACTGAGGTTGGCTCTCTGTGAGAGGAGAGGGAATGGCTCCTCCGGGGCCAGGAACTTCTCATACAGAGATTCAGACATGGCCAAAAAACCTGACACACAAACAAGACCCTTTTGAGAGCAGACCCTTTAGAGACCACAGTCCACAACATTTTACAGCGTTTTACTCGAAAACAGGAAAAACGCAGGGAAAAAATCTGTTTACACAGAAACGCTAAGGGAGCCAGAAACGGAGGAGTCTGTGAATGAAGTGAGGGATGAAATGGACTTATGGGTAATTTACAGCAGCAGAGGATCACAAAAACTTCCCCAACTTCCCAACAATCAGAGAATGACACCACGTCACTGCTGCATTCCTCCAGTCCTATGAACCAAAACATCCACTGCTCTTCATCAGGCACCAGTCGATCTGAAATGTTTCCATGTTTACAGAGCCACACTGACTTCTTCATGTATTTTCAGAGAGGACGTGTCAGTCAGCGGTCTGCCTCACTCTATATTATTATTATTAATGAAAGGGTTTTTTTCATTGGAAACATCGTCTGCTCTGTAACTGATTCTGAGGATATTTGAGTCTGATGATCAGAGACGCCCCAAATTCATCTCCACACAGAACAAATAGAATTATTGACAGAATAAATACGAGCAGCTGATGAAGAGGTGCCGAGTGTGGAGGAGGTGAACTGTGTGAAGCCACCGCCGAGTCTCTGTGCGCTCTGTGACGTCTTTATTCCAACTACAAACTGAATGATAAATGAAGCATATTTAAAGATATGAATGGAAACTGGAGGCTCTATCGTTTCTGTATTAGTCTCATTTTTAACTCTACATCAGTGATTACATTAGTGTCCTGTAAGATCCGTCCAGGATAATGAAGGTGAGATGGCGCTGAAGAAATATGTATGTAGCAGACTTTTATTTTATTTCCTTTTCTTAGGTTTATATATTGTCACAATGAAAGTGACTTACTGGAAACGGCTCACGATGCATGCTCGATTACAGCCTAAATAAAACTGTTGGTTTAAACAGTTATGATATTTGTGCACAAAGATCAAAGTTGACTTACCAGTGCACACAATCTCCTGCCAAGTTGATTTTTATAAATCACAACCTTTGTTTGGGAAGTGTTGTGGGCCCTGTTTTGTGTATAAGCAATCTTTATAACTTATAGCTGACTTGTTAGAGGCCAGACCCCAATGAAATCACCGAATGAAATCATAACCTCAATCAAACCTTCAGGTTCAGATTCAGCACTCTGAACTACACTTCTCAAGGTCAAATGAGAGGCTTTTTGAGACCCAATGGAGGGAAAGTGTGTGCTGTTTTGGCTTGGTTAGTATTTTGAACAGGTGTGACTAATGTATTTCACCGTAAATCTAAAGTTCAGCAGCTATGTAACGGCTTAGTGAGCCACCTTAAATATATCACATTAAAGTCAGAGAAGCAATTGAAATAGACAAGAAACTACAGAGGATCCCAAGCTGTTGATCCCATTAAGTCTTTCTAATGTTGGTCTGGAAACATTTATGGAGACCGTTAGTGTCCTCAAGTCTCATAATGTTTCCAGTTTACAGACTTCTAAAGTACAGAGTAGAAAGGTCTTAATGGTCACTGTTGTGGAACAGTGAAAGGCTCATTTGTCGGCCAGTGTTCAAATCAAATCAAATTTTATTTATAAAGCACTTTTCATACAATAAATGTAGCACAAAGTGCTGTACATGTTAAAAACAGCCCCCACCCCCCATTCAGATTCCACCACAAAACATACCCCCCCCCCCCCCACACACACACACAGACACACACAGACACACACACACACATACATACGCACACACATAATGTGTGATTTAAAATCGTGTGGCTGAGTACAGAGGAGCCAGGTCAGGAAACGCCAGGAGGCCGACTGCACTGGGCGGCGCCCACGGTCCCAAGCCAGGAAGCCTCCACCTGGGCATGCCTCGCTACGGGACCAGCGAGGGGCCCACAGCAGCAAGCACTGCTGCAGACCCCCCACCTGTCCAAGACGACGCCCACCAAGGACAGAGACATCCCAGCCAGAGCCAACAGCAGCCCCCAGTGCAGGCAGCCCCCTGCTGAGGAAACACTGGAGATTTGAAGTCAAAACATAAAACTACATAGGCTAAGAATGAATAAAATAAATAAATAAATAAAACACTAGTAAATGAAATAAATAGCAATAGAATAAGATTGACAGGTAAAAGGAGAGATTATAAAAATAAATAAAATAAAAATATAGATAAAAATAACAGATAAAAATATAAGAATTAGTTAAAAGCTAAATTAAAAAGGTGGGTCTTGAGCCTACTTTTAAAAATATGAACATTCTCTGCAGCCCTGAGGTCCTCTGGCAGGCTGTTCCACAGACGGGGGCCATAATGTTGGAAAGATGCCTCACCGTGAGTTCGTGTTTTAGCTTTAGGAATTATCAAGAGGCCTGTGCCAGAGGATCTCAGGGTCCGCGAGGGTTCATATGGTAAAAGTAATTCAGAAAGATAAGAAGGTCCAAGACCCCTAAGGCATTTGAAAACCATTAAAAGGACCTTAAAATCAATCCTAAAACACACAGGGAGCCAATGCAGTGATTTTAAAACCGGTGTAATGTGTGCCCGCCTTCTGGTCTTCGTCAGCACACGTGCTGCGGAATTCTGTAGTAACTGTAAGCTCAAGATGTTTCTTTTTGGAAGACCAGAAAGCAGGGCGTTACAATAGTCAATACGACTAGAGATAAAAGCATGCATTAGCGTCTCTGTGTTAGCCCGGGAGAGAAATGGGCGGACTCTGGCAATGTTCTTTAAGTGATAAAACCCTGTTTTTGTGACATTTTTAACATGTGGAATAAAGTTGAGCTCAGAGTCGAAAATGACGCCCAGATTCTTAACCTGATTGGATGGTGTTAAAGACAGGGTTTGGAGTTTTGATAAAATTTTCTCTCCCTGAGCCTTAGGATCAATAATTAAAACTTCAGTTTTGCCCTGGTTGAGCTGTAGGAAGTTTTCTGCCATCCAGGATTTGATGTCTAAAATACAATTAAAAAGGGCATCAATGGGCCCTGTGTCATCAGGAGACATGGATATGTATAGCTGTGTATCATCAGCATAACTGTGGAACATAATACCATGCCTCCTGATGACATCTCCTAGTGGGAGCATGTACACATTAAAAAGTATGGGGCCTAAAATTGAGCCTTGGGGAACACCACAGTTCACTTCATGGGTCCTTGAGGAGCATGTGTCCAGACTTACCAGAAAATTTCTATCTGTGAGATAGGAACTGAACCACTGAAGGGCAGTACCAGAGAGGCCTACATGGTATCTTAGTCTATTTAAAAGAACCGTGTGGTCTACTGTATCGAAAGCAGCGCTTAGATCCAGTAGCACAAGGACTGTGAGTTTGTGCAAGTCCAAGTTGCACCTAAAATCATTAACAATTTTTAGTAGGGCAGTCTCTGTACTGTGGTTCATCCTAAATCCAGATTGAAATTTCTCAAGAATGGAACGTTTATTTAAAAAATCATTCAACTGAATAAAAACAAGTTTTTCCAAAATTTTGCTTAAAAACGGTAAGTTGGACACTGGCCTGTAGTTATTAAAAACATCGGGATCCAAATTGTTCTTCTTAAGAAGGGGTCTCACCACTGCCGTTTTAAGGGCAGCAGGGAAACAGCCCGTCTGTAGAGAACAATTCACCATATCTAAACGCTCAACTTCAAGGAAACCATAAAGCGATTTAAAAAGTGATGTTGGAATAGGATCTAAAAGGCAGGTTGTTGGTTTTACTTGGGAGAAAACTCTACCAAGCAATTCAGCATCAACCAGTGCAAAACTGTCCAGTGTTTCCTCAGGTAAAAACAAGCTTTCTAAGGTGTTAAAAACAGTATTTTGATTGAATAAAATAGAAGCTCTAATAAGATCTATTTTACCCCTGAAGTGATCTGCAAAGCCTTCACAAAGAGAGTCCGAAGGAGTGTTGACACAGTGATTACCGTTAAATGACTTGTCAAAGTCTTTTAATCTAAATGAGTCAACTTTGTGGATTATATGACAGATTAAAATCTTAAAGTGCCAAACCTTACAAGTTATGTAAGCACAGAAGGCCCTAGTGGTGTAGGTCGTGCTCCATATGGTGAAAGCCTTTGAGCAGGGAGCCTGAGTTCAAGTCTGGCCTGTGGCTACTTTCCTGCATGCCACTTCCTACTCTCACCATGTTTCCTGCTCTATACGCTGTCCTGTCTTTTCACATTAAAGGCATAAAAAGCCTGAAAATAATTTTAAAAAAGTTATTTAATGACTGTTTATAGCCAAAATATTGTTTCTTTACAATCATTTTACTTCACTATTGAGCTATTAAAGGTGATCTAACAGGGATGAGTGAATAAATAAATAAACAGAGGGATCTAAAAATCTAAAAATAAATTACAACATCATGACCTCCCTTATTATTTTTTTTTTAGTTAAGGTGTTGAGCTGAAACTTAAAGTAACCTTAATACCACTGAACACATGGAAGCACATCAGATTTTAATCTAAGGTTTGATGATCCCTGCAGTGAAAAAAATATATACATTTTTAACAGTAGTTTTTTCATCTGGGTGTTTACATCATAAATCATTCACAAAGAATTAAAAATTACTGATTTCAGATCCTTTACACTCACTGTTCAGACACAACAATAAAACTCGTATCATTTTAACGCAGATTTTAACATGATGACCGTGGTCAACACCAGGATTTGTCTGGAAACTGGACGTGTGGCTGTGACTCAGGTATCACAAAGTTCTTCTCCCTACCTGCAAACATCCAACGGACGGCGGTTTGAACACTAGAGCCGAACACTGGCCTGTGGTGTGTTTAACTGATGTTCCAGTATTAAAGACATAAACCAGGCCATCAGTTTGAGACCATGGACCGTGTTTGTCAGCTGAAAGGAGAACATCCCGTCACAACACAGAGAGGGTTTAAGTTAGCTTGTTGCTAAAGCTCAACTGTCCACGTAGCGTTAATTATAGAGTCTATGGTTCAGACAGCACCAGCACGGCTCCTGGGAAGTCTTTACCCGTCATGTGGAGTCCAACTGTTACACAAACCTGTCAGAATGAAAACTTACCAGCTAACTACCATTAAACACCTACCTTCAGACGATCAATTTCTGGTCATCTCTGACGCCTCCATTTGCAAATCCGTTTTCTACCAGCAGCAGTGACGTAAGTAAGCTGTTATCGCGATACTGCCTGAAAGGCAGTATCAAGGCGAGAGTCTCGTGACTAGAGGCGGAAGTAGTCCCTCGAACAGTAAACAAGGCAGGAATGAAGGGTTGTAATACACTTGTGTGACTGAAATCTCATCTTGTTATCACCTTAACTGACACATACAGCTCAAAGGATGTCTTCAAGTCATGCTAAAGACTCCAGCTTCTGGGGGAGCAGGGTTCCTCCGGAGATCGAGACCATGTCGAAAAACCTGAAGGATGTGGACCAGGACATGTTCAGAAAGCTCCTGAAAGGTGAAGATAGTCGCTGGTTGTCTTGTTAGTTTGTCTCTGAAGTTAGCTGCTGTACTTCAGGATCAACTCTCAGAATGTCAAAGTGTTTTGTGTTAACTTTTGGATTTCTTATGTCATGACTGTTGAGTTCTGTCTCATTCAAACGAATCAGATCAGATTATTTGGAGAACTGTAACTGTTAAAGTTACCTCTCTACCTTCTCTTTGAGTTACCATGATTCAGATTTGGTTCAAAGACAGTTTACCTGTCCCAAGGCTCTGCTATTGCTAACACTGTGAAATGGTAACGTGACAAAGATTGGGTAAGTGAGTAAACATGTCTATTTTATATCATCATAAAATAATGTCTCCAGTCATTTTCACAGATTACACAAAAACTGAACCAATAATTGAATAAATGATAACAATGAATCATTTCACTCAAAATGATACAATTTTATGATAATAGATGACTCCGACATCGTAACCACTCTCAGTGTCAGTGATAACATAAGTAACATAAGAGGAGGAAGAAGAGATGACTTTGGCACATTTTGAACAAGTTTCATCTGTTTCATATAAAACAGGGTCTTGGCCTGGTAAATGCTGCTCCATCTCTTCAACCGTGGTATCATTTTTAGTGTTTGAAGCTGATTGATTTGAGTATTATCAAAGAGCCTCACTGACCAAAAAGGAAAAAATATATGTCTACCCTTTCAGGTTATTGCTAACAAAATGTGTGATCATTCTGAAAAACTGCCTTTTACTCAGGGATTCCTAAAGCGGTGTGCACAAGTTTCCCTGAACACTGCACATCATAACACTACTCAAATGATGTAACGGTCACTATATTATGCTCAATGAATAAAAGCACTCAAGTAAAGAGGACCCTTTGTTTTTAGTCATACACATCATTCCTAGCTGCCAGATTAAAATACTCAGATGTTTTTTAATGAGATCATGTGAAAAAATGAGACAGCCTGTATAAAATATTGTTGGAAAAAAAAGGAAATGGTCCACAGAAAGTCGATCATTCTTTCCTGAATGCCAGCTTTATGGAATAAGTTATTTAACAAACTATAAAGACTAAATAACTGTGAACCTTCCTACTTACCTTCAGAGGATGAGCCCTGAATCATTTAAATAACTTCAGTGGTAGATTTTTTGTCGTCCTGAAGTAGATTCCACTTGAAAAGCTTGTGAATGACCTAAGTCCCAGTGTGTTGTGACTTCAGCAAATTAAAACAGCCTCAAACACACTCCTGACAGAGGGCACTGAACTCCAGCAGTGGGATCGGATCATCACATGATCTGTTTGATTGAGGATGGAACAGATTTTACCAGAGGTGGCAAGCTCCACAAGGAAATGATTCAGGCCAAACCCCCCCTTTTTGATGAAGAAATGAGTCAGGCCATGTTTGTAAAGTGAAACTGTTTGTTTGTGTGTGTGTGTGTGTGTGTCCAGCTATAGTCAGTTCCCTGGAGGGGAAGGACTGCAGAGCCTCAATGGCGTCCATAGCAGAGACCAGCACAGTGCCTCAGGAGAGGCTCGGTCACATTGCAGCCGGGATGCACAGGATTTTATCTGAGGCCATACGCATCCCGTTAGCATCTTTAAAGCCTGAAGTAAGCTGGTGTGAAACGTTTTCACTGTCATCACCTCACTGTTTGAATTGAGCCCCAAAATCTATGGAGGAGGAACACCAAACCCTGGACCGTAGATAAGCTGAAGGAACAGGCACAGGAGCACCCATCATGTATATAGTGTATAAATGAACTTTACTTTATGAACTGGGACTTTTCTGTCCTTTGAGTCCTGTTTTTGATTGATACAGCATTAGCAGGTCTAGACCTGATAATGATGATTGACTGTTCTTCAGAAATGCTCAAATAATGGAGAAAAAAAAGTTTGGTTTTTTTTTGTTGTTTTTTTTTTACATTTTCGTGAGTCAAAATCATCAAAGATAAAAAAAAGGCCTGTGATACTTTGGAGTACATATCACAAATATCAGACTTTGATAACAGTTGAAAGGTTGCTCTTTTTAATGAAATCCATTTCTGAATGAACTTGACATTATTCTAACTAACTGAGATATTAAGAGGAGGTAGGATCTACCCATCCATCCTTACTTAAGAGAGGAATGAACTAAAGACCAGCACAGGAGAATAAAAAAACAGCAAAGTTGTAGGAAGTGTTCTGTATTCATTAAATCTCCATATGTTGTTCAGGTTTGTTCCACTGAGTGGCTCGCTCATAGATAACTTTAGATAGCTTTTTCTTTTTAATTTGTGTCTTTGATTTTGGTCTGTTTGACTTTGCGGCTCTTTGCTGATATTTAAGAATATTTAAATCTTGAGTGTTTGTTTTATTGTTCTGTTTCTTTCTTTTTGCTAAATGTTTCTGTGTAGTTGAGAGTGTTTAAACCACAGAGCACTGAACCACACATTAAGACCTGTTCTTAAACTGACCACTCGCACTCCTGTTTTAATAGCTAACCGAAGGTTTGAAATGAAAAATGTGACATTTTTAAGCTTCTGTAAAACAAAGTTAACATTTCTTTTTGTTTGTGTCACTTCAGGCTTTCAAAGAAGATCTCAGAGAGTTGAGGCAAGACGTCATCTTCTCCATCACTCTCTCAGTGTTTGGATCAGACATACACAACACCGGTGAAATGCTGACTCTGCTGTGTGTCTCTGTTTGTCCCGTAGGATACCTGAAGACTTTATCTCAGACTTTGCCAGTGTGGTTTTTGGCAGTCGGTGCGTTTTCTCTTAATGTCTCTTCCTTTGTCTGAATACAGAGAAAACCAGTTCTGCTGTTTCTACTGTAGCCTTAACCAGTGAGAATGAGCACGCTGTGAGAAAATCTTCATCACCTTTATACCTCTAACCCTGAATACAATAATAGTTAAAAAAAAAAAGAAGAGGTGTAAACACACAGAGCTTCATGTGTTCACAGTTCAGTCCTGTTAGGGAGCCTCGCCTCCTTTGCTCTCGGTTCTTCTCTAAATGTTGGATGACTGTCTCAGGACATTAGCTTTAAGATATTCTCCTTCCTCACGTTATCTTTCCTCACATTATTCTTCCTTATGTGGGGCTCTCATCGTGTCAAACCTCGTCTGTTTGCAGGCGTGCAGCTCTAGAGACAGTGACCTCCCAGAGCGATCCTCACCTTCCTGCATTACTGGACTTCAGGTGGAGAGTGGATGTTTCCATCTCCACCAGGTAAAGGTGTTGTTGTCCAAGGCAAACATGTTTGAAATGTAACAGATCTATTTGAGGTTGTGTGTCTCCTGTGTGTCTGCAGCTCTTTGGCCAGGGCCCTGCAGCCCTCCGTCCTGATGCAGATGAAACTGTCAGATGGGAGCCTTCAGAGCTTTGAGGTACTTCATCAGTTCTTTCAGATCATACAGACAGCTGAAGACCACCCTGTGCTAAAACCCTCAAGTCTAATCCTGATCAAGCCTTTAGCTCAGCCCATGATTGATGAGTCCATGATTCATGGACCTGAACCCTAACCTCTGGACATCTTGGCTGTGGTACAGTGTCATTTGAACATTTTTCTGAACATTTGTCTTATCTAGGTTCCTGTGTCCAAGTTCCAGGAGCTCCGTTACAACGCAGCTCTGATCCTCAAAGAAATGAATGACCTGGAGAAGAGGAACATCCTTCAGATCCAGGACTGAGGATCAGACACTCCGCTCCCTCCACACATCCGCTTTGTTTTTTATGTTGAAGTTTTCAGGCTCATTAAAGTGATTTCATTTATAACAGATCACATTCGACCTGTCATGACTCTGCACCATTTAAGAGGTTTGCACCCCAGGAGGAGGAGGCTCAAATAAGGAGGGACTCCTTAGATCCCTCATGGGGGGAAAGGATCCATTCTTTGGCCTAATAACCTGTTTTCATGTGGAAAGCATCTTAGACACAAAGACAAAACCCAGATGGTCACGATCAAATCTTCAGTTTGAGGTGAATAACTTCGACAGATGCTCTTCATATCAAACAGATCAGTGGGATTAAATCAAAAATAGCTTCACATGTGATAGGAGTAATGAAAACATGCACAGCTTTCATTCAGATGAAGGAAAAGAATAAACCTTCACCACACAACCCTCATTTAAGATCCATTCAGCAGCTCAGAAACACACAGGTTATATCTAAAATAACTAAATATAACTGCTCTCTCCAAGACCATAACACATGGTGTAGCTTTACTGTCTCCGCTGTGACGCTCCTTCAGCAGTGAAATCAGTGAAAACACTGTAGATGTTTCAGATTATCACAGAAAGAAAGGAGGGCTGAGCAGAGCACCAACATGTGGATGCATTCTAGTTTGTGACACTGCTGACTGATAGTGAAGTACACAGAGATAATTAAATTGGCACATCATCAGGCCCAGTACAAAAAAAGAAGTTTATTCAGTATGAAAAAAAAATCAGCACGTAAAAAAAAAATTTAAGGTGGAATTTTATACCCACGAGTTTAACATACATTCAGTGCAGCGATTTCATGTGGAAACAACAAACAGGAAAATGACAACAAAGCAGCTTCAAATGTGTAAAAATCAGGTCTATGACTGGCTGCATGGGTCTGTGGAGCATAAAAAACTTCACTTCCTGTTTGAGCAGCTGCGTAAGAGCAGGTTACAACCTCCCTGAGTCTTTAAACTTCCTGAGGAGTCCATCCTCAGCCCTGAGGGGGAAGTACAGCTTCCGGGTCCTGTAGTACTGAGAGTCACTCTGCAGGTTCTGAATGATGTCTGACACAAGGTGGGCTCGCTCCACACTGCAGCCTGGCGCCTCGTAGCCCAGCTTGGTGAAGTGCACATGAAGGTGGTAGTAAGACGGCTGGTAGTGCAGGTAGACTCTCAGCTGACTGGCTGGAATACAGTATCGCTCCGTGATGGCCTCCTTTGTCACAACAAACAGGGACGTCATTATTTCTCTATGACTGACATGGGAGCACAAACAGGCCCAAATCTGCCTAAAGACCTGATGTACAGTCTTAAGACATGTTAAAAAGGAACATACCGACTCCTTCATATCACCAAATAACAACAAACAATCAGGGCAGTCATGACATCAAACAATCAGGTTTTTTTTCTTACGTCTAGGTGTTTCTAGGCCCTCAGTAAAAACACTATGTAAGGTAACGATCTTCAGTAAAGCAGGCCTTTTTAACATTTAAATGCTGAGTTTGACTATCTGAAATTTAATTTTTAACGAGGCGAAATGTGAATTAAAGATATCTTAAATTAGGTCACCGAAAACGTCATTCAATGAGTCACACATCCATAATTCAACTTTAAGATATCTATGGCAAGATATCCAAAAATACGTCACTTCCCCTCCCCACCATAATCAAACAAGAAGTGGGTTTAATTTCCTTATTTCTATGAATGGAGAATGAAAGAAGCAGTCATGGCAGTTTTTATTTATTAACAGATAAAAGTGGGATTTTAAATTCTTCTCTCATGGTTCTTTATTAATCTCACAGGGAAATAAACGTTGCTAAGGAGAAAGCTCCCCTTTTTTACAACCAAGTACACCGTCGCCCTGTAGTGGCGTTAAAATGTAACAACATGGCAACCCGAAAGAGCATTTGCACGTGAAATCTGCTTTTTTAACGAAGAAGTTGTTCTGTTGAAAACTTTGAAAAAAGTTTTAGCAGAAATAAAGATGTAAGGTAACCAGCTATAAATAATGAACTCAAAGGGTTTATACTGTGATTTATATGGTGATCAGATTCCCATAGATTTATGTTCTAAACAACAAACCGCATTCACGCCTGGAGTGGGAGGCGGGCCAAATTTGTCTTAATCTGTGACGTATTTTTGCCTCGTCAAAATTCGAATTGAAGATATCTGTAATTCAATTTTGACATAGGCGAAATTCAAATTTAAGATATCTTTAATTCCAAACATCCGTCATCAAAAGTGATTTCAAGATATCTATAAATGGATTAAAGATATCTTGAAACGAATTTTGCCTATCTATGGCAAGCTGTTTTAACATTTAAAAGCTGAGTTCGACTATCCGAAATTCGAATTACAGATACCTGTAATTCAATTTTGCCTAGGCGAAATGTGAATTACAGATATCCATAATTCAATTTTGCCTAGGCGAAATTCGAATTACAGATATCTGTAATTCAATTTCTCCTAGGCGAAATTACGTCACATTTGCCATTCATGTGTATTGGATGACTCATTGCGGATATCCAAAACGTCATTTCGGATATCCAAAATGTGAATTACAAATATCTACAAATGAATTTCGCCTAGGTGAAATTTAATTTAAGATATCCGTAAATACATTTTTAGATATCTTAAATTGAGGCGAAATAAAGATTTCTGTAATTTGAATTCCGCCTAGGCGAAATTGAATTAGAGATATCTTGAATTCAAATAACGGATATCCAAATTTCATTTGTAGATATCTGTAATTCACGTTTTGGATATCCGCAATGAGTCATCCAATACACATGAATGGCAAATGTGACGTAATTTCGCCTAGGCGAAATTGAATTACAGATATCTGTAATTCGAATTTCGCCTTGTCAAAATTGAATTATTGATATCTGTAATTCACATTTCGCCTAGGCAAAATTGAATTACAGATATCTGTTATTCGAATTTCGAATAGTCAAACTCAGCTTTTAAATTTTAAAACGGCTTGCCATAGATACAGATATCTTCAATAGAGTCTGGCTGCAGACCTCACCTTTCAAGCCCCTAGCCTGCAGACCTCACCTCCACTGTCAGCCAGGAAATAAGCTGAATAATTTAAAAATAAAAAAGCTCTCTAGTTAAGGTTTATAATTTTTGTTTGAAATTAACATTTGTCCGAACCTTTTGTTCTAAAAAAATAAAGCAGTATATTCAAAAACAATTGAAGTCATTTCTAATTTAGCTTTGCACTGAATACCTCATCTTATTTACACACTCCAGTAGTTGATTTGGTGAAAAACAGGAAAAGAACTCTTAAGTGTGAAATGTATTTTAAAAAGCCATTCTAAAGTTTTATTAATTTATTTTTGAATTTCAGAAATGAGACGTTTAAAGATAGCCTAAAAGTAACAACATTAAAGGTAGTAAAAAGTAATACTTGTTGACTCCTGGGTACATCATAGAACAGTACGCAGGCTCTTCTTTTTTCATGGCTTTCTCTCACCTTTTGCAGCCTACATTTGATAATAAGGGGGCTCACTTTCAATTTGCTGAATTGTAAAGGGTTGGAGTGTGTGGTCTCCTTGCGTCTGGACAACAAGCAAAAGTTAGCTCTGTCTCTTGATCTTTAGCCTTTCTGGTATATTTACTTGGGGCCAATACAACTGCGGTCAATACAGCCTGACACAAAACGACTGCAGAGGCCTGTACAATGAGGCTGGATTAACACATCCAGGATCTCTCTCCATTACCTGGGTTGACTTAACAAGACATTCACAATCCTGATAAGCAGTAGTACGGAGCTGGATATCAACTCGCTGAGTGAATCCAGGATCTCCCAGCCTTAATCAGTGCACGCTCACATTAAAGGGGTGGAGTCTGCAGCGTTTGGCCAATCACAAACATGGAAAAATGGAGAAACCATGCAATGCAGCCTTCTTTACCATGGAGGAGCCAACCGACCTCCGGTCTGAAAATATGAGACAATGCTGACATGCTAAAATCTGCAGTTCCTCGAGTGTCCGCTTGAGGCTGGCTCCAGAAGTACAGGAAGCCACAAACACAACAAGCCAAAAAAAGCTGTTTTCACAGCAGGATTAAACATGGTTACAGTCTGGTACAAAAAATGTCTCCCATCTGAAATCACTAATTTTGCTAAGGGCAAGCACTGTACAGGGGGTGATTTTTTTTCTAACTTGGCAGTTTATAAAATATTAAGATCGCCAGTTTGTCCAATCAGAGGCACAGCTCAGCTCACATGACCACCGGCTGCACTATGGCTGTTACTGTGAAGACTCAAAGCCCGCCTCATTTCCAATATGGCTGCGCCAGCCGTTTGGCTTCAAAAATCTGCTGCAGAAACAGACGGTAGACGTTGCGGAGGCTACATTTACTATACAGTCTATGGGAGGAGCAGACAATTATTCTTTAGAAATGTGAAGAAGTTTAACACATCATCCAGGCTAAAAGCGACACTTTTGCCGCAGCAAAAGCCAGAAAGGAATGATGGCAGAAAACTGTCGTCTCTGTTAATGCGTAATTCATGAGATTATCCAAAATTAATTCATGGAACAATATAAACAGACATCACTCTGATCACTCAGTTTGACTTCATTACAGCACAGACGTTTGGAGCAAAGTTCTTCCTCAGTGTTCTTTCTTTGGTTTATATTTGCCATTGAGTTTTTAGGATTTCAGGTGATACATCAACTCCCACGTAGTTGTGCGTTCCATAAATTCCTGTTTCTTCAGTTCTGCCATGTGTGACCATTATTATTAACATCATTATTTAAGATGCAAACAGTGGAGCTAAACAGACTTGGGGAATAAAAACCTCCTTCAAAGCGGTCAGTGACAAGGCTTTATTTCTTCACTCTGTCTCTGATGTTTGGATGAAATCAACTGAATTTTTTTATTTATGGATCCATCAGCTGACAAATGAAGTTCAGTCCATTTGATGAAAAAGGATCGCATCTCTCCCTAAAAACTCTCTCTCTCCTAAGCACTCAGCGCCAACATCGACAGGATCTTGCAAAAATGGGCAGGGTCTTTTCCAAGAGAGCTGATTGGTCAGGAGGAGTTGCTTTTCTACTAGTTGGTCTCTTATCCAGATCTTAACCTGATCAGTTACCACGGCGATTCATCCCGGTAAGAAGTGAACCAGCTTCGTAGGACAGAAAATCCAGGGTTAACCCAGAAGTTACCTCAATAAGAGAAAATCCAGCTTCATAGTACAGGCCTCAGGTGTTCAGTTTCTCCTGCTCATGCTTCATCAACACAACACAACTGGGTGTATAGAGCATGGTGACCAACACCCATATGTACAGTGCAATACATTGAGCAAGGGCGCTATCTAGTGGCAATATTTAATATGAATAACTACTTCTGTCTATGGTTTAAACTCAGCAATGACAAACTTTACGAGTACCGAGTACATGGAAAAAAGGCCGGTATCCGCCTGATACCGATACCTGGTATCAGTACTCGACCATCCCCAATATTAAGAATAACAACAGCACATTTATATGGCCTTTAAACGTTTTTTAAAGACTAGTCACCTACCGTTTTCTTTGTGTAATGAAATAATGTCACTATTTCTGTTCCAAGCCTGCAGTAAATGATGGCATTTCCTTGCTGACAGTGGAGGTGAGGTCTGCAGGCTAGGGGCTCAAGGGATGAGGTCAAGGGGCTTGAAAGATGAGGTCTGCTGCCAGACTCCTCTCGATATCTTATATTCGAATTACGAATAACCAAAATTCATTTGCAGATATCTGTAATTTAACATTTTGAATATCCAAAATGACATTTTGGATATTCAAAGTGATTCACCCAATACACAGGAATGGCAAAGCTGACAGGATTTGCCTATTCAAAATTGAATTATAGATGTCTATAATTTGCATTTTGGATAGTTGAACTCAGCTTCTAAATGTTAAAACAGCTTGCCATATATCAGTGCGTAATGTAACCGTCTGTAGTGAGACTCAAACCTACATCTTATCTGACAGCTCTGGTTTTTACACTTTAAATCACACTTCTGGAAGCTGCTTCAGGCCTCTTCCTGTGGATGACCTCGTCTTCTCACCTTTCCTTTCTGGAGGATGTTCTCCAGCAGGGGTAAATGCTCTGACGTCAGATCTCTGAGGCTCTTGATGTCTCTACAATGTGCTATGGCGATGAGGTATAAGTCATCCAACTAAAAAATAAAAAAAAGACTTCACGTTATCAAACATGACAGGGAAATGTGAAAATCTGAGAGCAACACAAACAGCACAAAAAAAAAACAGTGCTGTGCATGACAGTTCTCTTTATTATCTCTTTATGACGTTGTCAAGTTTCAGTGTGAACACATCTCTACATCTGCAGAGTCCACGGTGAAGCTCTAAATGTTCTCTGACTTTGTGAGCATTCATGGTTCCACTGTATTAACACAGAGCAGTGACTGAAGAAAACTAGTTTCAACAGTATGAGAGCGGTCTTCTACATGGACATTAATACTTGAGAAGTTGTTTAACTTTTGCCTGGTTAAAAACTGAGTCCCCATCTTTTACTGAACCCCGTGCTGGGTACCAGAGGTGTCAAGTGACAAAGTACAAATACTTTGTTACCTTACTTAAGTAGAAACTTTGGGTATCTATACTTAACTGGAGTAATTATTTTTCAGACCACTTTTTACTTCTTCTCCTTACATTTTAAAAATAGTCTCGTTACTCCTGTTTCATTTCAGCTTGTTCTCATTCCGGCTTGTCGTCCTTACAGACACATGTAACCTAGTATGAAGATTTCTATGGCAGAGACTCAAGGGAACTAGAGTAAAATGTCCCAACCATTCACCAGCGAGGAGACTGGTAGCCAGGAAGATCAACTGCCACAGATACGAAAAGGGATCATGGTATTAATGAGTTTCTTTTAATGACAGCAGTCATAACAGCAACTGAACGATTATTTGAACATGTAACAGTCTGTCCAGGTTAGTTTTCGTTTCTGCATCTCCTGTTTCTGAGCAGCCCTGAACGCAGCACACAAACAGCTCATCCCCTGAGTAACAGCAGAGAGACACATGCCCAGATAAGTCTGAAGCCAAGCGGACCACTGGATTTTCTGACGGTTCTCACAGACTTTTAATTGTTCAGCCATACTTGATTTACAGAGCAGAGAACAGTTGCAAACCACGTAGAGTCAGAAATGAAGTAGTGTCCTGTCTAAATAACATGAATAACCTAAGAGTGTTTAGTTTTTTAAATAAAGGGTAAGGTACACACCTGATCTAAAGGTATCCCTAAGACTTCTGTTGTCATCTGGAGCTGTACAGAATAAAATGAACTTGACCATCCACCCCCCGCCAATATGATGGTGGGGTAAACACAGCAGCTGGTTGATTAAACATGTAGTAAGGATAGGCATGAGAGTGTGTGTGTGTATGAGAGTGTGTGTGTACCTGTGTGGAGCAGGACCTGTGGGTCCTTATAAAGAGGTAAACAGTCCAACTACCAGCTATCAGCCAAATGTGGTGAGACAAACCAATTATCTATACTAGATGCTTGTTTAAAGGACATCCGAACCTGGATGGCCAGGAATTTTCTTCTTCTTAACTCAGACAAGACAGAGATCATTGTGCTGGGCCCTCGACACCTTAGAGAAGCTCTCTCTAGTAATTTAATTGACATAGATGGCATTAGCCTGGCACCAAGCACAACTATTAGAAATCTCGGGGTCCTATTTGATCAGGATTTATCCTTTAATTTTCAAATAAAACAAATTTCAAAAACAGCCTTTTTTCATCTTCGTAACATCGCTAAAATCAGGCCTATCCTGTCCCAGAGCGATGCTGAAAAGCTAGTCCATGCTTTTGTTACCTCTAGACTGGACTATTGTAATTCCCTGCTTTCAGGCTGTCCCAGCAAGTCGCTTAAGATGCTTCAGCTGGTCCAAAATGCTGCAGCACGTGTACTGACTGGAACTAGGAGAAGAGACCACATTACTCCTATATTAGCTTCTCTGCATTGGCTTTCCATAAAATATAGAATAGAATTCAAGCTTATTCTTCTTACCTATAAAGCTCTCAGTGGACAAGCCCCAGTCTATCTTAGACAGCTTGTAGTGCCCTACAACCCCTCTAGAGCATTACGCTCCCAAAATGCTGGCCTGCTTGTAGTACCATCAATCTCCAAAAGTAGTATGGGAGGTAGAGCCTTCAGTTATCAGGCTCCCCTTCTCTGGAACCATTTACCAACCACAGTTCGGGAGGCAGAATCCCTCTCTACCTTTAAGGTTAGACTCAAAACATTCCTCTTTGATAAAGCTTTCAGTTAGGGACCAGTTTATAATCCATAAATTAGTCCATAAATTAGATCATAAATTAGACTCATAGTTTAGTTTAGATGCAATAGGCCTAGGCTGCCGGGGGGGATCTGGCACATTGGACTCTATCTCTCTTTCTTAATCTCTCTCCGCATCTGCTTTTGCCCCTTTTGTCTGCTCCTGTACTCGTCTCTGGCTCTTGTCTTGTAGGTGGCCCGGGATCCTTGGTGGAGACTGCCTGCAGCTGTGGAGTCATGGAGACTTATTAACTGCACCCATAGACATGATACATTATTTGGCCATTTCATAATGAACATTCATTCCCACTATCATATAACTTCTAATGTAGATATTAGCCTGATCTCTTTATCTATGATCAATACATCTATAGTATCTATTTTTTATCAGCACATAGGCGTGAGGTTCCTCTGAAAATGGGATGTCACATCTCAAGAGGCCTTTAACACACCTTTACTTAACGGAGACAAATATGGTAGGGATGCACTTGTGGTCTGGGCGTCCATGAGTTCATCACTATCATAAATTCTTATTTTCAGTATGAACATCATTGATTATACTTCTATAAAATGATCACCACACCCATTCAAACATGAGGTCCCTCCCGAAAACGAGATGTAGCATCTCAAGAGGCTAACCTCTAATAAATCAGACGACAGGTCTATGGTTCATGGATCTGTCACTAACTTTAGTTCACACTTTAGTCCACTTGTCTCCTCCTACCTCCCTTCCTTCGCCCACACACCCAACACAGCATCGTGTGGATTTGCTGTTCATCATGAGACTGGGGTCCACATTCGAGATTTCCTGCTGCTTAACAGAAGGTTTTTTCTTGCCGCCATGATGGAGGGATTCATGATTGGCTATTTGGATTCATGTTGGGTGTTGGATGTATATATTTGTATATATATGTATATGTGTATCTTTATATGTATATATGTATCTATGCATATATGTATATCCTTAAAATGAGGAGCTTTGTGCTCTATTGTAAAGTGTCTTGAGATAACACTTGTTATGAATTGGCGCTATACAAATAAAGATTGATTGATTGATTGATTGAAATGTAGTTTAAAATGAATTAAGTCAGACTATCTTGTTAATTATGATACGTTTTAGTCATGCCAGAAACTGCTTGTGGTGCTAAGACGGGTTTAAGTGGAATATTATGGTCTGCTCAACATAAGCCCAGACCAGTCAAACTAATCCTTAATGGCCTTAATGTTTTCCCCTAAATTACTTTAACTTTCATACTTTGAGTAGTTTTGAAACCAGTACGTTTACACTTTCACTTAAGTAAAAAGCTTGAGTTGATATTTCATCTTCTAAAGAAGTCGTTTTAAACCGCAGTATCTATACTTCCACTTGAGCATTGAATGTGGATACTTTTGTCACTTGAACTCATTTGTTAAAGAGCAAACTAACTGGACGACCAGTGATGAACGTGCTCACAAACAGGAGCAAGTCCAGACCTTAGACCCCTGCTCGGTCCAAATTCAGGGGCCCCTGAAAGGACCCAGCCCCTGAAGGCAAGTCCTTCAGAGGCTGCAAAGACCATGTCATGCTTTGTTAAACTGGACAGTCTAACCTTCGATGTCCTGGTTGTGTCAACAGATGTTGACCTTACCCTTACCCTTTCTGCCAGGCACTCTGTGAATTATTATTAAAGTAAAAACAACAACAAAAACCCATAAAGGTGTGCAGCTCTGCAAGCCAGTACAAGTTTCAGATAAGGACTTTGAAATCAGTGTGTGTGAGCATGTGTGCGTAATAATATAATATATAATAATATCCACTGTCCCTCACCTGTTTCTGGTCCCATTTGAAATCTGGAAGAAGGACGAAGCCAACCTTTGGGTCAGGATCTTCATACAATATACGGTCAGCCTCTGCCTGCTTCTCCAGAATGTTGTGAACCCACTGAATGAGAAAATACACACACACACACACACACACACACACACACACACACACACACACACACACACACACACACACACACACACACACAGTGTGAGTTTGTGCTGTAGTTACTATCATTCAGTATGAAGCTGTCGACTCCAAAGAATGAACCAAAAGATTTTCTTGGTTTCTCACTGTTGAAACTCTAACCCTGAAGAGGAACAGGTGAGAGGAGTAACAGGGGGATCAGACTTACCTGCAGACTAAAATTGTGCTGCTGAAGGTAGGGCAGAGTGATGGATTGATAGTCCTCTCCGGTCTCCTCCACCAGGAAACTCTCCTGGCGCTGGTATTTCTTCACATGCTTCTCAGTAGCTGGACAGACCACTGTTGTCTTGATCTCTGCAAAGATGACACATTAGGTAGCCAGCCTCCTCTTCTCCAGAGTTACTGCTGGCTGCACCTTTTATTTTTCCTACCATTGAACTGAAGAGGAGCCTGTAGGCGATATGTGCTGTAGATGTCATTCTTCATCTCCAGCCTCAGTACAGCTCCAGTGAAGAGGTCAGGCAGAGAGTCCTCTGTGAAGGGAGTCTTCTCCAGGATGACCACAGCCTCTTCATCAGCCAGCTGTGAGGAGAGTTTCATGTCTTTATGTGCTGATCATAGACGTCAATCTACAGTCTGTCACAGTGATGTAGCCTTCATGTCTAACAGAGCACCGGGCTCAGAAATATCAGACATGTCAGACTGACTAAAATTTAATCTATGCTTTAAAATGCTGGATGGACTTCAGCAGAGACTTTTATTTATGCCAGTGGTTGGCAGCGCTTAGCTTCAAATACAACCTGTTAGTTAGGAAAACACTGATTGAAGTAGAGGTGGGCGATATATCGAATATACTCAATACATCATGGGTTGTTGCACGTGAGATGTATAAAATGACTTTATCATGACCATCGAGTACAAATTGTCACATAAATCTTTGAAAATGCCTGTATGTACCTTAATTTCTGGACTGCAAAGCGCACCTGAATATAAGCCGCACCGGCTAAAAACAAAACAAAAAAAAAGTGCACATATACAAGCTGCACTGGACGCAGGTGTTTTAATGTTTAGTTAATTTTACTGTTTAATTACGGTGTGTAAGGGTTTGTGCATCGAGGGAATCATTGTGAATTGATTGGGGGAAGCTTCCATTTTATTAACATTTCAACAAACAAGTTGTATATTTGCATAACTTGTTCAAGTGTTATCATTTAGTGCAATAGTACAGAAACCTGTAACCTGTAAAATCCATAGATTTAGAAGGTCCCCTAGTGGCCATTAGCTGTAAATCCATAGATTAGCTGCACTGTTGTATAGGCTGCAGGGTTCAAAGCATGGAAAAAAAGTAGCAGCTTTTAGTCCGGAAAATTATGATAATTCTCTGGAGTTTGGCTTCTCACTCTCTGTTGGTGCTCCTCTCACAGCAAGCAGCTCACTCCTCCACCCATCCAGAAAACTCTCCTCTGCATATATGTGTGTTTTTGTATAAGGAGAGTTGGGGGAAACAGTTGCTTGCGATTCTTGTCACTCTCTGGTTGCAGGTTTTGGGACTTGTTTACTAAAGTGTAGTTGCTTATTTGAGCTTGCTTTGCTGCCGAACGTGACAATGCGTACTTTGGTTTCAGTTTCTAAATTCACTTACTCCAATCACCACCCAGTCATATTATACAGTTGAATGAATCTGAATGAATTATTTCACTGGAACTGAAAATATGTCACTACATTAAGTTTGGTTTGCAATAAAAGGTTCACTAAACTTAACCTGACTGAGATTATCCCTTTTTGCAAATTTTAAAAACACAACTAAAGGCTCTGCTTGAATTATTATACTGGTGTTATTTTGTGCATCAAAGGTTTAAATATAATATTTTATGGTGACTTAGAAGAGAAATTAGAATATCAAGATA
Source organism: Labroides dimidiatus (assembly GCA_030710495.1). Classification (NCBI taxonomy): domain Eukaryota; kingdom Metazoa; phylum Chordata; class Actinopteri; order Labriformes; family Labridae; genus Labroides; species Labroides dimidiatus. The sequence continues at coordinate 31,674,991 of CM061150.1, read as the reverse complement.
TATCGTGTATTGCAATATTGCCTAAAATATTGAGATATTGGTTTTAGGTCATATCGTGCAGCCCTAGATTGAAGCATGTTTTGTATTTAATATACGGTCTATGATAAAATACAGTCCATGTTTAATATACAGTACTAAAATAACCATAGACTGTATGGTGATAAACATTGACTGTATGATAATACACTGCTCAAAAAAATACAGGGAACACTTAAACAACATGGTAAATGGACCAGTACTTATATAGTGTTTTTCTAGTCTTTCTGACCACTCAAAGCGCTTTACACTGCTGGTGTCATTCACCCATCCACACCACATTCACACACTGATGGTAGGCTGAAACTAATGTAGAAGCCATCAGCCATATCTAAACCAGTCATTCTCATTCACACACCACTGAACATTTGGGGTTCAGTGTCTTGCTCAAGGACACTTCGACATGCGACTGCAGGAGCTGGGAATCGAACCCTCAACCTTCCGATTGAGAGGCAACAACTCTACCACTGAGCCACAGTCGTCCCTGTAACTCCAAATCAGTCACACTTCTGTGAAATCAAACTGTCCACTGAGGAAGCAGCGCTGATTGACAATCAGTTTCACATGCTGTTGTGCAAATGGAACAGACAACAGGTGGAAATTATAGGCAATTAGCAAGACACCCCCAATAAAGGAGTGGTTCTGCAGGTGGTGACCACGGACCACTTTCACTCTAGTGGTAGCATAAGACGGAGTCTACAACCCACACAAGTGGCTCAGGTAGTGCAGCTCATCCGGGATGGCACATCAATACGAGCTGTGGCAAGAAGGTTTGCTGTCTGTCAGCGTAGTGTGCACAGCATGGAGGCACTACCAGGAGACAGGCCAGTACATCAGGAGACGTGGAGGAGGCCAGAGGAGGGCAACAACCGCTAACTCTTCTTTTGTGCAAGGAGGAACAGGAGGAGCACTGCCAGAGCCCTGCAAAATGACCTCCAGCAGGCCACAAATGTGCACGTGTCTGCTCAAACAGTCAGAAACAGACTCCATGAGGGTGGTATGAGTGCCTGATGTCCACAGGTGGGGGTTGTGCTTACAGGCCAGCACTATGCAGGACTTTTGGCATTTGCCAGAGAACACCAAGATTGGTAATCACCCTGTGCTCTTCACAGATGAAAGCAGGTTCACACTGAGCACGTGACAGAGTCTGAAGACGCCGTGGAGAACGTTCTGCTGCCTGCAACATCCTCCAGCATGACCAGTTTGGCAGTGGGTCAGTAATGGTGTGGGGTGGCTTTTCTTTGGGGGGCCGCACAGCCCTCCATGAGCTCGCCAGAGGTAGCCTGACTGCCATTAGGTACCATGTTGATCCTCAGACCCCTTGTGAGACCATATGCTGGTGCGGTTGGCCCTGGGTTCCTCCTAATGCAAGACAATGCTAGAGGTCATGTGGCTGGAGTGTGTTAGCAGTTCCTGCAAGAAGAAAGGAATTGATTCCCATGGACTGGCCCGTTCGTTCCCCAGACAGGAATCCAACTGAGCACATCTGGGATATCATGTTTCGCTCCATCCGCCAATGCCATGTTGAACCACAGACTGTCCAGGAGTTGGCAGATGCTTTAGTCCAGGTCTGGGTGGAGACCCCTCAGGAGACCATCTGCCACCTCATCAGGAGCATGCCCAGGCGTTGTAGGGAGGTCATACAGGCACGTGGAGGCCACACACACTACTAAGCCTCATGTCGACTTGTTTAAAGGACATTAAATCAAAGTTGGATCAGCCTGTAGTGTGTTTTTCAAGTTTAATTTTGAGTGTGACACCAAATCCAGACCTCCATGGGTTAACAAATTTGATTTCCATTGATAATTTTTGTGTGATTTTGTTGTCAGCACATTCAACTATGTAAAGAACAAAGCATTCAATAAGAATATTATTATTATTATTATTATTATTATTATTATCATTATTATTATAAACATACAGTCTATGTTAATAATAACCACAGACTGTATGATAAAAATAACCATAGACTGTATGATCGTGATAAACGCAAACCGTATGATAATTTTAACCACAGACTGTATGATGAAGATAAACATAGACTGTATGATAATATTTATAGACTGTTTGATAATAACTATATACTGTATGATGATGATAATAACCATAGATTGTATGAAATGATAACCATATACTGTATGATGATGATAACCATAGACTGTATGATAATGATAAACATAGACTGTTTGTTGATGATAACCAAAGACTGTGTGATAATGAGCATAGACTGTATGATAAAAATAACCATAGACTGTGTGATCATGATATGTATTGACTGTACGGTGTCGATAACCATAGACTGTATAATGATATTTATTGGCTGTATGGTGACGATAACCATAGATTGTATGATTATGATAAACAAAGACACTATTATAATGATAACCATAGACTGTTTTTACGATAATCATAGCCTTTTTGTTACCTTTCCATGGATGAAGATGTTTTTCTCCCGCGCGGAATCCCTCAAGACTCTGGATGTTTGAAACTCAGACAGAATATGTTCGGATTCATTTTCTCTTGACCCTCCATCCTCATCCGTTTTTGTCCTTTTCCTCCCAACAGGTAAACTTTCCTGCTCTGCTCTTTCAGCCTCTCGTTTAGCCGCCATGATGCTGTGACAGGAAATTCCGCTCTCTTCCCTCCATCTGCAGTTCTCCTGGTGACGTTCCGGGAGGCTACGCACTGTAGACTTATGCTGCCCCCTACAGACTGGGGAGGGGGTAGTCACTCAGTTCAGTTCATCTTTAGCGAACAAGTCTGCCTGTTGCATCAGAAAAGTCTAGGACGAGCAGGGAAGTGGCACAAAAGACAGTTCGATGGTTTAGCTGAAGCTACGGTTAAACGAACTCTGAAGGTCAACAGGTAAAAAGCAGACATATTCTGTCCTTTATGTATCCCCCTTTCCTAGAACTGATGGAAATTTTAAAAGTGAGGTTATTAGAAATTATTAAAATATAAATTAAGCACTAAAAGATATAATTATTATTACTATCCATGAATTTCGAAAAAAAAACCCTTTATAAATCAATCAATCAATATATCAATCAATAAGAGACGTAGGCGGAGACGGAGGATTTATTATTATTATTATTATTATTATTATTATTATTATTATTATTATTATTATTATTATTATTAGTTATTTCTAAGCATTCTAGTATTTTCTATATTATCATTTTTTGATTTTATGGATTTTTTCTGTATTTTCTTTTTCCAATTCATTTTATTTTGTACTTATTTTTTTATATATATGCGTCACCTCATTTTTTTGAGACGGAGGTGACGTAAATTCGTGGTCTTGTTCAGTCTACGTGTTTCCGGATCCTCACCAACACCGTCAACGGTTTGACAGCAGCTGCGGGTTTTACACTGGTCTGTAGCTGGTCTGGACAGTCTGTGCAGTCTGTGGTGCGTAGCTGTGTGGAGGTGTGAGCACCGGTAAAGACAGACCTCTGGACACCATGGAGGACAAGGCACAGATACAAGAAGCCATTAAAAACCAAGGCGAAGTCGTACGGAAGCTGAAGTCAGAAAAAGCGAGCAAAGAGCAGGTCGGTGTTCAGATGATCTATACCTCTATTCAAGATAGTCACACACATGTGACGATTAGCATGTCTGTTTAACAGAGCAGTGTTCAATTAGACTACCATGACTCGAACAAGACGAACTGTATTCATTTACCCTGCATGACTATAAAGAAGTCCGTAAATCAAACCACTGTTAACTTTGGTAATTATATTAAAAACACAAGCTACTCTGCCCTGCCTTCATACCGCATCCCACATGTCCACTGACTTTACATTTTCAGGTTTTAAAAGTGGTTTTACAAAAAAATGGTCCTACATCACGAAAAGGTTATGTTTCATTTCTCTTTTCGCAGATTATTCAAATATATATATATATATATATATATATATATATATATATATATATATATATATATATATATATATATATATACATATATATATATATAAAGGTTAAGACATGTAACGTATCTTTCAGCCACCGTAGACCGTTAATACGGACACGCGTTTGTCACCGATCTGCTCTCCGCTCTTTAAAGCTAACTGGAGCTAGCCTTTCCAGGTTAGCCTCTCGGTTCTGTCTGATACGTAAGGTGATGTAGAGGCCAGCTTACTTCACAAAACATACATACAGACATACTGACAGACAGACAGAAGGTTGTCTGAGATGTGTCCTCATGTTATAATGCCAAAGCCTGCGTCCCAATGAGCACAAACAGGCTCAGAAGTTTCATACAAGAGATTAACCAGATCACATTAACAGGAAGTAAGAGCACGATGCTTCTTTGGGTTTCATTCTGTTCAAAAGCCATCTTAGAGTATAAAGATTGCTTTTTTTACCAAGGGGCAACATCCGGTAGAGAAAAATGAAGCGTATGTGGAAATGCTAAGAGTTGCTGTTCAAGGAGAATCCTCTAGAGGCTGGCTGCAGAAAAACCGGAAGTCACTTACACATCAAGCCAAAAAATCAGACATGGCATTAAAAATATTTACAGCCTGGTTCAAAAAACAGCTTGCGTCTGAAACAGTAATTTTGCTATTGGCACACAGTGATTTTTTTTTCTAACTCAGTAGTTTATTACATATGAGGAATAGGGGTTTCTCCATTCAGAGGCTCAGCTCAGCTCAAGAGACTGATGAGAGCCTCATAACTGTTAGAAAGGAAGCTCAAAGTCTGTGTCATATCCAAGATGGTCCTGTCCAATGATTGGCTTCATTTGACTGGATCAGGAACAGACGGGTGACGTCACAGAGACGTCGTCCATATTTTATACGGTCTATGGTTTTTACACACAGACCCTCCTCTGACCAGAAATATAGATACAATATAGGACATAGGGAACAGAGCAGGACAGTGTGTGTGTGTGTGTGTCTGTGTGTGTGTGTGTCTGTGTGTGTGTGTGTGTGTGTGTGTGTGTGTGTGTGTGTGTGTGTGTGTGTGTGTGTGTGTGTGTGTGTGTGTTTGTTTGTGTGTGTGTTTGTTTGTTTGTGTGTACACCGGTGTTTGTGTTTACACTGGTGTTTGTGTGGGCTGTGTTTGCCTGGCTCACATGATTGATTTGCTGCATCTCGTGTTCTATCTTCACCGCTGTGATGATGATGCTGCCCGCCTTCCCCTAGTGCTAGGGTTGCTTACCACTTTTCTCCTGTTCTTGCGGGCTGGCCTTGGATGACCCTGACCTGCCTCACCCTTCATCATCACCATCATCTTCCTCCTGGACGTCGTTGGACTCTCTGCCCCTGCTGTGCTTCTGTGGACCGTTGTCACTGCCTGCTGCGCCATGCTCTGGGCTTTACTTCTGGATTTCCCATGATGCACTCCTGAACCTTTACCCATCCATTTTTGGCCTTAAATTTTTCCGCCTCATGTTTTTGTATTCGTGGTGCTGTGGGACCAACATGCTGGGCACGGTTTGTCTTCGTACTTTTGGACTGTTGGGCTGTCGGACTGCAACGTGTGCCCGGTCCTTACACACTTTCCGTGGGATTACTGTGGCTCAGGTAGGCCTCTGGTGCTCTCTGCGTGTGTATGGTATAAAGATATTCTCCGATGGTTTCTCATGTTTTACTGCTAGATGTTTAACAATGAAGTTTCTCACTTTCAGTCGCTCTTATGTTTATTTCAGATCGATGAAGAAGTTGCCAAACTGCTCGAGTTGAAGGCTCGGCTAGGAGGAGGTGAAAGCAAACCTCAGTTTGTCCTCAAGACAGCAAAGGTAAGACTCAAACTTTTACTAGAAAATAATACTCTGTCTTCACCCCTGAAATTTTCCAAAGATGCTTGCTCACTGGCTGAGTGGTGTGCCGAGTGGTGTGCCGAGTGGTGTGCCGAGTGGCGTGCCGAGTGGCGTGCCGAGTGGCGTGCCGAGTGGCGTGCCGAGTGATGTGCCGAGTGACTCACAAAGACATACCTAAAGTGTGCAGTGCGGCACATGACCCATGGTAAAAATACCAGGACACAGATGCACTGAGATAATGGCTTTACTGTAAGAATCTGATGGTATGACATCTGCTCTGAGATTTCTCCCACATTAAACATTTCCATTTTGAGTTTATGCTCTCAAGTTCTAAATTTAAGTTTTCTTCAGTGCAGCTTGATGTTCATTGAGTAAACTATCGTCCCTTTTAATGTCAAAGAGGACAGAGAGCAGGTGATGCTCCCCGTGAATACAGACAACTCTGGTGACGATATGGTCATCCCTGTCTGATTTTACCTTAAGTTATGTCAACCTTTAAAGTGAAATGCATCAAAGTTCTTCTCCTTCAGGGAACCAGGGACTACAACCCGAAGCAGATGGCCATCAGAGAGCGAGTCTTCAACACTATCATCAGCAGCTTCAAGCGCCACGGAGCTGAGACCATTGACACACCTGTTTTTGAACTGAAGGTAGATTTTCACAGAAAATCATCTGTTTTGAAATTTAAAGCCTCATACTTGTTCCTGTTCTCATCATAGCTGTGTTGTTTTTTAGGAAACACTGACAGGGAAATACGGAGAGGACTCTAAGCTCATCTATGACCTGAAAGATCAAGGAGGAGAGCTGCTGTCCCTGAGATATGACCTCACTGTATCCTTTTCACCACATCAGCAGCAGGACACACTGCTCTGAGTGATGGGCTGCTTGATGAGCTGTATCTAGCTGCTCTACACAGTGAGGAACATGTGACATGAGAATCAGAGTCCCCACAGGGATGGGATCCTTTTCTTTCAAGTGTCCCCCAGTTTCACCAAAGCAAAGACTGTTTGTGTCCTTGACCTGCCAACCTACAGGTGCCCTTTGCCCGCTACCTGGCCATGAACAAGATCACCAACATCAAGCGTTACCACATTGCTAAAGTGTACCGCCGTGATAACCCAGCTATGACTCGTGGACGCTACAGAGAGTTCTACCAATGTGTGAGTCATCCTTAAACACCCCCTGTGGTCAACACAGAGGTTTCTGACCTTTGCTTACAAACAATTGAACGGATGTGTTTCAGGACTTCGACATCGCAGGGCAGTACGACGCCATGATTCCAGATGCTGAGTGTCTGAAGATTGTCTATGAAATCCTGAATGAGCTGGACCTTGGAGACTTTTGCATTAAGGTTTGTGTTGTTCATTCAGGTAAATACCAGGTGACACTAACGGGTCTGCCCACCTTGAGCAGTCAGCACACACTTTAATGTCCTGAACAGAAAGCTTCTGTTTCATATGGAGGAAACAAACTGAAAATTTGGCCTTATTATTATCAGTTATTATTATTTTGTGTAAAAATGAAATAAAAAGACTATTTATTGGGACATCTAATAGCTAATACATGTAAGATGTTTATTTTTATTACTTGATTTATTCCTTCAATTAGTTCTTTTATTTTTCATTTTAAAACAAGTATGTCATAATTTGACATTTTGTGTCATTACGTTGATTTTTTTTTATATCATTATTTTGACTTTATCTCAATTTATATACTTTCACTGGGATATTTTTGTCATTGTTTCTGTTTGCAGGTCAACGACAGACGCATCCTTGATGGCATGTTTGCTGTGTGTGGTGTCCCAGACGACAAGTTCCGCACCATCTGTTCAACAGTGGACAAACTGGACAAGGTACACACTGCTTTTATTATACAATCTATGATTTAGACTCTGTCCACATTTAATAATAATCAGCTCTGTTTCTTAATCTCTGCAGTGACACAGTGGGGAAAGTGGACACTGAAATATACATTAGAGAAGTTTGTGTTGACTTTGGCACCCCTGTACACAAGTGTGTTATCATGTCCTTGTGCTGATCATACTGCTTCCCTTCAATTTGCTGCAGATGCCCTGGGAGGAAGTGAGGAAGGAGATGGTGGATGAGAAGGGCCTGTCAGAGGAAGCTGCTGACCAGATCGGGGAATACGTCAGTATGAAGGGTGAGACATTTATACACAGGATGAAAGCAACGATGCCAGGCTGTGTCTTTATGGCAGCTCTCCTGTCAGCACCTAAACAACAGCAGACAGAACATTTACCCATGATACCCTGTCCCTCTGACATGTAACGAAGCAACAGCTTGCACCCAGAGTTTAAACTGTGTGCTGCAGAATGAGTACAAATTGAGCAGCAGTCTATGGAGCTGAGATGATAGCTAAAATAACTTCATTTTATTTTTTTTATAAATGTTTCTAATTGTTTTTAAAATGTAAAAAGGAGCAATAGAACAAACATATCAACCAAATACAGACAGACTCATTTATCCACACCTGAGCATGGATATCTGTTACTGTGTGCTCAGAGCACCAAAGCATCCAATGATACACCCTGTTACAGCATCCAGTGATTCCCTCAAAGTGCGTGTTAACAGGTTTCTGTCATCTTTAGGGGGAAAAGACTTGGCAGAGCGCCTCCTCCAAGACCAGAAGATGTCTCAGAGTAAGCAAGCGTGTGCTGGTCTGTCTGACATAAAGCTGCTCTTCAGCTACCTGGAGCTGTTTCAGGTCACAGACAAGGTAACACCTAAAGTTATTCACACATCCTGAAACAATCTCTATTGGCGTCACATCCTGTTCTTCTTTCATCACCATGTTTATAAAGCTTTCTCTATTTCCTGTCCTTCTTTTCTCCCTGTCAGGTGGTGTTTGACCTCAGTCTGGCTCGGGGTCTGGACTATTACACTGGGGTCATTTATGAGGCTGTGTTGACTCAGGCAGGTGTGACCGTGGCTAATACTGAGGCAGAGAACGGAGCCCCTGTAGAGGAAAGTGTCAGTGTGGGCAGCGTAGCTGGTGGGGGCCGATATGATGGCCTGGTAGGCATGTTCGACCCCAAAGGAAGGAAAGTGCCCTGTGTTGGTGTCAGCATTGGCATCGAAAGGATCTTCTCCATCATGGAGCAGAAAGCAGAGGTTAGAAGCAGACTGTTAGAAGATAAAGAAGAATGTGTGATGTGCTGTTACACATTCTGGAACATGTTCATTAACACTCTCAGATACACAGTCTGGAGCACGTCCTGATACACATTCTAGAGCACATTAACACATTCTGGTACACATGCTGGAGCATGTCCTTTAACATGTACTGATACACATTCTGGCACCTCCTTTGACAAGTTTTGGAACATTTCCTTTTACAAGTTTCTTGACATGTCCTTTAACGATCTGATACGCATTCTAGAATGGTTTCTTCAACACTTTCTGGGGTATGTCCTTTAAAACGTTCTAATACACATTGTTGAGCACATCCTATAAAACATTCTAAAGCATGTCCTTTAACACATCCTGATACACATTCCGAGGCATGTCCTTTAACACACTCTGATACACACTCTGGAACACCTCCTTCAACACCATTTCATACACATTCTGGAGCATTTCCTTTAAAGCGTTCTGATACACATTCTGGAACACCTTTTAATCATTATGAAACACATTCTGAAACATATTTTGTAACATTTTCTGTAACAAGTTCTGTGACATTTCCCGTTACCAGTTCTGGAATATGTTCTGTAACGAATTCTAGAACACATAATGTGTTCCTCTGTTTAGGCCTCAGCGGAGAAGGTTCGTACTACAGAGGTTCAGATCCTGGTAGCGTCAGCACAGAAGAACCTGCTGGAGGAGAGACTTAAACTCCTCTCTGAACTCTGGCAAGCTGGTATCAAGGTGTGTGTGTGTGTGTGTGTGTGTGTGTGTGTGTGTGTGTGTGACAGTCTGTGTGTGTGTGTGTGTGTGTGTGTGTGTGTGTGTGTGTGTGTGTGTGACAGTCTGTGTGTGTGTGACAGTCTGTGTGTGTGTGACAGTCTGTGTGTGTGTGACAGTCTGTGTGTGTGTGTGTGACAGTCTGTGTGTGTTTTGTGTGTCCTGTACCCATTTCTTGCAGCTGTGTGGTTTATTCTCTGCCATATCTTCTCTAACAGATTAATATTATGTGTAGGATAAACCTTTTCTGTTTTAATATTTATAACTTTACTGGTTTATATAGTGACTTAAACCTCTTTGTCTTGTGCGTTTGTGCGTGTGTGCGTGTGTGTGTGTGTCCATGTTCAGGCTGAAGTAATGTACAAGAAAAACCCCAAGCTGTTGAGTCAGCTGCAGTACTGTGAGGAGTCTGGGATCCCTCTTGTGGCTATACTGGGAGAACAGGAGCTGAAGGATGGAGTGGTCAAACTGAGGGTGGTGTCTACCAGAGAGGAGGTATGAATGACACAAACACACACACACACACACACACACACACCTCACATTCTCTCTCAGGTTAGTAGTCATTTGAAGACCCTGACAGAGCATGTTTAGAGGTGTAACAAACTAAAATGGAATCAACCCTGGTAGCACAGGGCCACAAAGGTCCTACTGTTAATCTTTATAAACACAATGTTAATTTGGTGTCAGATCTTTATTCACTCTCCTGGTGCACACACAACAGCCTCCAGCTAAAATCTCAGTGCATAAACTCAACACCAGTTCAAGGTTCACATTGGAAAAAATGTTTACTGGAAGTAAGATGGTGAGAGGGAAACACAACTTCCCATTATGACTCTTATGATGTAGATAAGAAGCTACGTTGAGCCAGGACTCATTATACTCTCCCTGCTCTAACACAGAAACCATTTCACTTAGCAGGAGGTGGCTGAGGAACGTTTCAGAGACTTTCATTGACAGAGAAGGGGAAGATCCTCTCTCTTTGGTTTTATGTTTCGTCTTTGCCTCTCTGTGTTTTTGCTGTATTGCCCTGGAGTAAACACCAGTGGAATCAGTCTATGAAGTGCACTTGCTTACAGTGTGGATGTAAACAGGTGTCATATCAATGAATGTAGGAAGAAAGAGGACTGAAGGTTTGTTGGCTGAAGCACAGTCACACCGCAGAACTCTGTTTGCTGATGATCCTCACATTCTGACATCAGACACCACAGAGTTTTATTTATTCATTTATTTAAAGGGACAGTGCATATTCATGAACATTTCAACACAGCATCTGTGTTAATAAGCCAGAGTTAGCCATTTTCACATGTAGTCCCTGGCAGGCCAGAGCAGAGCTATTATTCATAATAATAGAAAATGATAAAAGATACAGATAGAAACAACCTGATGATATAAAATAAAACATGACAAGCTACAATGATGTTACTGACATAAAAAGTGTAAGAACCCATTTAAAGTCATAGTTAGTGATAAAGTTTTGCTCCTGGAGCTGTACCACACGAAAGGTTGCCTCCAATCATCTGATCCAACATTTAAATAACCAATATCACACAAATCAACATGCACAACATCAAACCAGTAATACAGATAGACACACACCCACTCATGTATAAATTGAAGCACACATGCACAGAGCAAAGGACACAGATTAGTGACTGCAGACCTCATTGTTTAAGATGGGTTTTAAGTATGGGGTATGTGGGATGCCTGCCCCTCCCCCTCATGAACAAACACAACAGACTGACTAACAGTAGTTTGTGTAGACCAGGGGTCGGCAAATCAGTTTGGCCTCAGGCCAATTTTTTTCTGACCAATTCAGTGGTAGGCAAAAATTACATCTTCATCAGGCAAAACCTCTCTCCTGTTTAAAATGCAATTTGAAAGTGTGGAGCCAAAGTCTGTAACAAATTCAAATAAATAACTGTGTAATGAAACGGAGAGTAACCTGGAGTTAATAAAGGCTGAAACACACCATGTTTCTCCAGCTCTCCAGCTCCAGATCAGTCAGGTTTCTGTTCAGTTTACTGCAGGGCAGATTGAGGGGACAGGAAGTTAACTACCTAAAAACACCCAGTGACTTTCCAAAATAAAACAAACCGTGTCAAAAACCAGATCGTATTGAGCTTGACTACAACAGAACAGACCGACATAATGAATAGAATGGAAAGTAACTGTTCATAGTAACATCACTACAGGAAATAACGTCAATTCATACGTCTGTTGACGTAAAGGTGTTGATCAGGTCAGACCTACAAAGAAGAATCACACACTCCTCCTGAGGAGAGAAGCCTGAGAAGATGAAAGCTTCAGGGCAAACCTCAGCATTTGTTTCTGTTCTTCTCCACAGGTGGATGTTTCCAGAGCAGACCTTTTAGATGAGATCAGGAGGAGGACATCTCAGGCCTAGTCCCCCCCATGCCCTACTGTATCACCTGCTCGCCTCATCGCTCACACATACACACACACACACACACACACACACAGATAGAGAGAGAGACAGAGAGAGGAAAAAACATGCCTGCAAATGCCTCAGCAGACTTTCTGGTCCTGTCTTGGTTAGAACATGTTGGACATCATGCAGCATCTGTCATCATTCCTCATGATGAATGTGTTCCACTAAGTGAAGGCTGCTAGCAGTGAGTATAACAGGAAGTGCATTTTTAAAGTAGACAGGAAATAAAGTTCTTAAAGCCTCTTGGACTCTCTGAACAGTGAACACTGAACAGTGCTTGACTCTGAAAGTTGTTTGGAAGATGAAATGTTCACTTTGTCTGACTGGAACTACTCTTCCCTCAGGAGGGTTAGTAATGTTTCTCAGAGGAGATCAAAACAAATCACAGACACATTACAGTCCAAAGTTGCTAAACCTAGAAGAGACTCGATGCCCTGAGCAGCAGTCTCTGAGGTCTTTGGAGACAGCTGTTAGTTCAAAGCTTCATGATCTAAGAGTATATTCAGAGTTACTTGATGACAAACATAAATCTCCTCTGTGTGTGAAGCTGCAGTCTGCCTGAGCTCTCCTGCTCCAGGTTCAGACTAAAAGTCTGTGACAGAAGAAGTGAGGCTCTGACCCTGGAACTAAACCTCAGTCTGAGAGAGTCCAGAGGCTTTTTGCTGCACTCTGATAGTTTAGCTGACAGCAGTCCCAGTATGTTAAATCAACCTTGTTCTTACATCACATCTCTGTGCAGGATAAAAGAGAGTCTGATTATATTCTGCAGTTTAACTCTACCTAAGAAGTTTTTATCTGGATCAAACATGCTTATGCTCCCGACTGTCTGAAATAAACATGTTAAAAACCCCTTTGTGTCGACTGTTTGTACAGTTTCATATAGTTACGCTTTTATATAGATATAGTTTCATATATAGTTATAGTTTAACATATAGTTTTAATTTGTTATAGTTTCATATCAAGTTTCATATATACTCATCAGCCACTTTATTAGTCACACCTGTCCAACACCTGTCCAACTGCCTCTTAATGTAAATTTTTAATCAGCCAATCACATGGCAGCAATTCAATGCATTTAGGCATGTAGACATGAGCAAGACGATCTGCTGCAGTTCAAACTGAGCATCAGAATGAGGAAGAAAGGTGATTTAAGTGACTTTGAACGTGTCATGGTTGTTGGTGCCAGACAGGCTGGTCTGAGTATTTCACAAACTGCTGATCTACTGGGATTTTCACCCACAACCATCTCTAGGGTTTACAGAGAATGGTCTGAAAAAGAGAAAATATCCAGTGAGCAGCAGTTCTTTTTTTTTCTTCTTCTTCTTTTTTTTTTTTAACTTTTTTTTTTTTTTTTAACTTTTTTTTTATTTTTTATTTTTCATGGAACTAAACATCAATACATAAAACAAACAGCAGACAGGGTCATTACAGGTTCAACAAACAATATTTCCTAAGATCAAATCAATTTCTTATGTTTAAGAAAAGAACAGTTAAGAGACAAAACACTGTTACTGAGTATCATGTTAATTTACCCCCCCTTGCAGTTGTAACCAACCAAATGAAATTAAATTAAAAAATTATTACAAGCACCTACATCCCTTTAAGTTTACATACGATTTTCAGGGCTCCCAGTATTTTTTTAAATTTATCACTGGTATATCTTAGATCAAAGGTCAAGCCTTCATATGATAAATCTCCCCAATAATCTCCTTCAATTCCACAATAGATGGAGGCTCCTTATTGAGTCATTTTCTTATCACTTTTTTGCAACTGGTTAACAATCTGCATCAAGTTTCTGTCTTCTTTCTTTAACCATATGGTTAATACACCTAAAAACATAAATTCAAAAGACAGAACTACATCTGAGCCAAATATTAATTTGATTTCTTCTGTAACAGTTTTCCAAAATGGTGAAAGCACAGGGCAGTCCCAGAAAATATGAAAATGTCCAGCAGATTTATGTCCACACGTCCTCCAACAGTAGCCGAGCTCAGGTCTATTAGTCTGGGACTCTTTAATCTTTGGGGTTAGAACAGGGAGGGAATTAAGAGTCCTGACTGCCTGGAGGAAAAAACTGTCTTTGAGCCTGCTGGTTTTGGCCCGGAGACTCTGCAGTCTCCTCCTTCCCGACGGCAGCAGGTTAAAGAGACTGTGGGATGGGTGGGTGGGGTCACCCGCAATCCTTGTGGCTTTGCGGGTGAGGCGGGTGTTGTAAATGTCCAGTAGGGAGGGAAGAGAGACACCGATGATCTTCTCAGCTGCTTTCACAGTGCGCTGCAGGGTCTTGCGGCAGGAGACGGTGCAGGCGCCGTACCACATGGTGATGCAGCTGGTCAGGATGCTCTCAATGGTGCCTCTATAAAAAGAGAACATAATGGGGGTCGGCGCTCTTGCTCTTCTCAGTTTCCGCAGGAAGTAGAGTCGCCGTTGATCAGGTTTCTCATATCTTTTGACATGTGTGGTGTTTCTTCTATAACGTGCTCCTTCTGGAGACTCAACCATGACTTGGTTTCCAGTCTTATTCACAACTTTGTGAGGTGTGGTCTTAAATGGTGTGGTGAACTTGTCAGTTTGCTCCGGCTGTATTAACACAGTGTCTCCAATTTCAACTTTAGAGAACTGAGCTCCTCTCCTTTCATCAGCATATATCTTTGCCTTCCCCTTCTGCTCAGCGTCTCTGTCACGCATCTCCAGTGCTGTTGTGGCAGCTTCACCGAAGGAGAAGTTCAGCAGGTCTTTTTCCTGTGACAGCATGTTCAATGCTCCTGTAAACAGTCACGTATTTTCTCAGTTCACATTTCCAGTCGAGTCCTTCTTCTTGGGCAATTTTTATCCTCTTCATCAGCGATGAATTTTGTCGTTCCACCTCTCCATTTGCTTGAGCCCATTTTGGTGTCGTCCTCGGATGTTTGATGTCATTATTCTCACAATATTGCCTGAATAAATCTGACTTGAACTGCGGCCCATTATCTGATTTGCAGGTGACAGGCAGTCCATGTCGGCTGAAAATTGACTCCAGGCTGTCAATGACTTTTTCTGTAGTTGTTGAGGTCAGAACATCATACTCATAGTAACGACTGTAATAATCTACAACAACAAGTATAGAATGATTGGTTGGTAGCGGTCCCAGCAGATCTATGGCAACATCTTGCCAGGGACTGTCTGGCAGTGTTGTGGTTCTCAGTGGTTCTGGTGGATCAGGTCTGGCTACAATTTGACAACCATGGCATACCTTACAGTATATTTCGGCTGCTTTGTCCATGCCAGGCCACCAAACCTTGGTTCTGAGGTGTTGTTTGGTACCCACAATCCCTAAATGTCCTTCATGAGCCAACATAAGTGCTCGTGCTTGTAGTTTCTGTGGTAGCACTATGCGACTTCCCCTTAAAACTATGTATCCTACAACACACAGTTCATTTGCAATCGGTGCATATTGTTTACACATTTCAAAGTGTCCACTTGTGATAGCTTTGCGCACTTCAATCAACTCTGGGTCGGTAGCAGACGCTTCCTCCACTTCTCGGGTAGTGAGTGCTTTGGGTGTAGCGCTTGTTGCTACAAATCTCTCATACTCCTCTGAGTCATGTTCATGCATCTCCCTTTTTGCTGTTTCTCCTAATAGGTGAGATAAAGGATCTGCAATGTTCTTTTTACCAGGTATGTGTACAACTTTGAAGTCATATGTCTGCAGTCTAAGTACCCATCGCTCTATGCGTGCACATGGTTTGGATCTGGGACTGTATATGACTTCTAGAGGCTTATGGTCTGTGACAAGATCAAACTTTCTGCCATACACATATGGGTGCAGTCTTTCGCATGCCCATACTAGAGCTAAGGCTTCACGCTCTGTCTGTGAGTATCTCCGCTCACAGTCTGTCAAACTGCGACTCACATAGCACACAGGTTCCATGACTCCCTGCTGATCCTGTACCAATACTGCTCCGAAACCTACTGGGCTTGCATCTGCAATCACCTTAGTCGGTGCTTCTTTGTCAAAGTAGGCTAGGATGCCTGCTTGGGCCAGCTCCTCCTTTAAGGCTTGAAAAGCTTGTTTCTGTTCTTTTCCAAAGTTGAATGGTGTGTCCTTTCTAGTCAGGCGTTGTAGTGGTTCTGATAGTGTTGCAAACTGTGATATAAACCTGCTGCTGTAACCAACAAGTCCCAGAAAGCTTCTCACCTTTGTAGCATTCTCTGGTTCTCTGGCTTCCATCACAGCTCTCACTCTCTCTTCTGTTGGGCCGATACCTTTCTGTGTCAGAAGTATCCCCATGAATATCAGTCTGTCCATGTTGAATTGGCATTTTTGTGGATTCAGTGTTAATCCACATTCTGAGAGTCTCTTCATGACATCATGCAGGCGTTTGTCATGTGTTTCCTGGTCTGGTGCGTGAACTATCACATCATCTGAAATGTTCTCCATACCTTCAATGCCAGCTAATGCATTGGCTATCTCGTGCTGGTATAGTTCACTGGCTGACGATACACCAAATAACAGTCTTTTGTATCTGTACATTCCATTGTGCACAGCAAATGTGGTTATTTCTCTCAACTCAGGGGTCAGTTCTAACTGATGGTAACCCCACTTCAGGTCCAGCTTACTGAACACAGCTGAGCCATTCATGCCTTGGAGTATTTCATCCACAGTTGGGATTGGGTATCGTTCTCTCACGATTGCCTCATTAGCCTTTCTCATATCCAGACACATTCGTATGTCTTTGTCAGGTTTGGGTAATATAACTACTGGATTTACCCAGGGTGTAGGACCCTCAACTCGTTCAACAATGTCCATGTCCATTAACTCTTTGATCTTTTTCTCCACAGGTTCTCTGAGATTGTATGGTATCCGCCTGAGTGGTTGTGCCACAGGTTTCACCTTTGGGTCGATGTACAGGCTGATTTGCTTGGTGTTTAATTTCCCTACACCTTCAAACACCTCTGGATATTGCTGTTGTAGTGTGCTTTTAATGTCTGTAACTGCTGAGACATTTTCACCAATTTTCAGCACTCCTAACTTTATGGCTGTGTTTTTACCCAAAAGTGGTTCACCATTGCCTTTGATGACAATGAATTCTGCCTGTTCAGACCTGTTACTGATTGTTATTTCACACTTTTCAACAACAACCCCCTTCCTGAACATGTGACCTGTCTTAACCAATACATGACAGTGTGCTCTCTCCTGAAGTCCAATACAATATCCTTCGTCTTCTCCACATTTAGGAGGAGATTGTTGTCCTTACACCGCTCGGCCAGGCGTCTCACCTCACTCCTGTAGATTGTCTCATCTTATTGTTGATGAGACCCACCACAGTCGTGTCGTCTGCAAACTTGATGAAAAGGTTGGAGCTGGATGTAGGTTTGCAGTCGTGGGTTAGCAGAGTGAAGAGGAGGGGGCTGAGCACACATCCTTGGGGGGGGCCCCTGTGTTCAGCGTGATGGTGCTGGAGGTGTTGCTGCCGACCCGTACTGCCCGTGGTCTCCCCGTCAGAAAGTCCAACAGCCAGTTGCACAATGCACAGGGAGGTGTTGAGTCCCAGCTGGACAAGTTTGAGGATGAGCTGCTGAGGGACGATCGTGTTGAATGCTTAGCTGAAGTCGATGAACAGCATTCTGACATGTGGGTCTTTGGTCTCCAGGTGAGTGACCCCCAATTCACACATACAGAGTCGGCGCAGCGGTCCATCAGCACCGCGCTCTGCGCTGTATTTCGCTGCCATTCAAGTCAATCAGTGCATTCACACAGCCCGCGCCGCGGTCCGTCTCCGGCGCGTGTTACCAACGGTTGCTCGCAGCTGTTTCGCTGCGAGTCTATTCTTGCCGGAGTGCGCTGCAGAGACGCGTCAACGTCCACAGAGCAGATCGTTCCGAACAGGAAATCACACACAAAAAAACGATCAGATTTTCCGGCCTTTTCAAAATAAAGCACCATGTTCAGCCTGTTGATCGTAAAATTATCCTGGTATATTAAAACTACGACACTGGCACAGGACCAGCAGTCATCAGCAGGTCAGGCTTTTTTATCTTCAATACACTCACCAAAAGTCACAAGAGAACAAAATGATAAATTAATATCCAACATAACCAAAGAGGAAATAAAGTCTGCAATCAGGAGACTCAAGGGGGGGAAATCACCGGGTCCAGATGGTTTCAGCCCAGAATGGTACAAAATAATGGAAGACCAATTAGTTCCAACACTGTTAAAAACATTTAATCGGGTGCTGGAAAATAAATCTATTCCTCCCTCCTGGAGAGAAGCGATTATTTCTATTATTCCTAAGGAGGGGAAGGACACATTGGAATGCGGGAATTATCGACCAGTAAGTGTTTAAATATTGACTACAAACTGTTCACTTCTATTTTATCAAAATGATTAGAAGCAATCCTGCCAGATTTGATACATAAGGACCAGACAGGTTTCATTAAGCAGACACAGACTCAAGATAATATCAGGAAAACACTGCACGTTATGAGACAAGTCACACAAAACAAATTAAAGACGCTTATAATAAGTTTAGATTAGTGCTGCACGATTTGGGAAAAAGGTGCGATTTGCGATTAGGTGGACAATATTGCGATTGCGATTGTGCTTGCGATTTAATAAAAAAAAAGTTGTGTCATGAGTCTACAGACTTGCTTGGTTATCATGGGGAAAAAAATCAAGGAAAAGGCAGAGATGGATTACTGAGAATTTTTGAACAGTGTACAGCACAACAGTGCTGTTTTTTGTATTAAAATTTGTGGTGGGACTTGATTAAAAAAAATTAATCAAATTAATGATGCCATTTGTAATTAATTAATCGTAATTAATCGCATTTTAATTACATCGATATTCAACATCAGAAGCAACACTTTTCAAACAGATTTTGGTAGAAGACTAAACCATTGAATAGTCACATACAGAAGTTTAAACTACAAAATCCTGTTTATTTTGCTCAAAAGATGTTTTTTTGAAAAACGCGTCAATCTCCACAGAGCAGATTGTACCAAACAGGAAAACAGACACGAAAAACGATCAGAGTTTCCGGTCTTTTCAAAATAAAGCACCATGTTCAGCCTGTCGATTGTAAAATTATCCTCATATATCAAAACTACGACACTGGCACAGGGCCAGCAGTCATCAGCAGGTCAGACCCAGAGGAAATCTGACGCCATGGACGAGGAAAAGTTTATATTGGAGGCGAAAACCAGATAATTATATACGATATGACACATCCTCAACCAAAATTAATGAAGCTCTGGGAGGGCAGGTGAGTTTTACATACTAAATATCATGAAAGTAGTTGTCATTGGTGTGATTCCTGCGGGAACATGTGGTTCTCCTGTGATCTTGTGTATCCAGCTGCTGTGAGTACGCTGAGCTGCGCTCCGCTCCTGAGACGGATGCAGTGTGAATTGGCTCGCGCTGACTGATCGCGGCGCTGGCGCTGTATGTATGAATCAGGGGTGAGGGCTGAGTGGAGGGCAGTGGAGATGGCATCGTCGGTCGAGCGGTTGGACCGATATGCAAACTGGTAGGGGTCCAGTGTGGGGGGGAGGGCAGATTTGATGTGGTGCACGACTAGCCGCTCAAAGCACTTCATAATGATGGGAGTGAGTGCGATCGTGCGGTAGTCATTGTAGCAGGAAGGAGACGGCTTCTTCGGGACCGGGATGATGGCGGTGGCTTTGAGGCATGCCGGGACAACAGCTTGGCTCAGCGAGGTGTTGAAGATGTCTGTGAAGACATCTGTGAGCTCCTCAGCACAGTCTCTCAAGACACGACCAGGAATTCCATCAGGACCCGGGGCGAATTCATTTAGCTGGTTCAGCAGAGAAAAAGAGTTGTCGCAGGTTTGGGGGGGGGGGGGGGGGGGGGGCTTGCAGTCCGTGATGGTCTGGATCCCCCTCCACAGGTTCCTGGTGTCTCTGCTGTCACTGAAGTGGTCAGCGATCCTCCTGGAGTACTGTCTCTTGGCCTCCTTGTCCTCAGCTCTGAAGGCAGTGTTCCGAGCCTTCAGGAGCCTGTGGACTTTCCCTGTCAGCCATGGTTTCTGATTGGCCCGAATGGAGATGGTTCTGGAGACCGTGACGTCATCCATGCACTTCCTCATGTAGGCAGTGATGGTGTCCGTGTACTCCTGGAGGTCTGTGGTGTTGTTGTAGGTGGCTGCCTGTCTGAACATGCTCCAGTCGGTGGTGGAAAAACAGTCCTGGAGCGCCTCTTATGACCCCTCCGGCCACACACGGATCTTCTTCTTGGCTGGTTTTGTGACCTTAACCAGCGGTCTGTATGCAGGCGTTAGCATAACAGTAGTGTGGTCTGAGGCCCTAAGGTGGGGGAGGGGGAGGGGGAGGGCTTTATAGGCTCCTTTATGTGTGGTGTAAACATTGTCCTGGATATTGTTACCTCTTGTGGGAAAGTTAACATGTCCATGGAGTTGTGGAAACATGCTCTTGGGGTTAGCATGGTTAAAGGATGAGGCCAAGATGAGGAAGGCATCAGGGTGGGCTGTTTGCTGTTCACTGATGTGCTGGTGGAGTTTGTTCAGTGCCTCACTCCTGTTGTTGGTGGAGCTGGGAGGGATGTATATAGCTGCCAGCAAAATAGCAGTAAATTCCCTCGGCAGGTAGAATGGTCGGCACTTAATGATTATCATCTCCCCCAGTGATGAGCAGTGTTTCCTCCATAGACCAGAGCTAGTGGTGAAAGATGATGATTTGCAAATGTTCAACCAGTTGTCCTCAGTTATCTTTACATTAGCTTCTTTTTCCCACCTTTTTTTTCACATAAATTGTAGAGTGGCCTCCCTCTTGTAAGGATTTGTAGAGTTTTGATATCAGTTTTCTGGTTACATTACCATTGTAAGCTTCCGAAAAAATCTTAATCAGGTTATTTTTGTCAAAATAATTCCTTATTTGGAGGTGGAATCTATAAAATTAAGATTTCTCTAAAGGTCTTGTAATACTCTGCTGGGTATCCATCACTCCCTGGAGTTTTATTTACTTTCAAATTTAAAATAGTCTTATTGATTTCTTCGTCCGTTATTGGTTTAGTTAACCATTTATTCTGTTCTGTACTTACAGATAGTAAGTCTAAAGATGATATAAAGTAGTTACATCTAGTAGCTCAGCTGCTTGAGGTTGGTTATATAAATTTGTATAGTATGCCTCAAAAGCATTTTGTATGCTTTCTAAATAATGATAAACAGTTTTAGAGAGAGGATCCCTGATTGTGGAAATGCAATGTTCGGCTTGTTGCTTTCTTATTCTCCAAGCAAGTAGTTTTTTGGATTTTGGGCCATTCTCATGTAGATTTTGATTAATTTTCCTCTTTTCTCTATTTGGCTTTCTAGTAAATCATTTAAGATCTTTCAAGAATCTCTTTTAATGTAATATCATCCTTGTTTTCCATGTGCTTGTTCTCCAACATTTGTAACTTTTCTGTTAAATCTTTTGTTTATTTTTCATTTTCTCTCTTTTTCTGGGACGACCACATTACAAGTTTACCTCTCTGGACTGCTTTTGCAGCATCCCACAGTATGCTTGGGGATACTGATCCGAGCGGGCCTCCACGTCAATTAACTGGGCTTGAACTTTCTCCTGCAGCTGCAGCATGTCCGACAGCACCTCTCTGCCTTCGGGGTTTATTTAATCCACCTCCGCAATTCTTTGTTCCATTTCCTTAAATCTCTTGGTGGTTTCTTTTAAGTCGGTGGCAACTGTATTTAGTTTCCGACCCATTTCTTCTCCAAAATCCCTCAGTTTTGTCTTGCGTATCTGCGGTTTGGTGCAATTTCTCCATAGTCTTTTTTCCCACACCCCATCCTTCTGTTCAAAATAAGTTTCAAATAACCACTCGTTACAACCGAGGGATGCAGAAGAGCATCTCTGAACGCACAACACTTCAAACCTTGAGGCAGATGGGCTACAGCAGCAGAGGACCACACCGGGTGCCACTCCTGTCAGCTAAGAACAGGAAACTGAGGCTACAGTTTTCACAGGCTCACCAAAATTGGACAATAGAAGATTGGAAAAACATTGCCTTGTCTGATGAGTCTGGATTTCTGCTGCGACATTCGGATGATAGGGTCAGAATTTGGCGTCAACAACATGAAAGCATGGATCCATCCTGCCTTGTATCAATGGTTCAGGCTGCTGGTGGTGGTGTGATGGTGTGGGGGATATTTTCTTGGCGCACTTTGGGCCCCTTACTACCAACTGAGCATCGTTTTAACGCCACAGCCTACCTGAGTATTGTTGCTGACCATGTCCATCCCTTTATGACCATACAATCACTGATGGTTTCTGTGAGAGTTTCTAATAACAATTTGTTTTGAGTGTTATCGTTGTATCCATAAACATTAATCAGAATGGCTAAATTTCCCTCTAGATTTACAACTGCAGCAATCAAGTGACCATTGTTATCACATTTAGATGTTACCACTATACCAGGGAACCTATAAAAACATATTGCCACACCTCCAGACCTGTTACTGCCATGTGAAAAATAATAATGTCACCCCATTGATTCTTCTAAAATGAAATGTCCTATTCACATGAATGAGTCTCTTGTGGAAAAAAGTATTGTGCTTTGAGTCCTTTACAAAATAAAAAATTAGCCTTGCGTTTTGTGTTGTCCTTTAGACCTCTTACATTTAGAGAAGAAAAAAAAAATCCTTGACTTCAGAAAAAACATGAAAAAACAGAAGTTTGATTGAAGAACAGTGAGTTTTAAGGAAGAAAGATAACCAACCTCTTTAAGTGTAAACTGATCTAAGGGGTTCCTCTTTGCCCATTAATAAATCCCACAGGACCTGGGAAGTAAGCCTTCTTCCCAGCTTTTCTTGCTTCTTGTATCTGTGGCCTGCTTGTCAGCCGTGGTCAAATCCTCAGCAAAGCGGATGCCAGCCTCCCTGCATGCCTCTGACTGCTTTGTCATCTTCCACAGCCCATCTTGATGTTGACGTTTGACAAACTGGATAATAATCTGGCGTGTCTCCTTCTCCTCTCTCCTCCCCACTCTGTGAACAGTGTCCACTATCTCGTCCGTCTTTCGAGCCCACAACAGAATGATTTTTTAAAGCAGGATGATAAGCTCTTCTCTTGTGTTTTCATTCATAATTTTTTTATGCCTTTAGCCCTGAGGTTCCACTGCCTGCTGTACCTTTCCTGGTCTCCTGCTCTTTCTTTCAGAACAGAGTTTTCCTTTTCCAGTCTAATAACCTTTTCTTCAAGCTTAGACACACTACTCTTGCATTCTTGATTTCTGCTGCATTGTATTCCAGCGCTTTGGACAGGCTGAAAATCATTGCGCTGTTTTCTTTAATCTGAGAGTTGATGTCTTCAAGCTTTTTTTCTTGTTCGTCAAATCTTGTGCCTAATGATTGTATAGCGGACATAATGGACTCAAAAGAGGACTCTTCATTCCATCTTACACATTTCCTCACATGAGAACCTTTGATTGGAGTGCTCTGTGGGGAATCATCAAGTTCTTCTTTTCGTTTGTCAGGTCCAGCGGCAGTAAACTCCATCACATACTTGTTGAAGAAGGGCCTCAGATGTAGCATTTTTGCTAGTCATGGCATTAGCCTTGTTTTTTGTCATCATTATTCCTTTGGCTAGTTTACTATGTTCTTTTTACCGTAAGTAATTCAATTTCGTACTCCAAGACAAATAAGAGGGAAAAAAATAACTATGTATAACTTTTGAGAGACTCAAGTGTGCGCCCTTACAGGTACGTCCGCTCTCCGCAAAAACAGCAAAGTAATCAAACCATAATGTAATAAAGAGAAAAACAGTAATGTCTGTCTATGAGTGGCCAATTAAAGGCAGCGTCCTCCCACGGCGAGGGAGGAAAATTAAGTTGGGGAAGCTTGATGCTCAACACTCATTAGCAACAGGTTTCTGCACATAGAAGAAACAATGTCTCAAAAGCCAGCATACAATTTGCTTCAAAAGCAAGCCAGACAGCTGGGTCAGCTAACTTCAAAGTTGCACTGCTCCAGGCGCACACCCGCAGTCAGGTGGGACTCATCCTGCCACAGCCGCGTACACCACCCCGCCAGCCACGCCAGCCAAACTGTATGGGTTTTTCTCCAAGCGACTGGACCCCATGGCAGCATCTCTTCCGCCCAGTGGCGATTGCTCTAAGACTGCAAGGGAAGCTCAGCTTCCCCTAAAATGTCCCCTAAAAAAAGTGTTGATATGTCCTGCTGTGTGTACATTTCATTGCCTTAATATGCACTAGAATACCTTCATCTTTTGTTCTGAATCAGCTACTTATCACAGGTAACTGGTGCCACTTCCTTCTCATTCATCCCGGCAGCGTCTCAGCGCTTTAACACAGTCGGACGCTGAGCGTCTTCAGACTTCAACAGTGTAGGGTAGAGTGGGTTGTTCCACTGTGGAAACTGGACGGTCATTGGATAAACGCTGGGCTTTGTCCCGCCCATTGGACGCTCAGCGTCTCTGGGGGTCTATGAGGCAGTGGGCTGGCCTGGACGCTCAGCTTCTGCATGATGATTGGATGATCTTTCTGAGGCTGAATCCCTTTTTGATTGACAGTGAAATGAGCCAATCAGCGATCTTGAAGTAAAACTCTCTACCGGAGACTTTCTAACTTCTACATTCAATTGTTCTGGACTGATCCGGAGGCTTTAACGATCCCCAGCGAGTTTACCTTTCTTAAAAACGACGAGCGTTGTGTTTAAAGATTCACTCTCTTTTCCTTGAAAAGGAACGGAGGGTAGAATTTACGTTTAAATAAATAAAGAAATTTATGATGTAGGCCAGAAAAAAATTGAGCTTCCCTTCCTTGACTGACCAGCAGCCGCCACTGCTTCCGCCTTATGTGCAAACTGTTTGTGCTGCAGCAATGGTGGTACAGATGACTGCAGAGATTGTGTTGTTCCATCAGTTGACGTTGTTGGTACCACATGCAGTGGATGTGTTGCTATTGCAAACTAAAATGAATTTCCTATCACCAGCGAGACAACTATCATACACAGCTTTACTGTTGTCACAGCCACATGTTACTATTAAAAGATGCACAGTGTTGAATCCAGCGACGCTGTTACCCACTGAAACTGATCGAACACCACAAAGTTGTCTTGATGAAACAGAGCAGCTTCAACTACCAAGATCAGACCTCCTAGATGTGCCCTTACCTACTTCTGTCTTGAGATGTTGATGGCTCCTGTTAAAAAACCACTGAAGGAAAAACTCAGTCTGGATATGCTATTGTTACTCAGAATGGAGACATTATTGACACAAAACAAATAGATTCAAAACACTCTGCCCAAGCAGCAGAACTCATTGCAATGACTACAGCATGTATATTAGCAAGAAGAAAAGAAGTGAACATTTTTACAGATAGTCAGTATGCTTTTCCTACGGTATTTTTCTTTGCAAAACAATGGGAAAGATGAGGTATGACCACCTCAACGGGGAAACCAGTGACCCATGCTTACCTTTTAAAAGAACTACTGGTGGCAGTGTTAGTGCCCGCAAAACTCTCGCTTTGCAAATGTGCAGCACATGCCAAAGGCACAGATCCTGTTTCTATAGGTAACAGATATGCAGACGAAGCTGCAAAAGCAGCTGCAAGTGGTAAATACGGAATCTCTGACAGTTATGTCACCATCAAATCTAACCCCATTGACCACATTGTTTTGGAAGAAGGCAAAAACATGCCCCTAAAATTGAAAAACAAACTTGGTTAAAAAATGGAGCCACACTACGCAATGACCTCTATATAATACAAAATAAACCAGTATTACCTAAATCACTATACAACGCAGCAGCTATTTTGAGCCATGGGCCTTGCCATGTCTCATCAGGAGGGATGTTATCAATAATAAACCAACATTTCTATACCTTAGGATTCAATTTTTACTTAAATTTATTTTTGTAGAGCTTGTGAAATATGTGTAAGACACAATCCACAGGGAAACATCAGACCAAAAAGAGGTAAATTCCCAAAACCAGAATATCCATTCCAAACACTGCACATGGATTTTATTGAACTTAGCAGAAGTGGCACTTATAAGTATTTAGTGCTTATTGATGCATTCTCCAAATGGGTAGAAATTATCCCAGCAAAATCAACAGATTCAATAACAGTGGCAAAAACCATTTGTAAGACCATAGTTCCCAACCATGGCACCCCAGAGACCATTTACAGCGATAATGGTTCTCACTTTGTAAATAGTATTGCAGATATTTTAGCCTTCTTTTGCTTGTTGTTCTATTTATTCTTATAGTTATTGTATTTATTTTATTTATTGTGTTTTTTAACCACTCTGTAAAGTGACCTTGAGCGTTAAGAAAGGGGCTTTTAAATTAAATATATTATTATTATTATTATTATTATTCAATAGGATGTCAGAAAATCTGGAAATAAACTTGAAACATCATTGTGCCTACCACCCACAGAGCGCAGGTTTGGTAGAAAGAACAAATGGAACAGTGAAAGTAAGACTGAGAAAATGTATTGAAGGCACAGGACGAGCCTGGCCAGAATGTCTTGACTTAGTAAATGATGTTATGAGAATTATGCCAGGAAAAAATGGCCTAACCCCTTTTGAGATTTTATAAGGCAGACCATACAGATTACCTGTGTTTTCTGAAGACATTCATAAGGCAGACGAAGAAGAAATTTTGGCAGATTACATGAGAAAGTTGCTACAAAGTAAAGAAGTGTCAAATGCAAATTTACTGCCATCTGATTCTGTTCCCTTGCAGGAACCATTGAAGGTGTCTCCCGGCGACTGGGTGTTCATTAAAGTCATCAAAAGGAAAACCTGGTCCAGTCCACGTTGGGAAGGCCCGTTCCAGGTGCTTCTGACTACACCCACTGCTGTGAAGATCGCTGAGAGACCCAGCTGGATACACCTCAGTCACTGTAAGCTACAGAGAGTGCTGGAGCCTCCAGACGAGTAGGGGGAAGTCAGCCGACGACTTTGTGAAGCCTACGTGAAGAAACCAACAGATCCCTACTCGTTTAGTGGAGGCCCTCTGGTGGCTCTGTAGTGGAACAGCAATGCCCCTGTCGACCGAGGATGTACAGTGGAGGCGCTGGCACCGTTGGTGCACTGAGGGCTGCTGTGCTGTGGCTGTGATTGTGATTTTACTACTTGGAGGACTGGTATGGTGGCTGCTACAAGATTAGCTATCAAAATCGACAAAAGAGAGGATGCTGGGCCAGAATTTCCACATGCATATGCCACTAACACCTGGTGGAAATATGCCAACTATACAGCCCAGAAGAAGAACCTCACTGACTGCTAGTGGCATCAAGTCACTTTTTCCCAGCCACTAAACATGTCCACCACAGCGGGAGTGGGGACAGAGACTAACTGTTTCAGAGAAAAGGATTCACTCAGATGGACCTCAGAAAACGACTCGCTCACAACAACGAAGGAAACGCAACATCCCCTCTATGTCTGAGAAGGACTTTCAAAAGATATCGAGGCTTTAAGAGATTTGGCTATGCAGAATCGCATGGCTCTGGACTTCCTCACAGGGAGGAATTGTAAGCTCATTGAGGACAAATGCTGCACCTATGTGCCTGATGAGACTGCTGATGATGGTGCAATTTATGAAGCGCTCAAGAACTTGACT
Organism: Labroides dimidiatus; assembly: GCA_030710495.1. Lineage (NCBI taxonomy): Eukaryota > Metazoa > Chordata > Actinopteri > Labriformes > Labridae > Labroides > Labroides dimidiatus. Next base: position 31,647,216 of record CM061150.1, on the reverse strand, counting down.
GCGTTATAGAAATTTGTAAAGAGCAGGACCCCTGGCACCACTGCAGGTTTTGATCCGTGGTCATGGTTAACCACTGGAAGCTGGTGGCATGTGCTGTTGAAGTTCCTGATTCCTGTGCTCGCTGTGATGCTGTTATTTTGCCTATTCACAAGTTGTATCCTACCATGTTTGAGATCTATGCTAATGAGAGCTGTAGGAGCAGCTTTTGTGCAACACCAACTTATTTTACAGAACCATGATTATGAACCAGTACCTCCAGAGGAAAATGGAGATGATGATACCTTTGTTTGATTGTTGACATACCTTACTGATGAATGTGTTAAAAATGTGCTAACAAGATACACATTACTGCTGAAATGCTGTCAAAATGAAAAACAGGAGGGAAATGTGAGAATTATGTAAATATTTTATCATTCTTCCAGCCTTAATCACACTCTCAGTATTTAGTCATTAATCACATTATTAGTATTAACTCACACATACTTTATTAAACTAAAAGCTATGCAACCACTCACTTTTTTTTTTTGAAATTGTCTTTTTATTCGGGAAAACACAGTTTGGTTTACAATACATATAATTTTAGTTACATAGCAGACATCCTTTCTCTTTTTACAGGTAAATGTCCATTGTTTGTCCCCCTCTTCAGTCAGCAGGGACCTGGGGAAGATTGGTGTAGAAAGTCTGAGAGTCTTTTTCCATAATGTTTTCCCAACTTTTTCAAACTTTTTTCAATCAGTTACATATTAGAACAAATGAACCACAGAACCAGGGAGCTCACTACTTCTGAATTATGTAAGGTGCAGAATAGTTAAATAAAACCAAGGTGTAAAGGGCATGTTTTCACAATTTAGAGTAAAAAAAAACTACAAAAAAAACAAAAACAAAGGGTCAGTTAAAGTCTGATCTTACATGTTTTACATACTCAGTCCATTTAGACCATGTTTTATAAAACTTGTCTTGCTGTACTCTGAGAGAAAAAGTTATCTTTTCCATGACATAAATCCCATGTACAATTTCCAACCATTCCTCTATGGTAGGTGGATCGGTTTTTAACCATTTTCTCGTTATAGTTTTTTTTACTTGCTGCCAGTAGTATACCAAGTAATTTCCTGTCATTTATGCCACGGTTCTCAAACAGTACATCTCCCAGGTATATTGTTTCACACTTGAAAGAAATGTTCAAGTTAAACACTTTACTGATATGTTGATGAATCTGTGTCCAATCATTTTTAATATACTGACAGTTCCAGAATATGTGGAAGTGATCAGCTCCTTTAAACCCACAAAGTCTCCAACAGGCATCGTCACCTCTTCTGTGTCTTTTCTGAACTGGAGTAACAAAAAATCTCATCACATTCTTCCAGCAAAACTGGCGCCATGTGTTTGAACCAGTTGAGATCCACTGAAACAGGCATATCCTTTCCCAACTCTCCACAGAGATCTGCACATTGCCTTCTTTTTCCCATTTCTTCATGATGTATTCTGTGTTCTCTTGTTTAGATTGTAGGATGCTGTTATATAATCTAGAGATGATTTTGTTGCATGATTTGGAGTGGAGAAGAGATAGATATTCCTGCAGAAACATCAATTCCTTTCCTTTTTTAAAGTTTTCTTTAGATTTTGATCAAAGTAGTGTCTTACCTGTAAGTATCTATAAAAATCGTCCCTCCCCAAATCATGTTTCTTTTGTAGAGCTTCAAAGCTCAGGAACGCCCCCTTGTGGAGAAAAGAATAAAAGGTAGTCAAACCTTTTGACATCCATTGCTTAAATCTACCTTCACTTTTGTTTGGGGCAAAATCTGAATCAAAAGCAAAACATCTAAGAAGTTTAGATAATTCTCCTACCTTGCAAATTTTAATTATTTCCTGCCAGGATTTCAGAAGAATGTCCTGCATGGGAGTATATGGATCTACCAGTTCATCTTGTAATTTCTTATCCACTAATAAGGCTGGTATTGGTATGTTTTTTATTGTTGTCTTCTACCTCTTTCCAACCTGCTGTGTAAGTTGGTGAACATAAACAAACTAAAGGTCTCAGCTGAGCTGAGTAATAATATTCTTGTAGGCAGGGGAGACCCATTCCTCCCTTTTCTTTTCTCAACTGGAGGGTCTTGTATTTGATCCTTGCCTTTTTTCCCTGCCATATATATCCTGATATTAACCTGTCCCATTCTGAAAATTGTTTAGGGGGTATTTTGACTGGTAGGCATTGAAAAAGATAGAGCAATCGTGGAAGGACATTAAGTCTGATCGAATCGATCCTAGAACTCAAATTCAAGAAAGGAATAAAGTTCCACCAATGCATGTCCAATTTTAGCCTAAAGTTTAAAGGACCATAATTAATGTCAAATAATTTGGAAATGTCTCTCGGCAGTGTGACTCCCAAATAATTGATGTGCTCCGCTTCCCATTTCCATTTATATGAATTCCTGATCTCAGTTGGAGGATCATAATTGAGTGTTAAAACCTGGGTTTTATTAATGTTAATTTTGTATCCCGAGAGTGAACCATAATCCTTTGGCATTTCCATTAATAGTGGAAGTGTCTATGTGGGTTGTGTCAAAGTTATCAGCAAGTCATCAGCAAAAAGAGCTAACTTTTGCTCCCCATATGCTATTTGTACCCCTAAGATGTCAGATCTCCGTCTAATCCACTGGCTCAGGGGTTCTATAAACAAGGCGAAGAGGAGTAGGGATGCGCAGCAACCTTCTTGTTCCCCTTTCTAAAATGAATGAGTTGGTTAGGTTGCCGTTAATCTCGATTCTAGCAGTTGGTTTATTGTATAGTGCTGCAAATGTGTCAATTACAGATTTATGTAAACCAAATTTTTCTAGTACTTTAAACAGAAAAGACCATCTCACAGAATCAAACGCTTTCCCTGCATCTAAACTTATTCTAAGTGTCTTTAATTTGTTTTGTGTGACTTGTTTTATAACGTGCAGTGTTTTCCTGATATCTTGAGTCTGTCTCTGCTTAATGAAACCTGTCTGGTCCTTATGTATCAAATCTGGCAGGATTGCTTCTAATCATTTTTATAAAATAGAAGTGAACAGTTTGTAGTCAATATTTAAGACACTTACTGGTCGATAATTCCGGCATTCCAATGTGTCCTTCCCCTCCTTAGGAATAATGGAAATAATCGCTTCTCTCCAGGAGGGAGGAATAGATTTCTTTTCCAGCACCCAATTAAATGTTTTTAACAGTGTTGGAACTAATTGTTCTTCCATTATTTTGTACCATTCTGGGCTGAAACCATCTGGACCCGGTGATTTCCCCCCCTTGTTCTTTCTCCCCCTTTGTTGTTTTCGTAGCTTGTACGATTTGCCCCCTGCCTCATAATATTGTTGCTTCATAAAGAGAAGCTTCTTTTGTATTTCATGTGTGTTGATATCATCTATTTCTTTTTAAGCTTTGTTATTTTGGACTTGGTCTCATCTTTAAGGTTTTTTGAATGTTCTTTCTGAAGATCCTTCAGTTTGACCTCTAGGTCTTTGAGTTTTTGTTATCTAATCTTCTTTTCGTAGGAGGAGATTGATATTATTTTGTCTCTAATGACCACTTTCAATGCATCCCAAAGTATTGGTGGTGTCACCTCTTCGTTGTCATTATGTTCCAAGTAGGACTCAATTTCAGTTTTTAGTTTATCTTTGCTTATTGGATTATTTAAGATATTTGAATTCAACCTCCATAGAGTAGACCTAGTTTTATTATTGAGATTAACCGACACATATACAGGACTGTGGTCTGATAGGGTGTTAGGGCCTATTTCACAATTATTAAATCTATGAAATTCTTTTTTAAAAGTAAAGAAATAGTCTATAAGGGAATAGACATTATGAGCTGATGAATAGTGTGTATAATCTCGACTTGTTGGCTTCGCCTCCCTCCATACATCCACAATTCCAATTTCCCTAATCATAGTGTTAATTCTTTTACAAATATTTTGCCCGCAGACTTTCCCCTTGAGGAGTCCATTGTGGGATTCAGTCGAATATTAAAGTCCCCGCCACATAATAAAAGTCCTTGACTTTTAGTTGTCATTATTTCAAATATGTATTTATAAAAGGGCCAGTCACTGCCAGGTGGCACATACACGTTAAAGAGACTCACCATTGTATCCCCTATCCTACCTGTGATCATCACAAACCTACCATCTTTATCCTTAAATTCAGATATGTGTTCATAATTTATGGACCCAGATATCAAAGTAGCCACTCCTCTCCGCCTTCTAGATTTGTGAGAAGCAAAGAAAACGTGTTTAAATCCCAAAACTTCCTCCTGTGGCAGGTGAAAGGAGCCCTTATCGATGGTGACGCGGCAAAAGGAAAGAAATGTAACCCGATCGAACCTTGTTGAAGTTCAATGAGTTTCTACCGATTATATGATTATAGCGTTGTAAGGAATGATGATAGGTAACTCACCCGTCCCGTGCTTAAAGTGTCTTGGTTCTGATAGTGATGAGGAAAAAAAGGAACAGATAAACAAAGCAAGTGGTGAGTTTGAAGAAATAAAGTCCACTAAGTCACCGAGGGCGCTGGTGAAGATCTTCTAAAGGCTCGCAGCTTCTCCTTGTAGTTTGATCCTCATCCGGTGTTGAATGCACCTTTCCCTGCTTGTCTTCCCGCCTCTTCCAGGTCAGCTGCTGTATCTGCTCCATCGGTGAGTTCAGAGATTTGATGACATTAATGGTGTAGCCTCTGCTCATCAGATCCGTCATTGCCTCCTCTACGGTCTCGTAGATTTTGATGCCGTCATTATATCTCACCTGAAGTCTGGATGGGTAAAGGGTCTGGAATTGAATGTGGTTTTCTTTCAACACCTCCTTCGTTTTGAAGCTTAAAAACTTGTGGAGTGGCGTCTTCTGGTGGCTTCAGTCCCGCTGAGCGGTGTGCTCTCTCTCAAATGTGATCATTGTTGAGGATTCTTTCTCCGCGCCTTCAGGAACCCCGTATATTCTCACATTTTCACGCCTGGAGCGACCCTCCAAGTCTGTTAGTTTGTCGTCCAGCCTCACGTGTAGCTTTAGCATCTCCATCAGGACTTCTTCTGTGTTTTGAATCCTCTCCTCTGCCTTCTCGATTCGCCCCTCTGCTTCATCCATCCTGGTGTTCACTTTTATAATTTCTTCTTTAATTGTCTCTAGCTGATCCTTCATTTCTTGTCGAAACCCCTCAATTCCTGCAGAATTAGTTCAAAATCCGCCATTTCTTCAACCGTAGCTTGGTTAGCCCCTCGCACTGTTGAAATAGCCACAGTTCGCTTCTGTTGTCGCGTTTCATTTTTTCTCACCACTCCTACTTTTTCAAACGTTTATCACTTGGAATTTCAGTGCGTTTCTCACTCCCCCTCTTTAATTTTTCATTTCAACTGTTCTTCTCTGTTTATATGGGAGTATTACGTTAATTTCTCTTGTTCAGTCGGGAGCTCCTTCCCTATGCAGCCATCAAGGTGGTGTTCCGACCAGAAGTCCTCTCACTCACTTATTGTGCTATCATATTGTGTATAATGCTTTAGACGTGATTCACTGTCTGCCCAGCGACAGAAATTATTTTGCACACCCCTTTTTGTAATATGATCACACCCATGCTTGTGCCTGAATAAAGAGATTGTGCAGAGGAAAGAACTTTGAAGATGTTGATCACACCCCTGAGTGGTGAGCATTGGATCACTCTTCCCTTCTGCAGAAGCTGAAAAACTAGAGCATTGAGTTGTGAATTTTTTTGACTCTGGTTCTTATTTGAAATAAATGTCCTTGAACCTGACACCGTCTCATATGGAAAGGCTACGCTGCAAAGTGAAAGGTGAGCATTTCTGAGATTGGAGCCCAAGGAGGTGGATGCAGTCTTGCGTGAAACCTCGGCAAAGTCTGGATCGCCCAGGAGCTGATTGCAATCGCAGTCCGCCATGAATTAACTGCTAGAACCAAGATGAAGGCAAGAAGAAAGTGTTTCTCCATTTGTGATGTGAGCCTGTAAGACTGCTGACAAACAGAAGAGTATTTTAATTTTGACAGCCATGTGATGATTGGCTCACGAATTGAGCTACGACAATGTGATTTGATAGAAAGAAGAGCTGAAACGCCCCTGGTCAGCTGATGAGTGAGAAGCGGGAAAGAGTGAGAAGGAACCATCAGAGTGAGAACATTAAGACAGTCTTCCTGAATGAACTTTGCCCTAAGCTTCATTTGATTGTGTGTTAATCCATGTGACTTCTGGTCTCTTAAATCCAGACTCAAATCTGAGAAACATTGATTCCAAAATAATCTGAAAAACTAATATGAAAATAATGGTGTCATTTTTTGTCGTGTACGATGAATGTTGGCCATTCAGTTTATTTGGAAATCTGACCACATGGTGAACTACCAATACCAGACAAACTGCACATACACAGCAAAAAGTAAGTCTAACCCTAAAAAGTAATCATCTAATGAACTGCAATTATACATGTACTGATTAAACCTCTGGCAGCCATTCAACAAGCAGTCTTTATTAGTGCTGCAAAATAACACAAGACCTGATAGAATGAGAAAAATATGTGAATAAAAGTAGCATTTAAATTCAAAGTCGGAATGATTCTGAAGTCTTCAGATTAGTGTCATCACCTTCTTTGAATATTTTTAGGAGACAGTTAAAAAAAAGACTTTCTGTTAGTTACACTGTAGTCCAAATAATTTAGTGGTGATATTCAGAATATGTTTTATCCCTCTCTCTCCTTCTGTAGATTTTGGGGTTACTTTGTCTTTTTGAGTAAGATCAGTTTTTTTTTTTGTAACTTTTGAGCCTTTCATTGTTGGTGTTGTATTAATAAGGAAAGGATTCCAAATAAACTGTCTGGGCTCTTACATTTACGGCTTCAATATTTTGTCCTTTTATACATGCTTTATGTCTTCATATAATCTCTGTGGAAAAATAAAAAGCAAACAAAAAAATAAGTCAACTGCTAAAATGAAATGGCTAGTTATAATATTTGGATGCAGTAATATTAAATGATGTAACATGTAAAAAAAAAAAGTGAAAATGCCGTGAATCACGCTCATTTCTCACAGTCCTGGCAGTACAGACACCACAGGATTAATTTGATCCTGGTTGTGGAGCCTGGTATGGAGCAGGCTAGCTGCAGAGAATAAATCACCATTGCAACTTGTTACGAGATTAACTTGACCTGCTTTTGTGCAACAGACTTGAGGCTCAGTTTATCCAGGATAACCAATACTTACCAGCTTATTCCCTTATCCGGGTTTTTTGCAATATCCCCCAGAGCTGGAGAATCAGATAGTTCTCTACAACGACAGTCTGCTTCAAAGACTTAAACAGACTGTAGAGACTAAGGCAATCAGACCAATCAGAGCCCAGCTCCTTACAAAAGAAGACATCACATACTTAACATTGTATTAAATCTCATTTAATTTAAATGAGGAACAAATATAAAAGTAACACACACTGCATGCTTAGAACAAACCTTAGAAATACAAACAACAAAAACGCAGATAAAACCATGCTGAACCTCAAAACTACATGAAGAGCAAGCTTTTTTTTTTTTTAACAACGTTAAGGGGCAAATCAGAAAACAGTGCAAACACCGCTCTCACTCACACTGTGTGCAGAGCCCAGCCACCTCAATCTGGAAGGGGGAGGAGCTGAGCAGAGAGGTGTCGCTGGGGGTTGACTGGTCCTCCCACAGCTCTGCAGAAAGCAGGAGCTGCAGACGGACGCTGGGCCAGACGAGGAGGCAAGGCAGCAGGCCAGGCAGAGCTGTGGCTCATGGGCTTCTGGGGTGACGACAGGAGACTGTTCAAAGGCTTCACTGGAGGAGGACAGAAGTCCACACTCGACTTCATTGCTGAGTGCCATTTGATGGTGACTGACAGAGAAAACTCCCTTTGGAAAGCTACACACACACACACACACACACACACACACACACACACACACACACACACACACACACACACACACAAAACTTGTGTCACTGCGGAGCTGGAATACAAGAGTAGAGTTAAAGTCTCAAACCTGAGTCTGCATTTCTGGAGAAACTCAAGCATAAACCTTCTAACAAGTGAAGTTTAGCTGCAGGTAAATACGCAACCTGCTGCTAAAGAGCATACTGCATTAGAGTGTCTGTATAAGAGTGTCTGCTAAAGAATGTATGTATGAGAGTGTCTACTAAAAAGCGTCTGCATAGCAGTGTGATAAAGAGCGTCTGCTAAACCTATTCTGTAAAAGAGTACCTGCGTAAGAGTGTTTGCAAAAGAGCTTCTGCACAAGAGTGTCGGATGAAGATGATCTGCATAAGAGTGTCTTCAAAAAGGAGCCTACATAAGAAACTCTAAATAAAAGTGTCTGCACAAGAGTGTCTACATAACAGCTTCTACATAACAGCGTCTGCATAACAGCGTCAGCATAAGAGTCTGTTAAGGAGGGTTGACATAATAGTGTATGCACAAGAGCGTCTGCAAAAGAGCATCTGCCTATTAGTGTCTGCATACATACTACAATCTACAATTTCATTAGGCAGACGCTTTTTTCCAAAGCAACATACAACGCAAGCAAGAATTTAAACAAGAAGGAGAAACTTTATTAAGTGTGAAAAAAATGCTTCAAGCTACTTGGATCACAGGTACTCTGCCATCAAGTGCCCACAGAATCCCCCCCCCCCCTTTTTTTTTTTTTTTTTTTTTTAAATAGTATTCCATCTAAATAGTAGCCACAACTAGAATTCAGTATCATTCATGCAGCTGTTAGGGGCTGGTTGAAGACCAGACCACAAGGACAATGAGCTCAGTTTTGGACAGGCTTAGCTGAAGATGCCGCTCCTTCATCCAAGTGGAGATATCAGCCAGACACACTGATATCTGAGACAGTTGTGTCTTTGGGTGGAAAAGACATGAAAAGCTGAAGTTGAAACTAAAAATTTCTAATCAGCCAATCACATGGCAGCAACTCAATGCATTTAGGCATGTAGACATGGACAAGACAATCTGCTGCAGTTCAAACCGAGCATCAGAATGGGGAAGAAAGGTGATTTAAGTGACTTTGAACGTGACATGGTTGTTGGTGCCAAACGGGCTGGTCTGAGTATTTCAGAAACTGCTGATCTACTGGGATTTTCACCCACAACCATCTCTAGGGTTTACAGAGAATGGTCTGAAAAAGAGAAAATATCCAGTGAGCAGCAGTTCTGTGGGTGAAAATGCCTTGTTGATGCCAGAGGTCAGAGGAGAACGTCCAGACTGGTTCAAGCTGATAGAAAGACAACAGTAACTCAAATAACCACTCCTTACAACTGAGGTATGCAGAAGAGCATCTCTGAACACACAACACTTCAAACCTCGAGGCAGATGGGCTACAGCAGCAGAAGACCACACCAGGTGCCACTCCTGTCAGCTAAGAACAGGAAACTGAGGCTACAATTCACACAGGCTCAACAAAATTGGACAACAGAAGATTGGAAAATGTTGCCTGGTCTGATGAGTCTTAATTTCTGTTGCAACATTCAGATGGTAGGGTCAGAATTTGGCATCAACAACATGAAAGCATGGATCCATCCTGCCTTGTATCAATGGTTCAGGCTGCTGGTGGTGTAATTGTGTGGGGGATATTTTCTTGGCACACTTTGGGCCTCTTAGTACCAATTGAGCATTATTCAAATACCACAGCCTACCTGAGTATTGTTGCTGACCATGTCCATCCCTTTATGACCATCAGTGTCTTCTGATGGCTACTTCCAGCAGGATAACGCTCCATGTCAAAAAGCTTGAATCATCTCAGACTGGTTTATTTTATCATTATTTTAACTTCCCGTTTTTTCCTTTTTGAAAAATGCATTCCTCTTTTTCATAAAACACTAACAATTATTATCATTACTATTACAACTATCACTGCTAAAACCACTTTGTTTAAAATGTTTGTTCTTGTCACCATCTTGTCTTGTTGCACAATGAAAATAAAGTGTCTGTTAGAGAGAGTCTGCATAATATAGTCAGTTAAAAAGTGTCTGCATAAGAGTGTCTGCAATAAAAGTGTCGGTTTAAGAGCATCTGCAATAGTGTCTTCCTTGGAGGGTCTGCATATAAGAGTGCCTGTTAAAGAGTGTCTGCATAAAAGTGTCTGTTAAAAAATGACTGCAGAAGTGTGACTTGATAAGCGCCTCTGCATAGGAGCATGATGCATAAGAGCGTCTGCTAAATAATAACTGCTGAAGAGTATCTGTTAAAGGGTGTCTGCATTAGAATGTCAGCAAAAGAGTGTCTGCTAAAAAGTGTCTGCATCAGAGTGTCTGTTCAAGAATGTCTGCATAAAAACCAGTGGCGGCTGCTGGTCAGTCAAGGAGGGGAAGCTCAATTTTTTTCTGGCCTAGATCATAAATTTGTTTATTAATTTAAACATAAATTCTACCCTCCGTTCATTTTCAAGGAAAAGAGAGTGAATCTTTAAACACAACGCTCGTCGTTTTTAAGAAAGGTAAACTCGCTGGGGATCGATAAAGCCTCCGGATCAGTCCAGAACAACTGAATGTAGAAGTTAGAAAGTCTCCAGTAGAGAGTTTTACTTCAAGATCGCTGATTGGCTCATTTCACTGTCAATCAAAAAGGGATTCAGCCTCAGAAAGATCATCCAATCATCATGCAGAAGCTGAGCGTCCAGGCCAGCCCACTGCCTCATAGACCCCCAGAGACGCTGAGCGTCCGATGGGCGGGACAAAGCCCAGCGTTTATCCAATGACCGTCCAGTTTCCACAGTGGAACAACCCACCCTACCCTACACTGTTGAAGTCTGAAGACGCTCAGCGTCCGACTGTGTTAAAGCGCTCAGACGCTGCGGGGATGAATGAGAAGGAAGTGGCACCAGTTACCTGTGATAAGTAGCTGATTCAGAACAAAAGATGAAGGTATTCTAGCGCATATTTAGGCAATGAAATGTTCACACAGCAGGACATATCAACACTTTTTTGGGGACATTTTAGGGGAAGCTGAGCTTCCCTTGCAGTCTTAGAGCAATCGCCACTGATAAAAACATCTGCTGAAGAGTGCTTGCTAAAGAGTGTCTGTTAAATTGTGTCTGCATAAGAGTTTCTGTTAAAGAATGTCTGTGAAAGAGTGACTGCATAAGAGCGTCTGCTCAATGGTGTATGTAAAAGAGTGTGAACAACAACTTCTGCTCAATGTTTGCATAAATGTGTATATTAAAGAGTTTCTGCTAAAGAGAGTGTTTTAAAGGATGTCTGCACAATTGTGTCTGCATAACAGTATGCTGCATAATACCGTCTGCTTAACAGTGTTTGCATGAGAGCATTTGCATAAGAGAGTCTGCTAAAGGTTCTCCGCTAAAGAGCGTATGCATTAAAGAGTCTGCTAAAGAGTATCTGCTTTTGGGCATATGCATAAGAGAGTCTGCTAAAGGGTCTCTGCTAAAAGGTCTCTGCTAATGGGTGTATGCATAATAGTGTCTGCTAAAGAGCGGCTTCATTAGGGTGTCATAATTAGACTGTCTAATAAAGAGTGTCTGCATAAGAGCATCTGCATAAGAGCGTCTGCATAAGAGCGTCTGCATAAGAGCGTCTGCATAAAAGTGTCTGCTTCAAAGTGTCTGCATAAGAGTGTCTGCTTCAAAGTGTCTGCATAGGAGCTTCTGCTAAAGAGTGGTTGCATAAGGATATCTATATATCTGTTGAACATAGCTCTGTGTACACAGCCTCTCCACGTAAAGACTCATAGAATCATGATATGGATAAAATGACCTAATGTTTTAAAAACCATGGACCTTCATGAGGTCAACTACAGATTCCCCATCAAAATTCCAAAAGGAGGATCAGAACAAACATGTCTCCATCACCCTGAGCTCACCTTCCACCAGGACCTTCTTGGCCATGGACGCAGCATGATGAGAAGAGAAGGCGACAATAGCAGACACTCCATCTATCCCTGGGCCAGTCTTCAGAGAGACTCTCTCCACGCCATCAAACAGAACACGGAGCACCTGACATCAGACGATGGTTAAGATGAAGTGTCGGCTAATAGAGGTTATTATTAGTGCAGAAACACCTGAAGTCAACAGGGACTGCTGACAGAAGTCATTGATAAATGGATGTGAATTAAGTCCCCACAAATGTTCTGCTCTCTCTGTATCTGTTTGTCTATCTGCCTGTCTGTCTGTCTGTCTATGTACGTCTGTATCTGTATATATGTCTGTCAGCCTCCTGTCTCTCTCTGTCATTTCTCTCTACCTGCATGAGAGTTTCCTATCTGTCTCCCTCTTTCACTCTGTCTGTCGCTCTCTGTCTTTCTGTCTCTCTGTCTGTACCTCACTGAGAGCCTCCTCTGTCTGTCTGTCCATCCGTCCATCCATCCGTCCCTACCTGGACCTGAATGTGAGGCTCCTGTCTGTCGTTCTCTCTGTACCTGTCTGAGAGCCTCCTGTCTATCTCTCCCTCTCTGTCTGTTTTACCTGTACTTGTCTCAGAGACACCTGTCTGTCTGTCTCTCTGTGAGCCTCGTGTCTCTCTCCCTCTGTCTCTCTCTACCTGTACCTGTCTGTTACTCTGTCTGTTTCTCTCTCTCTCTCTCTCTCTCTCTCTCTCTCTCTCTCTGTACCCGTCTCTCATCTCTTTCTCACTCTCTGTCTCACTCTCTGAACTGTCTGAGAGCCTCCTTTCTGTTTCTCTTTCTATCTGTTAGCCTCCTGTTTGTCTCCATCTGTCTCTCTGTACCTGTCTGAAAGCCTTTTGTCTGTCTGTCTGTCCATCTCTCTCTCTGTACCTGTCTGGCAGCCTCCTCTCTGTCTGTCTGTCTCTCTCTGTACCTGACTGAGGGCCTCTACTCTCTGTCTGTCCATGTCTGTCTTTCTGTCTCTCTGTCTGTCCCTCTCTGTACCTGACTGAGTGCCTCCAATTTCTGTCTGTCATTCCCTGTTTGTCTGTCTGCCTGTCCCTACCTGGACCTGAATGAGAGCCTCCTGTCTGTCTTTCTCTCTGTATCTGTCTGAGAGCTCCCTGTCTCCCTCTCTGACTGTCTCTACCTGTGCCTCTCCGTCACCCTCTGTCTCTTTCTGTTTGTCTCTCTCTCTCTGTGTACCTGTCTGAAAATCTTCTGTCTCTCTCCGTCTCACTCTCTGTACCTATCTGAGAGCCTCCTTTATTTCTCTCTCTGTCTGTCTGTCTCTCTCTGTACCTGTCTGAAAGCCACTTGTCTCTGTCTGTCTGTCTGTATCCTGGTTCTCTGTACCTGTCTGAGAGCTTCCTGTCAGTCTCTCTGTCTGTCTTTCTGTACCTGTCTGAGAGCTTCCCGTCAGTCTCTCTGTCTGTCTTTCTGTACCTGTCTGACAGCCTCCTGTATTTCTCTCTGTCTGTCTTTCTGTACCTGTCTGAGAGCCTCCTGTCTGCTGGTGGCCGGCAGGTCTTCTATGCAGAGGTGTCTCTTCTCTGTGCTCTGTCGGACACAGATCCGCTTGTTGGGCGCCAGCATGTAGCCGTGCAGCTGGCGGATGGCGTCTGCAGCTACAGTGGAGGAGCCATACTTGGCATAAGCAAAGCCGCGGTTCTGGCCACTAAAATTCATCATGAGTCTGAACTCCCAGAGTGGCCCTACAGTGGAAAACAGCGGGATCAGCAGGTCCTCGTATGCATCCCTTGGGATCTGGCTGATGAAGACCTCACAGTTGGCTCCTGGCAGGGGGCCTTCCCATACTGATGAGAGAAAAGAAGAAGAGGAGGAGTCATATCAGGATGATAAGGTCCACAGCCATGGTTCAGTTTTTTCACACAGTAACTTACTCCCCTGTCGGTTAGAGAAGAAATATTCCTGCTGAAGCACCTCTCTATACAACTTTTGGAGCGTGGTCACACTACTCCTTTATGAAACGGCCACCATCATGGTTTAACCACCAGCTGACCGGACATCATCACACAGTCAGCTACCTGTCACTACGACAGGTGAACTCATGAAGCATGTTCAGGGTGTGCTGTAAATCCTCCCCCTCCACAGACTGATTTAAAGTGTGAGCAGAATGTCCCAAATGTTGCCTTACTCCCAATCAAAACCTTTTGCAGAATTCTGACCAATCAGGATCCAGTGTTTTTTGGAGCAGGATGCGAATGCTGGGTAATATTTATTAGCCTGTTAATATCAGTGATTATAAAACTGTTCTGTTAAGGGTGACTGCGTTTTTTTCTTTCCACACAGGAGCTGATCTTACACTGCCATCTTTCTACAGGAGCTAAAACGGACAAACTAGTAATCGGAAAACTTATTGTCTGTTGAGACAGAAAATTGTCTTAGACATAGCTCTGTACACATAACATACAGTCATAGCCAAAAGTTTTGAGAATGACACAAATATTACATTTTCACAAAGTCTGCTGCTTCAGGGTTTTTAGGTGTTTTTCTCAGATGTTTTTGTGGTATAATGAAATACAATTAGAATCATTTCATAAGTATCAAAAGCTTTTATTGAGAATTACACAGAATTCATGCAATAAGTGAATATGTGCTGTGTTGACCCTTCTTTTTCAAGACCTCTGCAATTCTCCCTGGCATGCTGTCAATCAACTTCTGGACCAAATCCTGACTGATGGAGGTCCATTCTTACATAATCAATGTTTGGAGTTTGTCAGAATTTGTGGGTTTTTGATTGTCCACCTGCCTCTTGAGGATCGACCACAAGTTCTCAATGGGATTAAAATCTGGGGAGTTTCCTGGTCAAGGGCCCAAAATCTTAATGTTTTGTTTCCCGAGCCATTTTGTTATGACTTTTGCTTTATGGCAAGGTGCTCCATCATTGTTGAAAAGGCATTCTTCATCACCAAACTGCCCTTGGATGGTTGGGAGAAGTTGCTCTCGGAGGACGTTCTGGTACCATTCTTTATTCATGGCTGTGTTTTTAGTCAAGATTGTGAGAGAGCCCACTCCCTTGACTGAAAAGCAACCCCACACATGAATGGTCTCAGGATGCTTCACTGTTGGCATGAGACAGGACTGATGGTAGCGCTCACCTCGTCTTCACCAAACAAGCCTTCTTCCAGATGCCCCAAACAATCAGAAAGGGGATTCATCAGAGAAAATGACTTTACCCCAGTCCTCATCAGTCCAGTCCCTGTACCCTCTGCAGAATATCAGTCTGTCCCTGATGTTTTTACTGGAGAGAAGGGGCTTCTTTGCTGCCCTCCTTGACACCAGGCCTTCCTCCAAAAGTCTTCACCTCACTGTGTGTGCAGATGCACTCACACCTGCCTGCTGCCATTCCTGAGCAAGCTATGCACTGGTGGTGGCCCGATCCCACAGCTGAAACACCTTCAGGAGTTGATCCTGGCACTTTCTGGACTTTCTTGGGCGCCCTGGAGCCTGTTTGGCAACAATTGAACCTCTCTCCTTGAAGTTCTTGATAATTTGATAGAGGGTTGACTGAGGTGCAATCTTACTCGCTGCTATAAACTTCCCTGTTAGGCCCTTTTTGTGCAATGCAATGATGGCTGCAGGTGTTTCCTTGCAGGTAACCATGGCTACCAGATGAGGAACAATGGTGTCATACACCATCCTTCTTTTAAAGTGTCCAGTCACTCAATCATGACAGATTGATCTCCAGCCTTGTCCTCATCAACACCCACACCTGTGTTAATGTTTGTGACACCTGTGTGTCATTGAACTTATGTTAGCTGGTCCTTTTGTGGCAGGGCTGAAATGCAGTGGAAATGTGTTTTTGGTGATAAAGTTCATTTTCAAAGCAAAGAGGGACTTTGCAATGCAGTTGAGCTGATCACTCCTCAGAACATTCTGGAGTTAATGCAAGTTGCCATTATAAAAACTGAAACAGCAGACTTTGTGAAAATTATTTGGTTGTGTCATTCTCAAAACTTTTGGCCATGACTGTACAGCAAAACCTTACACCCAAACAATCAACATGTTTTCCTAAAAGGACAAAGTATAAGGAACAAGTTCTGAAAGCAGTGTTAAAAACTTAAAGTGTATTCAAAATATTCACAGCTCATGTTTTCAGTGAGTGGAGGCACTAAATTACTCAAGAGGAAGAAGAGGAGGAAGAGGAAGAAGAGGAAAAAGAGGAGGAAGAGGAGAGGAGGAGGAAGAGGAAGGAGAAGAGGAGGAGGAACAAGAGGAGGGACAGGAGGAAGAAGAGGAAGAAGGAGGAGGAAGAGGAAGAAGAGGAAAAAGAGGAGGAAGAGGAGAGGAGGAGAGGAGGAGGAAGAGGACGAACAAGAAGAGGAACAGGAGGAAGATGAGGAAGGAGGAGGAGGAAGAGGAAGAGGAGGAAAAAGAGGAGAAAGAAGAGGAAATAAAAAAGGAAGAGGAAGAAAAAGAAGGAAGAGGAAGAAGAGAAAGGTTAAACTTAAGAATAGGGAATGATTCAAGTCATCCATCACCTCTCCACCTGAGCAGCCCCTCTCACCTGCAGGAGGTCCTCCATACTTCCTCTGACCGTTCACTTGGGTCAGCTTCATGTCAGTGGACCTTAACCACTGTTCCAGCTCCAGGACCCTCTGAAGGTTCAGCCCCTGGAGGAGATCAAACAGCAGTTTAGAAACTGGAGGATCAGCCTTCACTCAGCGTCCCACAAACACCTGCTGGATGTCAGCTGTACCTAGCACAGGTAGCCCACAGTGCACACAGATCAAGTCTGTTTCTAAAGATCCTAAACACTCTGTTTGTCTTATTTCTTTGGCTTTTCCTCTACAGGCGTGTTATTTACTCATAGAGATTAACCTAATTTTCCCTTTCCTGTTCTTAGTAGTCAAAAGTGTTTTAATGAACACCTGTTTTTGAAAGATTTGTGCCTGATGGATTTAAAACATTTAAACAGACTGAAGGTCCATGAACTACTCATCAAAACTACTCTGTTTCCTAAAAAGATGTATCTGACCTGCCCCTGAATCCTCCCAATCTGCTGTTCAGTATGTCCCTAAGATTTAAGTCCACAACACCCTCCTCAACTGCTCCTGTTTCAAGTGTCTGGTCCACATTAGGAGTGTGATCTGTGTGTTTAAATGTGAAACACCTGTTGGCCTTCTGAGGCTGGTCAAAGAAATTTAAAGGAGAACCACCTGAACTCAATCTGAACACAGGCTGAACAATTCTGACACCTGAATAAAAAGTGTCAGGGTAAATAAAGTGACAGACAGAATAAATAAAGTGACAGTAAAAAAAAAAGAAACTGAAGGTAGGAGTGAAGGAATTAAGTGACACAGAGAGTAAAAAAATGACAAAGTAAATAAAGTGACAGGGAGAAAATAAAGTGACACAGAGTGAATAAAGTGACAGAGAGTACATAAAGTGTAAAGGAGCATAAAAAAGTGACAGTAAATAATGTGACAGATTAAATTAAATGACAGAGTAAAAACATTTATACTGAGAGTAAATAATGTGACAGTAAATAAAGTGACAGAGACAGTAAATAAAGTGACAGAGAGTGAATTCAATGACAGATAGAGTAAATAAAGTGACAGAGAGAGTGAATAAAGTGTCACAGTAAATAAAGTGACAGAGTAAATAACGTGAGACGCAGTGCTGCAATGTTAGAGGGACTTTAGAAACATACACAACTAATGACGTGATAAGCAGCCGGTCGGCTCAACCAACCTGGGGAAAAACAAACAAAAGCAACATCAACAGTAAAAGGTTATAGAGAAAACATGTTTGCAAAGTTACCACGGACCGTCTTGCGTTCATCAAAGGATCCTGAAGCACGTGAACACAGTCAGCTCAATCAAAGCTGGAGGTCTCGCGCTGCTGCTCTCAGCACAGACTAAATTCAGACTCTTCGTTTGATAAGAGTGACTCTTTAAACGAACAAACGCTGAGTTACAGACTACAGACAGATGTGTACACTTACCAAACTGTGCTTGCTTCGGTCCATCCTCTTTGTTCATCAGCTCGCGCGCACCGACACCAGTTAGTCTCTCACCTCAAGCCACACCTGGGGTGCGTCTCAAAGCGCCAAAAGTTCCATTCTTCCTTCCTCCACTTGCGTCGTTCACTTGCGTCTTAGTCCCTCCCACCAGAGATGGTTGGGAGAGATGCAATGAAGAGAGGACAGAGGAGACGAGGAGATTTGTTTTAAGAGAAAAAAGACGTCCACTCCTACGGAGCGTCACATGTTTTAGTGATGACGGTATCAGGTGATCACCTCTTACAGGTATTACATGTATTTTTGAGTAGTATGGGTGAGTTAATGTGCAGTGTAGAGTCCTGATGTTGAGTTAAAGTACACTGGAGAGTCCAGAGGCTGAGTTAAGGTAGTGTAGTGTTTAGGGGGTGAGGGCTGCTCAGTGTAGGGACAGTCTGGAGCTTCCTGAGTTGTTAAACAGTCTGATGGCGGTTGGCACACTGGAGTGCCTAAAGCGGTCAGTCTTACACCTGGGTGGAATGATGCTCTGACTGAAGGAGCTGCCCATCTGCCACAGCTCATCATGGAGGGGGTGATAGGAGTTATCCAGGATGGCTTTGATCTTGTTCTTCATCCTTCTCTCAGCCACTGACTCCAAACTGTCCAGTTCTAGACCACAGAGCGGACCTTCCTTTCCAGCTTATCAACCATGCTGGCCTCACAGGTCTTGATGGCACATTCACAAATATACAAATCCCCAAATATAATACATTAGTATCTTATGGGCTACATGATGGAGCAACGGTTAGCGCTGCAGCCTCACAGCAAGAGGGTTATAAGATTGAGTTGCCCGGTGGCCTTTCTGTGTGGAGTTAACATGTTTTCCCCGTTCTCCCACAGTCCAAAAACATGCTCATCAGATTAATTGGTGATTCTAAATTGCCCGTAGGTGTGAGTGGCTGTGTCTCAATTCAGGGGCTGCATCCTTCGTGGGGCTGCATTTGAAGGCCAGTTACGCCACAACGCTGCGCGAAGGTTGTCCCAATCGGTCCCAATTCGGAGGCTCCTCCAAATGCAGCCTTCTTTTGCCTCTTTTTGGAGGACACACCACTACTGTCCTTCATGGCCCTCCATATCCCATGATCCTTTGTCCACTGCTGCTCAGTCCTGAAAAAGAACAGGGGAAATTGCACAATGATAAAATTAAGTGGTGTTAATATGACTTCTAAATGTAAGTATTGGGGTAATACTCGGTTTTTACTCATTTTAACATCTGACGCCGAATACGGGGAATCAGACATTGAGCTAGATGTTTTACTTATCGGTCATTTTGATGGATGGGGTCGTAAAAATTCTGCCATAATGAATAATGATCCCTCAATTAAAAAATCGATAATGAGACATGTTAATTATTAATTATATACTTTACCACCTCATCATCAAAGTGACTCAAATACAACTTTAACATTAATTATGCAGGGCAATTTATTGATAATTGGGCAGAAAGAGTAGAAGACAACTGATAGTAAATACAAATTATAATACAGACCCTGCTGTCAGCAGCTTTGAAAAGAAAAAATCGCTCTTGTAGTAAGTGGAAGTTTTTTTTGTTTGTTTTGTTTCTTTTTTGTTGTTGTCTTTTTTTGGGTCATCAGGCGAAAGAGCGGCAGAGGAGATCACAGCATCAGGTTTTGTGTCTTTGCCCCAGTCAGCTGACTTTGGGCGGCTGGATTTTGTTCGCTACCAGGAAATAATCTGGAAGATAGGACTGTCCCATTTAACGACAGTGGACACGGCTTACCCGGCCTCCGAAGGACTGGCCTTCGGAGGATGGGTCCTTCAGAGGATGCAGCCCCTGAATTGAGACACAGCAAGTGTGAACGTGAAAGGTTGTCTGTCTCTGTATATCAGCCTTGTGATTGGCTGGCTATTTTGATATGCGCGCAGCTTCATTCATCATTCATCAATAAAGGACACAGCACCACCTATTAAAGCGGCGTGAGATGTTCTCAGTCAGAAGTCCGATTCTCTTTTCTGCATGGATACACAGACAAGACCCCCCCCCCCACACACACACACACACACACACGCACACTTTGTGCATGTAAACATACCAACTTACTGAAAAGACTAATTTCTCAACTTAAGTTGCTCGCTCCTCTCTCCAGTCTTGTCTCTCTCTTTCTTTCTCTTTCTCTCTCTAGACTTTAAAAATCGCCCGAGCCTTTTGCAGATGGTGTTTCTTCTGACTGGATCACATTTACACTTGTAGCAGGTTGTGAAGTAGCAAACCTCTTTTTGTTCCTTCTTTTTGCCTCATTTGCACAGGCCATATTTAATCTTTCAAGCAAAAACTCACCTGAGGTGTCAGTTTCTATCAAGAGGGGTTGCATGTCTATTCTGATACTATTGTTCGAAAGTCCAGTAAGTATAGTGTGTAAACACATGCGGTGAACAGCCTCTGGTTTGACTATTTTTGATCTGGTGAGCAAGGCTGGAAAATGTCAGCTTATCTTTCTGGCCTGGTTCACCAATTTGACCAGAAATTTTGAAATCCTTTCGCCAGAATGAGTTTGGTTGCACCTGAGTATTGGCTTTGGGATACATATCTATTTCTGGGGCAGCTGTGATTTAGGGGTTGGCGCAGAGAAGCATAATCCACAGTACTTGTAGTTGTAGCATCCCTTAGTTCCATCACTTTTTGTTTGGTCGCATCTGTTAAATCCTCCATTTTACTTTGTGTCTCTGTTATCTTAGTGTTTTCTACTAAGGGGTGGCTGTGATCAGTGGTAGAGTTGCCCCATAATCAGAAGGTCATGGGTTTGATTCCAGCTCCTGCACCAACATGCCCTAGTGTCCTTGACTATGACAGTGAATCCCAAGTTGCTTGTAGAGCAAACAAAAATGATGTGCTGAGGACTGGTTTGAGTCTGTGGTTTAGAATCCGTCACCATCCGTCACCAGCTCCTGCAGTCACATGCCTAAGTGTCCTTGAGCAAGACACTGAACCCCAAGTTGCTCCCACTGTTGTTCAGTGGTGTATGAATGTGGTGTGAATGTTAGCTATAGCTGATGGTCTGATTAGCTTAAGTCGGCCATCAGTGTGTGAATGTGGTGTGATTGGGTGAATGAGGCTAGCAGTGTAAAGCGTTTTGAGTAGTCGGTAAGACTAGGAAAGCGCTGTGGCCTATAAAGTGCATGCTACTCAGGTAATGTAGAGTATAATTAAGATCAAATAAATGATCTACTCTGTGTCGGTGTTGTCTGCTGAATCATTTTTTTCCCATCTTGTGTTCAGTTAAATCCATCTTCTCTCAAACTGAACAAACTTATCTGGTGAAGGTGAAGACCACAGACTGTATTCTGCAGTCTGGTAAGTTACTTTGGTGTAGCCTAAAAAGCATTTATCAAATGAAGTGATCATTTTTTGTTGTCTACAATACATTTCTGTATGATTTTAGTGATCATGAAAAAAACAGAACTAGCACAGGTTGTGGCCCATCCAGCAGGACCTGACCCCAGCAGAGGAGCTGGAAACTGATCTGAATAAAAGGGGGCCAGTGATGGACGGGATCCAGAGAGAAACCCAGTCCTTGCAAAAAAAAAGTTCCAGCTTCTTACATGGTACATATTTTAGTTTCACTGCAGATTAAACACATCTGGCAACATTATACTGTCTGACTCTGAATTTGCTTGCAGTGTCTGGGGACACAGTTGTGTTTTTGGAGCCACCAGAATATAATCTGGTTATTACTATACATTTTAATGAAATTACAAGCCTTTTCAAATGTGAACAGGAGTCCTCTTGATTCATGTATGTACATGGCAGTGGAAAGAGACATCTGCAGCTGTGGAGTGGACGCTGTCACTGAACTCCAGAAGACTTGAGGTATCATGTCAAATTTGTGGAACTAAATTACTTATTTAGTTCAACACGTATAGAAAGTCAGTGATGTGGTGCTAATAAATTATGTTACAGGATCTCCTCAGAATCAACCTGGTAGCATTGTGAATATACTGTATGCCAGACTGGGGCAAATTTTGGCCCACTGGCCACATCCGGCCCTTTGGGCATCCCTGTGTGGCCTGTACGAAGTCAATAATAAATTAGAACGTGAATGAAAAAAAATATGCTGTGGATGCAAAACAGCTGTGTTGCTTTTATTTTGAAAAAGTTGACGTTTGCATTATTTCCGTACAGACGCACTTGTAGGAATGAGCCCTGCACGTGAACAGATATATTCCCGTGTAATGTCCAGTGATATAGTTCAACAAATCCAAATACGGCTCCCCCATCACTGATGGCTTCCTCCCAGCTTTCCTTCATGTGGCTGTTTAGGAAATTCAGCCAGATTTCACTTACTGAAGCCCAAGACAGACCAGATTTTCCTCACTGAAGAGTTAAAATTAAGTGAAAAAACATTCAAGTTAATATTTATTTATTTATTTATTTATTTATTTATTTATCATATGACATTTTTGTAAAGGTTTTCAGTATTTGTGGAAACTAACAAGCTAAACATAAAATGAAACACTAATGCAATGATTGTTCTTGTTTTCACTCTTTATAACTTCTGTTGTAGTATTTCCTGATTTGACCTGCACCACAATTTCACATATTAACAGAATATCCTGATTCTTCTGGTTATTAGTAGCAGCTAATCAAAATATAAGTTTCCATTTTACAATGGGAAAAAGTTATTATTTAGCAGAATTGAGTTCACGTTATTGTTGGTGTGGCCCTTTGACACAACTAATCATTTGGCCCCTCATAAAAATCAATTGCCAACCCCTTTTGTATGCCAAAGTAAATCTATGTGATGTACATCCTTGTGTGCTAATGACAATTCTTCTACAGAATTCACAAACCCTCAGAATCATGTATAACAAACACCTGCAGAAACAGGCAGAGCTCGTAGAAGTCCAAATTCAGAGAGAGAAAAGAAATCTGGAGGTGACTGAGCTGGACACTGAAATCAAAAGGAGGAAGCTAATGAACCTGGAACCAAAGAGCTAGAAATTGGAATGGGAGGTGAGTATCGCAGTGCACACTGTAACCATGTTTATGATTAAGTGTGTTCATCCTTGTGACTTTCTCTCAACTCCAGGCTTAAAGCTCAGAAACAGATTTTATCGTGAATAAACTGAAAAACTACTTGGAAAAAATGGTGTCCTTTTTTCTTTTACAATGAATGTGGCACCTACAATTGATTTGGATATTTGACTACATGGTGTACTATCAATCTTACAGAAAATGCACATACACAGCGAAATTACCACACAAGACCCAAAAATCTAAATTCCACACTTACCCCTACAAAACAAAAATTGCCTATGTAACCTAACCCTTCAAAGTAAAGGGACCAAATGAATAGAAATATTATTGAAATCAAAAGATAAAGTCAGAATGATGCTGAACCCTTTCAAGCCAACAGTGACATCATCACTTTCTCTGTCTATTTTTTAGAGACAGTTACAACAAAACGATCTTCTGTCAGTCACATTGTAGTCCAAATGATTAAGTGGTCATACACACATAAGTGTTTATATATATATATATATATATAAATATATATATATATACAAAAACACCCACCCCCAACAAGTGAAATTCACTACTTCGGTCTTTGCCATATGCAACTTAAATTCAAAGCATGTCATCTAAGTTGTGAAGGCAGTGAAAGCATGCCTTCAGGATGCCAAGGATTGTTTTCAGTCCTGGCATGGGCATGGTTTTTGGCCTGCTGTGCTTCCTGGGGGTCTGTGAATGGTGTGAGGAGAAAAGGCTGGCAGGCAGACCCCCTGTCCCCCAGCAACACCCTTGAGAATCCACCTGTCAACATGGAGTCTCATAATAATAGAGTGGCATTCCTGGCACAGCCATGATGTAAAAACTTAAGTGATTGATAGAGGTTGTGTGGCTCACCATGTGTGGCTCACCAAGGCTGCGCTGGGTAAAAGAGGAAACCAGAAGAGACCACATCACTCTCCTCCTTACAACAGAGTGCTGCACCCTAACAACAGAGGAGCCTGCAGCCCTGATGCCTGATCCCCCTCAACCTGCTGCTGTCGCCCCAAGTAAGGAGGACTTTTTCCTCCTTTGATGAACAGGTCAGTGTCTCGGCTGATGCACCCATGTCAGTGGAAAAAGAGGTGACGTCTTACTTAAATTCTGCCCCTGTGATGGAAAGTCTCCATCTCTTTCCAAGAATTAAAAAAATTGCACTTCGTTACAATGCACCAACACCATCCAGTGCACCAGTAGAAAGACTTTTCAGTCTCGGCAGTCTTGTGCTGACTGAAAAATGCAACCTTCTTGGTGATGGACACTTTCAGCGCCTACTTTTGATGCGCTTCAACAGAAATTTTAGTGAGATAGATGGTGGAGTAGCTCAGCTCCCCGCCATAGAGCCTTAAACAGGCTATATAAGTCAATTTTACTGGCCTTGTTTGGCCGTATGCTACCTCTGTTGGTGTATTTGGTAGAAACAGTCTGTTTACATTTTTGTCCTATTTAGCTGAGCTTTTTTTCTGGTCTGCAGTCAGACTAAAGTGATTGAGCTGTGTTTCCTATGAGGGCCAATAGGCCTGCGCACTTTGTTGTCATTAAAAGCACTTTAATTTTATTTTGAGTTCATTTTTTGTCACATTGAAATGTGTGACGGCCCCTGCTTATATGTCTTTAACAGAAGGACTAATCTTTTCCCTTTAAGGTGCTGGGATTGGCTGTGTGCATAATCATTTGGATGTGGAGCACCTGGGTCCGCTGCTCCACTCCTGCTACATAAGCTGGTTTCCAGTAACCTGTGCTCTCTGTTCCTGCTTCCGGCGTCCGATCCACAAGCACAATTCATTTAGTTCTTTTTGTTAGTGCACCCTTCAACACCTTGTACCACATAATTTTCACACACCCACATATACACTAGTGATTTTACAGACAAAATGTTACAGGTCTCCGACTGAGGCCCTGTGCACAGATAAGGATGCTGTGTAAAACAGGAGAAAGATGAGACAGGCAACACGGTGCTTCTGTTCAGTGCAGCTTCACTCCGTAGACTTTTATTTTACATATCCAAAATCATACACCTTTTCTTCTAACTAGCTTATTCACACACAAAAATATACACTAGCATGCTGCTATTGAAAGACAAATGTGTAAGAGCTGAAGACTGCTAACTGTCATTTGTTGAAATTAGGGCTGCCAAGATTAGTTGACTAGTCACGATGACGTCGACGATCAAATTCGTCGGCAACTTATTTAATAATTGACGTGGTCATTTTAATATTTTTTTTAACTTTATTTTTCCCTCAAAACTACCGCTGTACTTTCAACTGTCTCGTCTGCCGTTCTGTCCTTGAAGCATACGTGCAGAAGTGGTAACCGGGGTAACCCATGATGTCACTGGAAAAGTTATGCTCAACAGTATCATGGCTAGCCGGCAACAGAGCTGGAAAGTTTGGGAGCATTTTTCCAAAATAAAGGAGAAAAGTGTGCAATGCAAAATCTGCAAAGCAGAAATGTCCTTCCATGACAGAACGACGGCGATGCACGAGCATCTGAAAAGACAGCACGCCGTGGCTGATTTATTTTCTGACGAAGAATGACAATCTCGGTAAGCTAATTGGCTAGTTAGCTGCTAACATTAATGTCAACAGGGAGCTACCTACTTAATAGTGATGTCATGTTTGAATAGAAAATTGGTCCATTAAAAAAATGTCAGAAATGCTGCTACAAGCTGCAAAGTTCATTAAAAGCTGAATGAACTATGATATTAACTGTCTTCATTTTTAGTTAGCACATACCTTAAACACTTGAAGCTGGAAGCTAATGATGTTAGCTGTATGCTGGTGCAATAAGCTGCAATTTATGTATGATCCGAATAGTCGACTAATCACAAAAAATAATCGTATGTGGCAGCCCTAGTTGAAATACCTTTAACACTCAAAACACACTCTTATGACTATGATCACTAAGACAATAACCTTAAGACAACTCATCACATCATAAAGAATATTTTAATACCAAATGAAATGTTCTGGAGCCAAAACTAACCCACTACTTTTGGAATAGTCTTGGAATTTTTTTTTTACAACTTACAAACCTGTGAAAAAACAGGAGAAAGATGAGCAACACGGTGCCTCTGTTCAGTGCAGCTTCGCTGCGTAGACTGAGGAAGCAGCGCAAGAGTCCGCTATCAGTCCCAGGGGAGAAGCACAGCGCCACACTGCCCCCTGCTGGCATGGTGCACAATTTTATCATGGTAAACTCAAGTTTTTAACAAGGGTATTCACTCGCCATCATGGCTTTCACTTAACTGTTCTCATAACATACATGACATTAGAAGAAGAAAAAAAACCCATATACATACCATAAACTGTGACGATACATTTTCTGTGTGTCACAAAAACACACTTCATAAAACTATAATTAATCTTTGTTTTTCTCTTTCATTTGTAATAAATTATTTTGTTATTTTGGAAAAACTGCACTCCCTCCATCCTTTTGTCATGGCCATCGAACTGAGTTATGACAAATGTGGCTGGGTAGCCTCACATCGCTAATGGTCATTGTCTAGCTGTAAGTGGTTTAAAAGGCCTTTTTTTCTCTCAGGGTTTTTTTTTTTTTTTTTTTTTTTTTCTTTTTTTTAACTAAGTTTAGCCATAATATGTTCATTTGTGTAAATTTCTGAAATGATGGAGTCATATCACTTAGCCAAGGGCCAATCGTTTTTTATTTTTTGATAAAGCATAAACAATGTTTATATATGCTGTTAACGTGAAAAGAATAAAGGGATAGAAATGCAAAAAAAGATTTTGTATCTTGTCATGTCTTTAGATGTAAGGTTACAATACAATACAGCTGAATTGATTTTAATATGAATAGGCCTAAAGTTACAGTATCTGTAACACGATCTACCTGACTTTGACCTTTTATCTGTTTTTGCTATGACTGTTTCTTGTATTGTGTCATGAGCCATCAATCAATCAATCAATCAATCAATCAATCAATCAATCAATCAATCAATCTTTATTTGTATAGCGCCAATTCATAAGAAGTGTTATCTCAAGTCACTTTACAATAGAGCACAAAGCTCCTCATTTTAAGGATATACATATATGCATAGACACATATATACATATAAAGATACACATATACATATATATACAAATATATACATCCAACACCCAACATGAATCCATATAGCCAATCATGAATCCCTCCATCATGGCGGCAAGAAAAAACCTTCTGTTAAGCAGCAGGAAATCTCAAATGTGGACCCCAGTCTCATGATTAACAGCAAATCCACACGATGCTGTGTTGGGTGTGTGGGCGAAGGAAGGGAGGTAAGAGGAGACAAGTGGACTAAAGTAAGAACTAAAGTTAGAGACAGATCCATGAACCATAGACCTGTCGTCTGATTTATTAGAGGTTAGCCTCTTGAGATGCTACATCTCGTTTTCAGGAGGGACGTCACGTCTGAATGGTAATAATCAATGACATAATCAATGATGTTCTGACTGAAAATAAGAATTTATGGCTGTTATATTCTACTGTTTTTAGCCTGAAGCCTAGCTCAATCAGATCGCATCTACACTAGACGTTTAATGAGCTTTTTGAGTGTAATGAGAAACATTTAGAATGCCTAATCCATATTTTCAGTTATTTTGATAAGAGTGACTTAAAAGTAATGCACTAGTAGTGTAATGCCTTACATTTCAAATAAAGTAATATTATAATGTATCTAATTACTTTGAAATGACAGTAACAAGTAATAAATAATGCATTACGTTTTTGAAGTAACTTGCCCAACACTGCTGAAAATGCTGTAGTAAGCAGCAACCTCCAGTCTGAAAATATGAGGCAATGCTGAAGTGCTAAAGTCTGCTGTTCCTTGAGTGTCCGCTTAAGGCTGGCTCCAAAAGAACCAGAAGTCACAAACACACCAAGCCAAAAAAAAGCCGTTTTCACGGCCAAAATAAGCACATTTACAGCCTGGTACAAAGAATGTCTCCAGTCTGAATCACTCATTTCACTAACAGCACGCACTGTACAGGGGGTGAATTTTTTTCTTATTTGGCAGTTTCCTCAATATTAAGCTCGCCAGTTTGTCCAATCAGAGACACAGCTCAGATCACGTGACTGTAGAGCGTCCTATGGTTGTTACTGTGGAGACTCATAGCCCTCCTCGTTTCCAATATGGCCGTGCCGGCTGTTTTGCTTCAAAAGTCTGTTTTACAAACAGACCGGTGACGTCGCAGAGACTACGCCCATTAGTTATACAGTCTATATGTAGTATACATAACAGGCCTGTAGGTGGCAATATAACTGTAGAGTCTTTTGGTTTTCTGCCGCAGAAGAAGAGGTGGGCTGATCATCTGGTGGATATATTAAATGAGTGATGTGAGTGTAGAAGTGGAGCAACAGATGAACATTTAGTTAAAGGCAGTGTTGGAAATATCAGTTTGTCTAAAATAAAGAATCTGACTCCTAATCACCTTTTACCATTTCCAGCATGAACACATGATGTGGTGTGAAGAAGTAGAAGGAGACGGTCGAGTCCTCAGTCTATGCCAAATTTAATGATTACAATAGATCAAGATTGTGCGACAGAATTCTGGGTTCTTCTTTAGCTCTCCCTCACAGCCCTGATACAATTCTGGGGCCTTCCAAAAAAGAAGAACCTTGGCTGCTCATCCTGAAGCCCATATTATACTCATAGCTCCACCTATTCTAGACATTCAGTTCCTGATCTGAGATGGTGTCCTCTTCAGTGCAGGCTGGCTCCGCATGTTTCCCACCACTCAGCGTCTGTCAGGGTGAACCTAAAAGGAAGTTTTAGTGCAAACTCTGACATCTCACATGTTTATCCTTCCTTTACAACCTCTTGCAGACCTGCATTCTTTTGTCTCCAATCAGCTCTCACACTCAAAAAACACCAACACAGACTTTCTTTCCTTATCACTACAAAATAAAAAAGTTATATACATGGATAAACAAGGTTAATCATTAATTAAAGTGTTAAAATGAACCCTTCATATTAATGGTGATGATTCTTCCTTCATGCTGGATGATCTGTAGCCTTCCAGGAGCTTTTTAACCTTCAGTAAATACACACATTAATACAAGCCTGTAATGATCACAGGTATTATTGATTAATGCACAAAATATAGTTAATAATGCTTAATATTTCCCACAGCAGTCAGCAGATTCAGCAGTACAAGCACAACATGGTCGTCTGCCACTGAACCACTGTTGTTGTCCAGTTCATGCAAGGCAATTAAAAGTTCCCACAACAAAAGTGGAACGCACACAGGCAAAGCAGAGCATGACATCAACATTTCCGCTGAAAACTCCGGCTTGCTGTTTACACTGCAACAGAGGTCGCAGCGTTTCAGAAAACTTCCACTCTGGAGGGCATTTTAATAATGTTGCATTTTAGGTCGGCTGAAACTGTGTTTTTGTGTAAACAAGAGGCCGAAACACAACAATACTTTTGCGTGTCATCTTAAAACCATTTTTGTGTAAACAAAACAACACAACCGGCTGGTCTCACGCACTCAAAACTGCAGAACCTGTGTGTGCTTCAGGACTTGGACAATGATGACAGGATTTTGAACATGCTGCTGAGTAAATATGTTGAAGTCTGTAATTTTTTTCATACAAGTGGTACAAAGTGTTTTTAAGCATGTTTTTAAATGATTAGTTTTATGATGTTTTTTTTTTAAATCTTTTTTGTCGATGTTTTTGCAGATGTTTTATGATGTGTTTTTCTCTTTTTGCAGATGTTTTGTGATTTTTTTCTTTCCTTTCTGCATATATCTGTGTCAATGTTGTCTATCTACATTTGACACCACCCAGCTTTTTGGGAATGTGTTTGAGCTGTTGATGAAGCTGACGTGTGTTTCTGAAAAGCAGACCTGAGCTTGTTGTGTGATACTCACACCACAAACAATTAACGCTTCAGATAAATTATAAATGTGACTACCAGAACCATCTGTGTGGTCAGAAACATCAACTTCTGCTCAGTGTCAGTGCCCACAAATCAATCTGATGGAAGTCATGACCCAACCATGGCCACAAGGTGGCAGGCAAACCCTAGAAATAAGAGAGGGTGACCAACAGCACTGTCTGAAAGATAGATAGAGAGAGAGAGAGAGAGAGAGAGAGAGAGAGAGAGAGAGAGAGAGAGAGAGAGAGAGAGAGAGAGAGAGAGAGAGAGAGAGAGAGGGAGTGAGGTAGATGTTTTTTTTCTTTGAGCAGATGTTTTATGATTTTTTTTTTATTGCAAATAAAAAATGATGTGTTTTTTTTTAAAATCTTTTTGCAGGGGTTTTTAGGATGTTTTTCTCTTTTTATAGATTTTTTTTCTTTTTGTCTATTTTGCAGATGTGTTAGGATTTTTAACTTTTGCAGATATGAAGGATTTTTTTCTCTTTGCAGAGGTTTTGGACGAGTTTTTTTTTTCTTTTTGCAGATGATGTGATTTTTATTTGTCTTGCTGCTGTTTTATGATGTGTTTTAGGATTTTTTTGCAGATGTTTTATGATGTCTTTTTAATCATTTTGCAGGTATTTTATGATGTTTTTATCTTTTTGCAGGTTTTAGGGCGTTTTTTCTTTTTGCAGATATTTCACTTTTTATTCCTTTTTGCAGATGTTTTATGATTTTTTTATATTGCAGATATTATATGATGTTTTTTTTTTTTTAAATCTTTTTGCAGATGTTTCAGGGTTTTTTTTTCTTTGAGCAGATGTTTTATGTTTTTCCTTTTTACAGATGCTTTAGGATTTTTTTAAATCTCTTTGCGATGTTTGATCTGTTTCTTTTTATCTTTTAGCAGGTGTTTTAGGGTGTTTTTTTGCAGATGTTTTAGTTTTTTTCCTTTTTGCAGATGTTTTAGTGTTTTTTCTTTTTGCAGATGTTTTAGTGTTTTTTCTTTTTGCGGATGTTTTAGGAGGTTTTTTCTTTGAGCAGATGTTTTATGATGTTTTTTTCTTTTTGCAGATGCTTTAGGGTGTTTTTTGCAGATGTGTTATTTTTGTTAAATTATTTTGCAGATGTTTGTGTTTTTTAAATCTTTTTGCAGATTTTTTAGATTTTTTTCCTTTTGCAAATGTTTCATGATTTTTCATCTTTTTGCAGATTTTTTATGATTTTTTTCTTTTTGCAGATGTTTTATGATGTGTTTTTTTTCTTTGCATCATGTGTGTATTTGTTTTGGTGTGTGGTGTCACTGCTGTTGTTGCAGCTCCTGCTGCATATTTTCTCCTTAGCAGTGGGATTCTGTTTTAGACTACTGCCTGTGTTTTTAAAGATTCAAAGTCAAAGTTATTTTGTCTGTTCTCTCATTGTGACACAGTGTATAGACACAGTGTATGGACAATTTAGAATAGAATAGAATAGAATAGAATAGAATAGAATAGAATAGAATAATTAAGGGAAATTCAGTCACAGTCACAGCAGCAAACAAAGTGTAAAGTGCAAAAATTCCAAGAATATATAAATATTATAATATAATAGAATTCAACTAGAAAAAAAATGTCCATCAGAGATGACTGCTTGGCCATAATGCTCATGTCAGCCATCACCTCCACAGGATCCACAGGGTCCACATCAGCCGTTGCGCTAGATGTTTTACCTGTCTGTCAAACAGGACTGTAAAAATTCTGTCATAATGAATAATTTTCCTTCAATTAAAAAAATAGATAATGAGACCTATTCATTATTCATTATATATTTTATCATTTTATCACAAAATCGACTCAAATACAATGTTTAAAATTATTTATGCAGGACAATTTTATTGCTTATCGGGCAGAAAGACAGAATAATGGCTAAATAACAGACAAATAATCAAAAATAAAAATAATAATAACACCGACCCTGCTGTCAATAGCTTTTTAAAGACAAAATCACTCTCACAGCAAGCGGAATGCGCTTTTTAAAATTAGACTGAAAAATATCAACACAGAACTGTTTTCACCTAAAAGCGGATCATGAGTTGTTTTCTCTCTGTTTTTTTTTTTTTTTTTTTTTTTTTTTTTTTTTTTTTTTACTGGTGAGAGATCTCTGCCACTCAGTGCAGAGGTCAGCATCAGCATCTTTGCTTCAGACTGCCGACTTCTCATGTCTGTTTTGATTTTGTTCTTGAGGCTGAAGCTCCATTCTGCTACACTGGATACTGGAATGACCAGGGCTGCTTCAGAAAGCGTTTAAAGTCTGGAAACATTTCACCCAGTGAAGTAATGAGCAGTCAGTGTGACTCTTTGACAGACAGGCCTCCTGATCCTGCCAGAGCCCGCTTCACCGGGAGGAAATCTTGAAGCATGTGGTCCTGATGTACAAGAGAGGCGGCTTGAGTCCTATGTGAGTCGTAGCAAAGCCAATTGATGCCAACATTTGAAAGGATGAGACAAGCCAGCAGGTCAGAGAACATGAGCTCATAAACAGGACAACATCATACCTCATTAATTATGCACGCTTGTCACTAACTGTACAGGGGGTCTGCTGCAGGTGAGATATGAGATTAATGAATGACTGTGTGACAAAAGTGGACTGGATTGCTGTCTGGGTTTCTAATCCATCAAGATGACGGGCAGCCTTCAGATTTTTCCGTCATAGCTCAAAAAATGTGGTTAAAGACAGAGAATAATCAGTTAATGCGACCTCTGGTCCACATGGTCCAGGACTGGTCTGGCCTTTTTCACCAGTCTGTTCAGTGTAGCTCTCCTGTATCCTGTCTGCTGACAGTAGGTGAAATCCTTCAATGTGGTTTTTGTGTCCTGTGTCAGCTCCATTAGCCCTGTCTCTGTGGATAGCATGATGCTATACTGCCAGTATTCTTTCTGGTTCTGTGTTAGCACTGCTAGCTTCTCCATCTAATTTAGATAGATCTTTTATTCTCCAAAAAGATGGATGGGAGGACGGGTTGATGTTGCCTCTTCTTAGTGAGTTACTCTGACGTAACTCAGTCATTTTGAGTCATCTGAACCCCATAAATACTGACTCTATTATTTCCCTCTATTTACTCCTTTTTACTCTAAGCTTTATTGACTCCCAACACAAAGCAGCAGATTCATTTCAGTACCAGTCCCAGAGGAAAACAATGGCAGGGTGTGATTGCCCAGTCTGCTGGGCTTCAAACAGAAACCTGTTCACTGAATCTCACTGATGACTTGAGGGTCAGAGCTGTCACGAGAAGAAACAGAACAGATCTTTAAAGCCACAAACACAACATGTCAGTATTATTTCAATGAAAGCCTGTGTTCACAAGAGTCTGTTAAACTCTGTCTGATCCTGCTTCAATCATTTCAACTCTTTGATTTAGAGCAGTGAAAGTTTTCTTTCAGCATTAACATTGTTCATGAACCTAAAAGATAAGCAGGAAATGAGCAGGTGAGAACAACAGCTGAACTGTAGGATGAGATCAGGTCTAATAACAGCTTTGACTTCAGCCTACATGTTCTCTGACGGTGGATGATCACATTTCTACCACCAGTTCTGGAGGAATTTGACAACAGAGGGCATGTTGTCAGCATATAGACTGACTCCAGCACCTGGCATCACCATGAACAGATCCAATCATCCTGTTGAATCATCCCAGAGTTAATCATTCAGAGAGGACACAGGTAATCTGTACCTGGTGACAGAGGAGCCAACGTTAATGTGCACTGAATGTAAGCTGTGGCTGCTTTAATGAGAAATCACAGCTTACCGCTCCACATCTCTACGACTCCTTACACATGAAGTCTGAACCAAAGTCAGCCAATGGGTGCAGAGGTATAACACAACAAAAGTCTGCAGACCTCCTGGACCGTGAATGATGCATCAAATCAAAGGACAAAATCACAGCACATTTCAGTCAAATATGAAAAGTATATCAAATATATAAAGAGAGGACAGGTGAGCGTTATGGTGGGACGTAACCTGGTTAGAGCCCTGCTCACTGGGGTCCAGATGTGCGCCTCACCTTCCAGAGTGTCCTGGTCATCCTTTGTTATTAAACCAGCTCCTCCCTCCTGTGTCTGTGTCTCCGTCTTTTCATGAATCCATTAAGCAATGGGGCGGGAAGAGGAGGGTTGAGGAAGAGCAGGAGAGATAGTAGTCTATTTCTTTTTTTTCTTTACTTCCTTATAAATCTTTCTCTCTCTTTCTCTCTCTCACTGTCTCTCTCTGTGTCTCTCTCTCTCTCTCCACGCGCTGCAGTAAAACTGAGGCAAACACTTCATTTTTTATGATTCATATGGTATGTTGGAGCTGATGTGCTTCATGTTCAGATGTTCCACAGCACCAGTGGACAGGCTTAGATTTACAGCTTAATGAAGGCAGTAAAACATCAGACATGCTCCTGCAGCTATTTAAATGGGACTGAAGTCCTCTGAAGTCAGCAGGAACCACAGGTTCCACCACATCAGTAGATATAACAGAGACAATCCCTCCCATGGTTGTTTTCCACACTTCCTCAGCACAAAGCAGGAGTTGAACCATTCATTGAACAGAAATATTAGACATCATTGTTACTGCCATACTGTGTTGTCTATCTTTTTGTCGGCTTTCATTCACTCCGAGGGTCTTGAGGCTCAGCTTGAAGGATTCTGGTTTTAGTTTTTCAGATGATGCCAGAATCAGTCTACCATGTAGGGTGCTAGTTCATCCAGGAGATGACCCCTGAGGCTCCATGCAGATGTCACACTGTGTTTATGGAGGTAGACATGGTGACTGCTTCAGTCTCTGTGTTTTACAGTTTCATGTTAAAAACAAAGTGCAGTGACAGCCAAAGAATCCTAGAGTCCCTGAGTCCATGACCAAAAGAAGGACCCACTTCCACTGCTGCTGTCTTAGCTGTCGTTTAAAGAGTGAGAGAGTCTAGCCCCTCCCTAAATCTGGGTCCAGTCTTTCTTAATAAGAGTAACATCAAAGTCACATTTATCCTGACCTGCTTCTCAGACTGAGCCATCACACACTTGTTCGGTTCCTGATTTATGGACAGAGTCAGAGAGAACTAACACTAACACTAACACAGGAGACACTGAACTTTACAGAACTCAGAGTCTGCTTCAGACCCACACAAGAACCTGCTCTAATGTGAATGACACCTAACTGAATGACACCTGGGGACAACACCTGAGGGTGGCACCTGAGAGAGACACCTGAGGACTGAAGTTTTTGTCAATGTGACAGATGTGACACCAGTCCTGACATCAGTCCTGTTATGCCACCATAGACTGCAGTTCCTCAAGTGAACACTAGTGGAACTGACGTTAGAGGATCTGAAGTAGATCTAAAGGCCTGGAAGGTCTGGAGTAGGGCTGCACAATTCTGGCAAAAATGTTGATAACATTTTTTTTTCTTTTGGCTTAGAATGGAGAACATGATTCTCTGGCACAATTTTTTTTCACAAAATGTTACTGATGAAATTTTAGAAAACCAAAAAAGATGGTCACTCAGAAAATGGTTCAGATGGTCACTCAGACATTTGTTTAGACGATCGTGCAGACAATCATTAAGACGATCACTCAGACCGTCATTCAGACGATTGTTCACATGATCATTATGATGGTCAAACCTTGTCATTAGCATGTTGTTTTTTCTTCAGATGAACTGTGACTAGTTTGATACACACGCATCTTCACTTATCATAAAAGGACACAGCGCTGCCCATTGAAGCGGAGTGAGACGTTCTCAACCAGGAGTCTGATTCTCTTTTCTGCATGTGTACACAGACAAGACTAGTCCCCCCACTGTGATGTTAGCATCCAGCTAAGATCTTAGCTGGACTGCTGCGTGTGTGTAAACATACTGACTGCTAAAGTTTTTACAAATGACCCTCACAAGATGGAGGACACCCTGATCTATGATCCTGCCAGTCGGAGTCTATGGTGACTCCAGTGTGTCTGCCCTGAGCCCATCATTTGAAGAAAAAAATGTTCAACAGTTTAGAAACTGTTAAAGCTTTTATGTCTGCTGATGGTGTTTGGAGGCAGACACTTGAATGATCAGCTTAAAGTCAGTTCAAATGTGGCTGACATGTACCATCCACTCAGTCCACCAGAGTGGATCTGAACTCTAAGTCCTGCACACCCAGAGTATGTAACAGTGAGGCCCAGGGGTTTCTGTTCAGACATGTCCAGGACAGCTTCCTGGGACTACAGAGGGCTCAGGGTGAGAGGTGTAAATCCACAGGGCGCCTGCTGATGAAGACATGTTGACCTCATGCAGATGGTGTTGTTGTCAGCATGTGCTTCTCCTTTAGATGACCCCTGACCTTCACTTTTTGCTTTCTGTCCTACTCCACCATCGGCTCTCTCAAGACGCTATGATGTCATGTCTCTGTGCCTCCCTCGTCCCCAGGGACCACAACCAATCAGCCAGAGTGCTGTCCCCCCTCTGAACCTCTTAACTCTCCAACCCTGCCTCCATCGCCTGACCTGTCACCTCACCATTATCAGCACTGCTACACTTACCACTGCCCGTCAGTGTGTGTGTGTGTGTGTGTGTGTCCGTGCAGAAGGAGAGGGGCTGGTTTTGCAGAGGTGAATCCTTGCATGACTGTGTGTATCAATCTGTGTGTGAAAATCTCAGCTATCATTTATGTGTGTTGGTGTGTGACAATTTTTGAGTCATAGAGGTCACAGGCATAGCTCCTCCTTACAGCAGTATTCATTAATAACACACACACACACACACACACACACACACACACACACACACACACACACACACACATAAATGACAGCTGCTATATTAGGGAATAGCAAAAGTCACTTCATCACACTTAAAGACCTATTAATCATTCAAGGCTGTGTGACCCACAAAGCCGCCAATACACACACACACACACACACACACACACACACACACACACACACACACACACACACACACACACACACAGGTAACGTACCTGTTAACTGTAAAAAAAAACTAGACTAAGCTTTCGAATAATATGATTGGTGTAAGATTTGGAGATAGACTTGATGAGTTTCAGATAGAATAGAAGAGAATAGAAGAGAAGAGAAGAGAAGAGAAGAGAAGAGAAGAGAAGAGAAGAGAAGAGGAAAAAGAATTAATAAAGATGGAGGTACAGTGTGCACGTCTGAGCAGCATGTGGCAGAAATAGAATATCATATTCAAAATTCTGACTAAATGAGTGCATTACAATAATAATATATACAGAGGAAGAGGCAGAGAAAGAGGCAGAGGAAGTTAGTGTTTCTGAGTGAAACAATTTCTGATGAAGTTTTTGAAGTTTGACACATGGAAGATGATTGATTCACTAACAGGAGGGCTTAGTTCAGGCAGGGTTTCAATCTGCCGTTTCTGAAGCAGAGTTTGAAGCCTGTTGGACAACCTAACTGCAGATATAGTTGTGGGGTCAAGGTGGACCTTAAACCTCCTCAGTCCATCTCTCAGCCAAGTCAGCTGTGCCCCTCATTGAGCAAAAACTAAAACATTAATATCTTTAAAATTAAAAAAAAAGGCTGTAAAAATTCACTGGTGTTTATTTAGACTGAAACCAAGGCTGTAAACTCTTTAGATGGCTGTGTGTGTGTGGTATCTGGAAAATATGAAATACATCTGGAAGTGTCATCATAATGAAATGATGCTGTGGTATGTTTCATATTTTATACCTGAACACAAATTCAAAAATATGTATATATCACTGCATGATCCTATCCACTCACAGTCATTATTATATGAAATGTAACGTTGCTGATAACTAATGTTACACTGCTGATATATAATTTATCCACAAAAAATGACTGAAAGACAGAATGGATGACAGAGGCGCAAAGATGGACTAAAAGACAGACTGAAAGACAGACTAAGAGACAGAATGAAAGACAGACTGAAAGACGGACTAAGAGACAGAATGAAAGACAGACTGAAAGACAAAGACTGAAAGATGGACTGAAAGACACAGACTGAAATACACAGAATGAAAGAAAGACTGAAAGACAAAGACTGAAAGACAAAGACTGAAAGACAGACTGACAGAAACACTGAAAGACAGACTGAAAGACAGACTGAAATACAGACTGAAATACAGACTGACAGAAAGACTGAAAGACAGACTGAAAGACAGACTGAAAGACAGACTGAAAGACAGACTGAAATACAGACTGACAGAAAGACTGAAATACAGACTGACAGAAAGACTGAAAGACAGACTGAAAGACAGACTGAAAGATGGACTGAAAGACACAGACTGAAATACAGACTGACAGAAAGACTGAAAGACAGACTGAAAGACACAGACTGAAATACAGACTGACAGAAACACTGAAAGACAGACTGAAAGACAGACTGAAATACAGACTGACAGAAAGACTGAAAGACAAAGACTGAAAGAGACTAAAAGACAGACTGAAAGATACAGACTGAAAGACAAAGACTGAAAGAGACTGAAAGAAAGACTGAAAGACAGACTGAAATACAGACTGAATGATATACTGAAAGATACAGACTAAAAGACAATCACTGAAAGACAGAGACCGAAAGACAGACTGAAAGAGACTGACAGACAATGACTGAAAGACAGACTGAGATACATCGACTGAAAGACACAGACTGAAAGATACTGACTGAAATATGGACTGAAAGACAGAGACTTAAATACAGACTGAAGGACAGACTGAAATATAGACTAGAGAAAGTTGAATGACAGATTGAACGACAGACTGTCAGACACAGACTCAGAGTATGACTGCAAGAAACTAAAAGACAGACTGAAAGACAAAGACTAAAGGAGCTGGCAAACAAAGAGTTAAAGATAAACTGAAATACAAACTTAAAGACAGACTGGGAGACAGACTAAAAGAATCAAAGACACAGACTGCAATGAAGACTAAAAGGCACAGACTGAGAACCCAGACTGAAGGACAATGACTGAAAGACAATGACTGAAAGACAAAGACTTAAAGACACAGACTGGCAGACAGACTGAAAGAAGGTAACAGACAAAGAATCAAAGACACAGACTGCAATGAAGACTAAAAGGCACAGACTGAGAACCCAGACTGAAATACAGTTCGAAAGATAATGACTGAAAGACACAGACTGAAATACAGACTGAAAGACAATGACTGAAAGACACAGACTGAAATACAGACTGAAAGAGACTGACTAAAAGAGACAGACTGAAAGGCACAGACAGAAAGATTAAGACTGAAAGACAGACTGAAAGACGCAGACTGAAATGAAGACTGAATGATATACTGAAAGATACAGACTGAAAGACAGAGACTGAAAGAGGGACTGAAAGAGACTGACAGACAATGACTGAAAAACAGACTGAAATACATCGACTGAAAGACACAGACTGAAAGACACAGACTGAATGAATGAGCAATGCTTTAATTTTTAAGAAAGTAAAATAATAATAAAAAGAAAGAAACAGGGTTAAAAATAAAAACCCAACTTGACCGACTTGACCTACTACTGTAGGATTAAGCATAAGCTTATTTAACACTACCCCTTACTCACTCAAATAATGTCACCAATTAAGGAAACACATATTCACATAAAAATTATTGACAAAATTAGAAAATAACAGAGTTATTCCTGTACCCTGTGAAAACCATGTGTTTGTACTGTTTCTTAAACTGGGTCATGCTTGGACATTGCTTGAGCTCCACACCCAATCTGTTCCACAGCCTCACTCCACAAACAGAAAAACAAAAACTTTTTTATGTCGTACGTGCCCACTGATGTTTTAAACTCCATCCCTCAGATTGTAACCCCCATCTCTGTTAAAAAACAATGTAGCAGGATGAGCCCTGCTGCACCTTATTATGTGAGTAATGCTGGCCTATCGCCGCCTGGGGGCACTCTGTGTAAGGGGGGCAGAGACGATTCTGCCCCCTCGTGCTCTTGGGTGGGCGGCTCCGCTCTGTCCTGCTTGTCTCATTTCCTGGTGGTCACAGATGCAGGTAGGTTTGCAGCATCTGTTTTAATCTCGCGTTGCATGGCTGTTAGCATGCTCCATTGTTTGGTATCCTCTGCTGTTGCAGCTCTGAGCCGTAGGAGCAGGACACACGCCTCTCCCTCTGTTGTGCAGCGATGCACCGAACGGTATGTACGCCACACGGTGCTTGATTCATTCAAACCTGTAACCACGCAGCTCTCATTGAAATGGCCTTTTTGTTATTTGTTTGGCACTTGCATGATAACCTATTGGTCAGTGAGGGAGTCGAGAATCTGCTGCTGTTTTGCCTCGATGCTGTTTTGCCTTGCCGCAGTTCTGTGAATGTTCGCCTCCACCCACGGTCTGTAAGCGGTTTTCTCTGCCTCCCTGTCCACCTGTCTGTCTGTCCGCCGCCTGCATGTCTGCATGCCCGCCTGTTGCCTGCTATTGGCTACCCGTCTTCCTGGAGCCCTGTCTTTAGGCATGGCTACTTGATCTGTGCGGGTGCTTGGGTTTTTGTGAGCTTGCTCTGTTTGCTCACGGAGTGAGCTGCGCAGACCCTGTAACTGTAAGCTGAAAAGCTAGTGGGCCTTCTCACAGGTGAAACCGTTGCATGCGTCTCTCTCTGCACGGCAGTCTGAACTCAGCTTTTTTAAGTTGGTATGAATGGACTCTGGGGGTTGATTTCTTTGCTTTGATTATCTTTTTTTTTCTTGCTTTGAATTGTCTATTCTTTCGTTCACCTTTACATTTATGTGGCAGAGTTATTTTGGCTTTTTGTGTTCTCCCACTAGTACTGTGTTCATTTGATTTATCTGACTTACTAATTAATTAAGTTATTGAAGTTATTTTGATTTAGTTATTTTGTTATTTTGGGGCAGCTTGAATATCTTTTGTTGATAAGTCATTTATTCTTATTTTTCAATTGCTGCCAATTATATTGCTTTGCTTGTGTATGATTTAGTTACTGTATCCACCCCATCTATGAATCTCTACTTGAGTTTTTTTTATTGCAATTGCTGAATAACATGAATTTGGTTTTGCTTAAGTTTAATGATAATTTGTTACTGTCAAACCACTTTTTAAGTTTTCACATTTCAGTAGTGATCCTCCCCAAAAGTTTATGTAAATCCCCCAAGAACAGAAAATACTGGTGTCATCTGCAAGTAATACTAACTTTAACATATTTGAAACTCTGAAGGACACACACTGAAAAACAAACAAGGGGATTTGCCTGCTCGGTCACGTGAGTGTGCTGTATCATTTCCGGTTTGCTTTGTTTTGCTCTACCACAACAGTTTCTTCCTTAACAAACTCTTTTCCTAACTTATAACTATACCAATCTACAGTAGTTCACACTAATCACTGTTTATTTTCACTTTGGTTGGCTTTTCTGTTGTGATTTTCAACCACTGTTGCTTCTGTTAGCCTCTAGCTCCTTCGCACCAGACATGGCTTCCCACCCGGTCTCTTCCTCTCCTGCTCGTTGCTGCCTGATGTGTCAGATGTTTAGTTATTCCTCGTCCTCCTTTACAGATAATGATATCGTCATCAAATGTAGTTTATTTATAGCTCTGGATTTGAGGGTTTCTGAGTTAGGATCACGGCTCCGCACTAAAGTTAGCCCTCAGTTAGCAGCGGTAGATAGCCAGCCCCCTGTAGCTGGTGCGGACCATCCAAGCTTAGCCTCCCCCCCGGCGGACCCCGAGCAGCCGGGATGCAGTGGCTGGGTTACTGTGAGAGGGAAACATAGTAGCAAACTTAAGAATCTCACACCGGATAACCAGAAAGTTCACATTTCAAACCGATTTGCCCAACTTAGCAATGCACCTGCTAAGAAGCTATCCACTCCGGTAATTGGTGACTCCGCAGTCAGAAATGTGAAATTAGCAACACCAGCGAACCATAGTCCGATGCCTCCAGGGGGCTAGAGCGGGCAACATAGAAGGAAATTTGAAACTGCTGACAAAGGATAAACATAGATTTAACAAGATTGTCATACATGTCGGCTTTAATGACTCCCGACCTCGCCAGTCGGAAGTCACTTAGGTTAATGTGGAGTCGGTATGTGCACTCGCTAAAATGATGTCTGACTCCGTAATTTTCTCTGTTCCCCTGCCGAAGAGGGCTAATGATGACATGTTTAGCCCCATCTCCTCATTCAACCGCTGGCTGCCAAGATGGTGTCCGGATAATAGCGTGGGGTTCATAGACAACTGGAGGTCTTTCTGGGGCAAGTCTGGTCTGATTATCCATCCTACTTTGGATGTTGCGGCTCGTTTAACTAGGAATCTAGCTGATTTTATTAGTCTGCCAATCTGACAACTCAGAGTGGAGACCAGGAAGCAGAGCTGCAGTCCTACACGCCCCTCTGTGTTTCCCTTAGAGCCGTTACCCAGCCACTCCTGTAAAATAGAGACTGTCTGTTCCCCGACCAAGACCCTTTACCTGTAACATTAAAAATAATAAAAGAGTAAATTATAAAAATCTGCATATGCAGCTGAATCACATGAGGTTAAAGTTAAATGTGGTTTATCAAATTTTAGATCTTTATCTTCTAAGTCCATTTTAATCAATGAGCTAATATCAGATTATCATATTGATTTTCTTGCTTTGACAGAAACCTGGCTATGTGAGGGTGATTATCTTAGTTTAAATGAGTCCACTCCTCCCAATCACCTTAATACCCACATCCCTTGAGACACATGGCAAGGAGGGGGTGTGGCAGCAATCTTTAATTCTATCTTTAATATTTGTGCTAGACCTAAGCTAGGATTTAGCTCTTTTGAAAGTCTTTTTCTCAATTTTACACATCCAGATGCTAAAACTGTGCAACCGGTATTGTTTGTTATCGTGTACTGACCTCCTGGCCCACACTCTGAATTTTTATCCAATTTCTCTGAGTTTCTTTCCAGCATCGTCCTTCTTTCAGATAAAATCCTCATTGTGGGAGATTTTAACATTCATGTCGACGTTCATTATGACAGTCTTTGTACCGCTTTCATGTCAGTATTAGATTCTTTTGGTTTCATGCAGGCTGTGAACAA
The DNA here is from genome assembly GCA_030710495.1 of Labroides dimidiatus. NCBI lineage: Eukaryota > Metazoa > Chordata > Actinopteri > Labriformes > Labridae > Labroides > Labroides dimidiatus. The sequence continues at coordinate 31,604,433 of CM061150.1, read as the reverse complement.
ACCTACTCATCGCTTTAACAACATCCTAGATCTTGTTCTGGCACATGGCCTGCAAGCTGTCAATTTAGCGGTTGTCCCACAAAATCCTCTTCTGTTCGATCACTTCTTAGTCACTTTTGAGTTCTCCTTGTTGGACTTTACGCCAGTCAATAAAAATATCTTAACTAGGAGCTTGTCTCATAGAGCCATATGCATTTTCAAGGAAGCTATTCCAGCTGCCTTGAAGTCAGTGTCTTACTCTACTGTAGCAGAGAGCTCCTATGCTCCCTCTCAGCTTGATCAGCTTGTTGCTGACACTACAGGCTCTCTTCAAGCCGTTCTCGACTCAGTCGCCCAGAGGACTCTTAGACAACTGAATTCAGCCCCATGGTATAATGCTCAAACTCATGTGCTCAAACAAAAATCAAGGAAATTAGAAAGAATTTGGCATTCAGCTAAAACAACTGAGTCCTGTTCTCTTTGGAGAAATAGCTTAAATGAATATAGAAAGGCCTTGCAACTTGCGCGCGCTGCCTATTATTCGTCACTTATAGAAGAAAATAAAAATAATCCAAGATATCTTTTCAGCACTGTAGCCAGGCTGACAAACAGTCATAGCTCTACTGAGCCATGCATTCCTCTATCGCTTAGCAGTGAGGACTTTATGAGCTTCTTTAATGGTAAAATATTAAAGATTAGGGGTAGAATCCCTAGCTGTCAGCGAAATCATGGAAACGGTTCTTGGACCGAATATTCTCTTGGACAGCTGTGTACAGTGGGGAAAATAAGTATTGAACGTGTCAACTTTTTTCTCATTAAATTTATTTCCAAAGACATTGGTATCAACTCAGATAATCCACACATGTAAAGAAATCATGACATTCAAGTCCATAAATAATGATTATGTGGAATTAAGTACAATAACACAGGAAAGAAGTATTGAACACACCATGGAAAGGCTGTATACTTTGGCAGGGAAATGCACCATACCACCTTAAATCTGTGAGTAATTATTACCAGAACTTCCAATTAGTGCAAAACAACATCAGCTGGGCCATAGCAAATTGATGGTCCTATAAAAAAGGTTGTTTATTCACCAAGCAGTTAAATACGACACACCTCATGATGGGTAACGGCAAAGAACTCTCTGAAGACATTCTGAACCTGATTGTTGCTCAGCATCAGAATGGAACTGGTTACAGACTTATATCAAAGCACCTGAATATTCCAGTCAGCACCGTTGGGGCCATTATTCGCAAGTGGAAGAAGCACCACCTTACCATCAACATGCCACACACAGGAGCTCCTTGCAAGATTTCTGACCAGGGAGTCAGAAAGATAGTCAGAAGAGTACTCAACGAGCCAAGGACCACCCTGAAAGTGCTCCAAAAAGACTTGGAGGCAGCAGGTACAATTGTTACAGAGAAAACAATAGGCAATGCACTCCACCACCATGGCCTCTTTGGACGCTCAGCCAGCAAGACTCCATTCCTCAAGAGAAGGCATGTTGAAGCTCGTTTAAAGTTTGCTAAACAGCATCTTGACAATCCTGTAGAATACTGGGAGAATGTTGTCTGGTCAGATGAGACCAAAATTGAACTTTTCAGCTGTCATACTACATACCATGTTTGGAGGAGAAATGGCACTGACATCACCCAAAAACACTATACCAACAGTGAAGTTTGGAGGTGGAAGCATCATGGCATGGGGTTGTTTCTCATCTCATGGTATTGGCAAACTTCATATAATTGACAGGACAATGAATGGAGCCATGTATCGGGAAATTCTTGATATGAATCTGCTGCCATCCACCAGGATGATGAAGATGAGACGTGGCTGGACCTTCCAGCAGGACAACGATCCAAAGCACACGGCAAAGTTGACTCTCAAATGGTTTCAAAAAAAGAAAATCAATCTGTTAGAATGGCCCAGTCAATCATCTGACTTAAATCCAATTGAACATTTGTGGAAAGAACTAAAGAAAAGGGTTCACCAGAGTCCACCAAAGAATTTTCACGATTTAAAGACAATCTGTGCAGAGGAATGGGCCAAAATAACACCTGAGCAGTGTGGGCGATTAGTTAAAACATAAAAGAAGCATCTGGAAGCTGTCATTGCAAACAAAGGCTTCTCCACTAAGTATTAGATGAGTCTCAGTTAGCGTGTTCAATACTTTATGGACCTAAACGTTGTGATTTCTTTTCATGTGTGGATTATTTGAGTTAATACCAATGTCTGGTAGAAATTTTGTTTGAATTGCATTTTTGGAAATAAATGTGATGAGAAAAAAGTTGATGCGTTCAATACTTATTTTCCCCACTGTATCTACTGACTTGCCAGAGCTGGTCTCAACAGTTGTTTTGGCTAAACCATCAACTTGCCCCTTGGACCCCGTCTCAGCTTGGCTGTTGAAGGAAGTCCTTCCCTTGGTCAGCACCCCTCTTCTAAAGATGATTAATGTGTCCTTACTGACAGGCTATGTGCCACAACTTTTTAAAGTTGCAGTAATTAAGCCCCTCCTTAAAAAGCCAACTCTTGATTCAGGCTCCTTAGTTCACTACAGACCAATATCTAACCTCTCTTTTATTTCTACAATCTTAGAGAAGGTTGTTTCCAGTCAGCTCTGAGTTTCTTCATAGCAACAGTCTCCTTGAGGACTTTCAGTCTGGGTTTAGGGCCAACCATAGTACTGAGACTGCACTACTGAAAGTAACCAATGCTGTACTTTTGGCTTCAGGCAGTGGTCTCCTCTCTGTGCTCATGTTACTTGATCTTAGTGCTGCTTTTGACACTACTGATCATCACATCCTCTTGCAGAGATTAGAGAATCTTCTTGGTATCACAGGAACTGCTTTAGCTTGGTTGAGATCGTATCTGTCGAGTCGATCTCAGTTTGTTCATGTGAACAATAAATCCTCTTAGCATACCAGGGTGCAATGTGGAGTTCCTCAAGGCTCAGTGCTTGGTCCGATTCTTTTCAACTTATATAAACTTCCTCGGTTGTATAATCAGGAAACACTCCATAAACTTTCACTTTTATGCAGATGATACACAGCTATACTTATCATTGAAGTCAGAGGAAACTAGCCAGTTATCTAAACTTAAAGCTTGCCTCAAAGATGTAAGAATCTGGATGAGCAGAAATGTTCTACTCCTGAACTCAGAGAAGACTGAAGTCATTGTTATTGGACCTAAAGACCTCAGAGAGGCTTTTTCTAACAAGATAACTACCTTAGATGGCATCAGCCTGGCACCTGGCTCCACTGTTAGGAACCTAGGAGTTCTTTTGGATCAGAACCTGTCCTTTAACTCTCACATCCAACAGGTCTCCAGGACGGTGTTCTTTCATCTCTGTAATATTAGAAAAATTAGACACATCTTGTCTCAGAGTGATGCAGAGAAGCTGGTCCATGCTTTTATTTCCTCCAGGTTAGATTACTGTAACTCTCTTCTATCTGGTTGTCCTAACAAGTCTATTCGGACTCTTCAGCTGGTTCAGAATGCTGCAGCCCAGGTTCTGACTGGGACCAGGAGGAGGGAGCATATCTTTCCAGTGTTAGTGTCTCTGCACTGGCTACCCATAAAGTTTGGAATAGAATTTAAAATTCTTCTTCTGACTTACTAAGCTCTTAATGACATCAGGCCATCCTATCTTAAAGAGCTTATTGTGCCATATTATCCGTCTAGATTGCTGCGTTCCCAGCATGCAGGCTTGCTCGCTGTACCTAGGGTCTGGGAGGTTGAGCCTTTAGTTATCAGGCTCCTCTTCACTGGAATCATTTACCAGTCAAGGTTTGGGGGGGTGGACACCCTCTCTACTTTTAGGAGTAGACTTAAAACTTTCCTTTTTGATAAAGCTTACAGTCAGAGCTGGATCAGGTCTGAACCAGCTTCTTAGTTATGATGCTATAAGTGTAGACTGTTGGGGGGGAACTGACACACAAGGCTCCTGTTTCCCTCTCTCCTCTATCTGTCAGTCTAACTGCTAATCTTAATGTCTCATTTGAGTTATTAACCATGGATCTCTCTGGGAGTCTCTGAGTTTGTCTGTTAGGTTCTTTGGATTGTTGCTGTGGACGGCCTGCTGCCATGAACCTGACAGACTCCAACTGCTACGTCTTTTACAGTTTTTCCATGATCATCGATACAACAAAGAAATATGGACTCTGTGTTTGTGTCTCTCTGTGTCTATGTCTCTCCCTCTCTTCCTTTTTCTCTAATCCCAACATAGTCGAGGCAGATGTCTGTCTAACATGAGTCTGGTTCTGTCCGAGGTTTCTGCCTGTTAAAGGGAAGTTTTTCCTTGCTATTGTAACTTTCTAAATATTGCAAAGGTCTGTATTCATGGTGGGTTAAGATGCGATAAGACTTCTTATCTTGTATGAGGTTGGGTCTCTGTTGATACAATTTATTATCATTTACAGGTCTAGACCTGTTAACACTTTTGAAAAGCGTGTTGAGGTAATGTTTGTTATGAATTGGCACTATAAATAAAGACTGATTGATTGATTGATTGAAACTAAAAGACAGACCGAAAATACAATGACCGAAAGACACAGACTGAAGGACAGACTGAATGACAAAGACTGAAAGATAATGACTGGAAGACACAGACCAAAAGAGGGATTGAAAAAAGACTGACAGACAATGACTGAAAGACACAGACTGAAAGGCACAGAGTGAAAGACGGACTGATAGACTGAAAGACAAAGACTGAAGGACACACATTGGAAAACATTGGATAATTATATACGATACAACACATCCTTTCTTGGACACCAACAGAGACTAAAAGGGAAGGACTGAATTAATGAAGCTCTGGGAGGGCAGGTGAGTTTAACAAACTAAGTATCATGAAAGTAGTTGTCATGGGTGTGATTCCTGCAGGAACATGTGGTTCTCCTGTGATCTCGTGTATCCAGCTGCTACGGAGTACGCTAAGCCGCGCTCCGCTCCTGAGATGGATCCAGTGTGAATTGGCTCGCGCTGACGGACCGCGGCGCCCACGGACCGCGGCGCTCACAGAGTATGTGTGAATCAGGGGTTATGGGGTTTCCTTGTCCTTTGGGGACTAAGCTGTTGTTCTTTGTGAGGGAGGGAGGGGTGGGTAGAGGGTTTCTTCTCATCCTTGCCTGGATGTTTTCTCTAGCTGATTTTTTCAACTTTTCTTTTCTTCTCTGTGTTACTTCTCCCTTCTTCTAAATTTTTCTATGGTCCAGAACGTCCAATTCCAAATACAAATCCCCATATGTCAAACTTACTTAATGTGGTGACATCTAATGTTCAGGGTCTAGGACACCTTATTAAGCATAAACGAGTTCTCACATTTCTACAGGATGAAAAGGTTACAGTTGCCTTCTTACAGGAGACTCATCTGTCCAGCTAGGAGCACAAAAAACTTAAAAGAGATTGGGTGGGGCAGGTTTACTCTCAAGTTTCACAAGCAATAAAAGGGAAGCTGCAATATCAATTCACAAGAATATTCCTTTTATATTCAAAGAACAGTACAATCATTCTGAGGGCAGATGCATATTGATCCGTGGAATGCTATATGGCCAGGAGCTTACTTTTTTGAATATACATGCACCTAATGAGGACAGCCCCAAAATTATGATAGATTCAGCCAATACAATACAGATTTGGGGATTGTGGCAGGGGATTTTAACTGCTGTATGGACAATACTTTGGACAGATCTTCACTCGTAGTATCCAATCCTAATGCTCCATAGGCTTTAAGGGCGGCTTCCATTGAAGCTGGTCTTGTTGATGCTTGGAGAGAATTCAATCCCACAATGAAAGAGTACATTTTTTGTTCATCCAGGCATATTCTCATTTAGATTAATTCTTTTACCCCAACAACATCTTTCATTTGTAATTTCTTGTAACATAGGGCTGATTCTTATTTCAGATCATTCACCAGTTTATCTTCAAATCTCTCTCTGAACAGATGCACCAAACCAAATACTGGAAATTTAACTCTTCAAATGTTGATGCCTGCAATGCCATTAGACAATGGCGTGAACAATAAAGCAAAGATAACATATCTTCCCCTATTACCCCTGAATTATGGGGATGAGATGCAGCCAAAGCTGTCATTAGAGGACAGCTGATCTCCTACAACTCAGCAAAGAAAAGAGAAATAAACAAACTGAGCAATTAAAAAGAGCTTATTAACCTGGAACAATCCCACAAGCAATCACCCACAGAGGAAAAGTCTATGAAACTAAATGTCGTTTGATCCAAACTTAATCTTTTGCACACTACATACGTCAAAAAGTTTCTGTTTTTGACGAAACAGCACTACTACGAATATGGAAACAAATCTAGGAGGTTGCTTGCGTACCAACTTAAAAGCTTGTTAAGGGAACAAGCTGAATGTACTATAAAATGTACGAACTGGATTCAGTTGAAGTCGGGAAATATTGTAAAATGTGAATAAAAACAAAATACAACGATTTGAAAATCCTTCTCAACCCATATTCAATTGAATACACTACAAAGACAACATATTTAATGTTCAAACTGATAAACTTAATTGTTTTTTTGCCAAATAATTATTAACTTATAATTTCATGGCTGCAACACGTCCAGTAGAAGTTGGGAAAGGTGGCAAAAAATACTGAGAAAGCTGAGAAAAGCTCATCAAACACCTATTTGGAACATCCCACATGTGATCAGGCTAATTGGGAACAGGTGGGGACCATGATTGGGTATAAAAGGAGCCTCCCCAAACATGCTCAGTCATTCACGAGCAAGGATGGGGCGAGGTTCACCACTTTGTCCACAACTGCATGAGAAAATAGTTGAACAGTTTCAGAACATTTCTCAAAGCAAAATGTAAGGGATTTAGGGATTTCAACATCTACGGTCCATAATCTCATCAAAAGGTTCAGAGAATCTGGTGAAATCACTGCACGTAAGCACCACGGCCGGAAACCAAGACTGAATGACCGTGACCTTCCATCCCTCAGACGGCACTGCCTTAAAAACCGACATGAGTGTGTAAAGGATATCACCAAATGGGCTCAGGAAAACTTCAGAAAACCACTGTCAGTAAATACAGTTCGTCACTACATCAGTAAGTGCGGGTTCAAACTCTACCATGCAAAGAAAAGCCCTTTATGAACAACATCCAGAAACGCCGCCGGGTTCTCTGGGCCCGAGCTCATGTAAAATGGACTGATGCACAATGGAAAAGTGTTTTGTGGTCTGATGAGTCCACTTTTCAAATTGTTTTTGGAAACACTGGACGTCGTGTCCTCTGGACCAAAGAGGAAGTGGACCATTCAGACTATTATCAACGCAAAGTTCAAAAGCCAGCATCTGTGATGGTATGGGGGTGCATTAGTTCCCAGGGCATGGGTGACTTACATTTCTGTGAAGGCAACATAAATGCTGAAAAGTACATACAGATTTTGGAGCAACATATGCTGCCATCCAAGCCACGTCTTTTTCATGGACGCCGCTGCTTATTTCAGCAAGATAATGCCAAGCCACATTCTGCACGTGTTACAACAGCGTGGCTTCAAAGTAAAAGAGTCCAGGTTCTCCCCTGGCCCGCTTGCAGTCCAGACCTGTCTCCCATTGAAAATGTGTGGCGCATTATGAAGCGTAAAATACGACAGAGAAGACCCCGGACTGTTGAAGAACTGAAGTGGTTCATCAAGCAAGACTGGGAAAGAATTCCACATGAGAAGCTAAGAGAATTAGTCTCCTCTCTTCCAAAACCTTTATTGAGTGTTATTAAAAGGAAAGGTGATGTAACAAAGTGGTAAACATGCCCTTTCCCAACTTCTACTGCACATGTTGCAGCCATGAAATTCTAAGTTAACTATTATTTGAAAAATAAAATAAAGTTTATGAGTTTAAACATTAAATATGTTGTCTTTGTAGTGTATTCAATTGAATATGGGTTGAAAAGGATTTTCAAATCATTGTATTTTGTTTTTATTTACATTTTACACAATTTCCCAACTTCAACCGAATCCGGTTTGTACACGAAATGTAACAGGTCAGTTAAAATATGATATACAATCAATAAAATCATCTGTCCTTAGCGTTTACTCACAGCTCCATATGACGGAAAATCCTTCTGATTCGAACATTGATACTTTTTTAGCTAACATATCTCTGCCCTCAATCTCAGAAGAAGACAAGAAACAGCTGGATTCCCCAGTTACTTCAGATGAGGTACTCCATGCAATAATGGCCCTGCCCTCCAGCAAATTATTCCCCTTTTTATGCCCATGTTGACAGACTTCTGTGATAATGGAGTGTTCCCAGACTCTATAACATCAGCAGTAATATCACTGATACACAAGAAAGACAGAGACTACAGACTGCACCTCGTACCATCCTCCTTCATGTTGCCAATGCGCATGTGTGGGTCATGAGCAAATGCCAGAATGACTACCTTGTGACTGACTGGACAAAGACCTGGAATGAACAAGGGACCAAGGCTCACTACACCTTAACGACCATTGTTACAAATAAACGGTGGATTTAGAATGTCCACAAGTTCCTGAACTCCAGGGAATTCTTGTTTGTGTGATTATTTTTGTTGTTTTCAGGAAGCACAGAGATAGGAGTCTGGTTTGAATGTTTTAATCATGATGGATGAATTAACTAGATTAACAAGGACCAAAAATCGAGCCCCCACTAAACAGTAGTAGTTGGTGCATTTAACTTTAGATTGAATATTGACGTCATCACCATTTTGGTACGGTGACCTATACAGAGTACATGTACATGTGCAAAAATAAAGGTAATAATAACAATAAGAATATCTTTATTAGTCCCACAGGGGAAATTCCAGGTTTACAGCAGCAGCAGGATACAGAGAAGTATCAGAAAGAGACTTACATTAAGAAAATAGCATAAATACAACTAAGATGAAAAATAGATTAAAAGAGCGTGAGCCTTGCAGCAGTACTTTCGAGTAACAAATACAGATTATTGCACACTGGAGAAGTTTTTGTTGTAGAGTCTAACAGCTGCAGGAAGGAAGGACCTGTGATACCTTCTTCACTGGGCTCTTCAGTGCAGTGAGTGTGTGTTGGAGGGGGTGGGGGCCTTTGTCCATGTTCGTGGACAGTTTGGCTGTAGTCCTCTCCTCCACCACCTCCTCCACAGGTTCAAGAGGACATCCCAGGACCGAGCTGGCCTTCTTTATCAGTTTGTCCAGCCTCCTCCTGTCAGCTGCTGTGATGCTGCTCCCCCAGCAGACCACTCCATAAAAGATGGCAGAGGCCACAACAGAGTCATAAAAGGTCCTCAGGAGTGCCCCCTGCACCCCAAAAGACCTCAGAGCAGTTGCAGTCTGTGCTTGTTCATCACTTTTTCCGTGGCAGGAAAACTTACTCTTTGCCTCTTCAAGAGTTTTTTCAGCAAACTGAAAAAGACATGGCAAGATATTTACAATATCTATAAAATCACAATTCTTGTATAATATATAATAATGTGAGGTTCAGGACACTGCTCTGGATGGCAAACATACTTTCAGGGCAAAAACTCCACATGATGTTACATCCATTTGTCTTGGATGTGGGACGGTCTCACACCTTGAGAAATTGTACCCCTTCCTTCGCATGAAAGCCCTGAAGACAGCAATAATGATATAATATTATAGCAATTCTGTTACACAGATAACATTTTTTTTTTGTTTTCATATTTATCCAAGCAGGACACGCACATTTTTTATAGAACAAAAACTTTGTCTCTTTACAATTTACAGTGAACATACTTACACTTAAAATGTTTATTTTCAAGAGCTGTCCATACCTTGTTATTTCCAAACATGTCTGCATGTCAGTTGTGGACTCCCCCAGTGGATCCAGGAAGAGGGTCTTCTTTTCTCTGGGGTAGATGACCTATAGCTCAAATAAGTAAGTAAGTAAGTAAGTAAGTAAGTAAGTAAGTAAGTAAATAAGTAAATAAATAAATAAATAAATAAATAGATTACATGTTTCTTTACTTTGTGGTATTATGAAAGATATGCACTGAATCTCTCTTCAGTGATATAATGCAGTTGCAGACTTATATGATAATTAATAATTTTTACCCCTAGTTTCCAGTGGTGATGCTCGTTTATGATCCCAACAATAATATCATATTCCTGAGGTTTCATCTAAAACAAACAAACAAAAAAAAAAAATTGTGAGAATGTGAATGTCCACAAGACATGTGATGAAATGTGAAAAGATTTTTGAAGAATTATTTCTCGATTAAAAAAGTTGCTCAAGAAATAGCTTGTTCAAAATATTAATATTTCAATTAAAAAAACCTTCTATTAGATTCAGATTCAATATACCTTGAGTCTTTGACTGCCTCTGTTCCGCATTTTCGTCATGGCAAAGGAATCGATGAATGCTGCTTTTTCTGTATTCAGGTCATTGTATTCTTGGACCATGACAGAGAGGTATGCATTGATTGCCTGAGAAAATTTAAATTTAATATATTATTTTCCGGAAAAAAAACATTGCTAGCTCAGTAGTAGTCTTACAAAAAAGTCAATATGCAAATGTAAATCATGTTAAAATAAAAATATTGCACCTCACTTTCCAGCTCCATGTTGGGATCCATTTGGTAAATGTCCGAATAAAATATTTTGTAGGCCCCAATTTTTGAGAGGAGCACATGGACATTCTTTCCTGCCCAGGCATGTTGTACATCTGAGAAAAAAAAAATAAAGAAAAGGCTCCAGTAAATTGGAGTGGCATAAAAAAATCAAACACACACACACACACACACACACACACACACACACACACATATATATATATATATATATATATATATATATATATATATATATATATATATATATATATATATATATATATATATATATATATATAATAAGTATATATACATACAAGTATATTCGCTGAATGTATCAAAAAAGAAAACTCATGTTTATTGAGTTGCTGATGGTTCTGAAGCAGACTGTGAGGCTGCAGGTGACAGGGCTGCAGGAGGCGGGGCTGCAGGAGACAGAGCAACAGGTGATGGAGCTGCAGGAGACGGGGCTGGAGGTGACGGGGCTTCAAGGGACAAGGATGCAGGAGATGGAGCTGTAGGTGACGGGGCTGCAAGGGACAAAACTACAGGTGACAGGGCTGCAGGAGACGGGCTGCAGGTGACAGGGCTGCAAGTGATGGAGCTGTAGGTGAAAGGGCTGCGGGTGGCGGGACTACAGGTGACAGGACTGGAGGTGACTTGGCTGCAGGAGACGGAGCTGCAGGTGACGGGGCTGCAAGGGACAAGTATGCAGGAGATGGAGCTGTAGGTGACGGGGCTGCAAGGGACAAAACTACAGGTGACAGGGCTGCAGGAGACGGGGCTGCAGGTGACAGGGCTGCAAGGGACAAGGACTACAGGTGACAGGGCTGCAGGAGATGGGGCTGCAGGTGACAGGGCTGCAGGAGACGGGGCTGCAGGTGACAGGGCTGCAAGGGACAAGGACAACAGGTGACAGGGCTGCAGGAGACGGGGCTGCAGGTGACGGGGCTGCAAGGGACAAGGATGCAGGAGATGGAGCTGTAGGTGACGGGGCTGCAAGGGACAAAACTACAGGTGACAGGGCTGCAGGAGACGGGGCTGCAGGTGACAGGGCTGCAAGGGACAAGGACTACAGGTGACAGGGCTGCAAGGGACAAAACTACAGGTGACAGCGCTGCAGGAGACGGGGCTGCAGGTCACAGGGCTGCAAGGGACAAGGACTACAGGTGACAGTGCTGCAGGACATGGGGCTGCAGGTGACAGGGCTGCAAGGGACAAAACTACAGGTGACAGGGCTGCAGGAGACGGGGCTGCAGGTGACAGGGCTGCAAGGGACAAGGACTACAGGTGACAGTGCTGCAGGACACGGGGCTGCAGGTGACAGGGCTGCAAGGGACAAGGACTACAGGTGACAGGGCTGCAGGAGACGGGGCTGCAGGTGACAGGGCTGCAAGGGACAAGGACTACAGGTGACAGGGCTGCGGGTGGCGGGACTACAGGTGACAGGGCTGGAGGTGACTTGGCTGCAGGAGACGGGGCTGCAGGTGACAGGGCTGCAGGAGATGGGGCTGTAGGTGACAAGGCTGCAGGAGATGGGGCTGCAGGTGATGGGGCTGTAGGTGACAAGGCTGCGGGCGGCGGGACTACAGGTGACAGGGCTGGAGGTGACTTGGCTGCAGGAGACGGGGCTGCAGGTGACAGGGCTGCAAGGGACAAGGACTACAGGTGACAGGGCTGCAAGGGACAAAACTACAGGTGACAGGGCTGCAGGAGACGGGGCTGCAGGTGACAGGGCTGCAAGGGACAAGGACTACAGGTGACAGGGCTGCAAGGGACAAAACTACAGATGACAGCGCTGCAGGAGACGGGGCTGCAGGTCACAGGGCTGCAAGGGACAAGGACTACAGGTGACAGTGCTGCAGGACATGGGGCTGCAGGTGACAGGGCTGCAAGGGACAAGGACTACAGGTGACAGGGCTGCAGGAGACGGGGCTGCAGGTGACAGGGCTGCAAGGGACAAAACTACAGGTGACAGCGCTGCAGGAGACGGGGCTGCAGGTGACAGGGCTGCAAGGGACAAGGACTACAGGTGACAGGGCTGCAAGGGACAAAACTACAGGTGACAGCGCTGCAGGAGACGGGGCTGCAGGTCACAGGGCTGCAAGGGACAAGGACTACAGGTGACAGTGCTGCAGGACATGGGGCTGCAGGTGACAGGGCTGCAAGGGACAAAACTACAGGTGACAGGGCTGCAGGAGACGGGGCTGCAGGTGACAGGGCTGCAAGGGACAAGGACTACAGGTGACAGTGCTGCAGGACACGGGGCTGCAGGTGACAGGGCTGCAAGGGACAAGGACTACAGGTGACAGGGCTGCAGGAGACGGGGCTGCAGGTGACAGGGCTGCAAGGGACAAGGACTACAGGTGACAGGGCTGCGGGTGGCGGGACTACAGGTGACAGGGCTGGAGGTGACTTGGCTGCAGGAGACGGGGCTGCAGGTGACAGGGCTGCAGGAGATGGGGCTGTAGGTGACAAGGCTGCAGGAGATGGGGCTGCAGGTGATGGGGCTGTAGGTGACAAGGCTGCGGGCGGCGGGACTACAGGTGACAGGGCTGGAGGTGACTTGGCTGCAGGAGACGGGGCTGCAGGTGACAGGGCTGCAAGGGACAAGGACTACAGGTGACAGGGCTGCAAGGGACAAAACTACAGGTGACAGGGCTGCAGGAGACGGGGCTGCAGGTGACAGGGCTGCAAGGGACAAGGACTACAGGTGACAGGGCTGCAAGGGACAAAACTACAGGTGACAGCGCTGCAGGAGACGGGGCTGCAGGTCACAGGGCTGCAAGGGACAAGGACTACAGGTGACAGTGCTGCAGGACATGGGGCTGCAGGTGACAGGGCTGCAAGGGACAAAACTACAGGTGACAGGGCTGCAGGAGACGGGGCTGCAGGTGACAGGGCTGCAAGGGACAAGGACTACAGGTGACAGTGCTGCAGGACACGGGGCTGCAGGTGACAGGGCTGCAAGGGACAAGGACTACAGGTGACAGGGCTGCAGGAGACGGGGCTGCAGGTGACAGGGCTGCAAGGGACAAGGACTACAGGTGACAGGGCTGCAAGGGACAAAACTACAGGTGACAGCGCTGCAGGAGACGGGGCTGCAGGTGACAGGGCTGCAAGGGACAAGGACTACAGGTGACAGTGCTGCAGGACACGGGGCTGCAGGTGACAGGGCTGCAAGGGACAAGGACTACAGGTGACAGGGCTGCAGGAGACGGGGCTGCAGGTCACAGGGCTGCAAGGGACAAGGACTACAGGTGACAGTGCTGCAGGACATGGGGCTGCAGGTGACAGGGCTGCAAGGGACAAAACTACAGGTGACAGGGCTGCAGGAGACGGGGCTGCAGGTGACAGGGCTGCAAGGGACAAGGACTACAGGTGACAGGGCTGCAAGGGACAAAACTACAGGTGACAGCGCTGCAGGAGACGGGGCTGCAGGTGACAGGGCTGCAAGGGACAAGGACTACAGGTGACAGTGCTGCAGGACACGGGGCTGCAGGTGACAGGGCTGCAAGGGACAAGGACTACAGGTGACAGGGCTGCAGGAGACGGGGCTGCAGGTGACAGGGCTGCAAGGGACAAGGACTACAGGTGACAGGGCTGCGGGTGGCGGGACTACAGGTGACAGGGCTGGAGGTGACTTGGCTGCAGGAGACGGGGCTGCAGGTGACAGGGCTGCAGGAGATGGGGCTGTAGGTGACAAGGCTGCAGGAGATGGGGCTGCAGGTGATGGGGCTGTAGGTGACAAGGCTGCGGGCGGCGGGACTACAGGTGACAGGGCTGGAGGTGACTTGGCTGCAGGAGACGGGGCTGCAGGTGACAGGGCTGCAAGGGACAAGGACTACAGGTGACAGGGCTGCAAGGGACAAAACTACAGGTGACAGCGCTGCAGGAGACGGGGCTGCAGGTGACAGGGCTGCAAGGGACAAGGACTACAGGTGACAGTGCTGCAGGACACGGGGCTGCAGGTGACAGGGCTGCAAGGGACAAAACTACAGGTGACAGGGCTGCAGGAGACGGGGCTGCAGGTGACAGGGCTGCAAGGGACAAGGACTACAGGTGACAGGGCTGCAAGGGACAAAACTACAGGTGACAGCGCTGCAGGAGACGGGGCTGCAGGTGACAGGGCTGCAAGGGACAAGGACTACAGGTGACAGTGCTGCAGGACACAGGGCTGCAGGTGACAGGGCTGCAAGGGACAAGGACTACAGGTGACAGGGCTGCAGGAGACGGGGCTGCAGGTGACAGGGCTGCAAGGGACAAGGACTACAGGTGACAGGGCTGCGGGTGGCGGGACTACAGGTGACAGGGCTGGAGGTGACTTGGCTGCAGGAGACGGGGCTGCAGGTGACAGGGCTGCAGGAGATGGGGCTGTAGGTGACAAGGCTGCAGGAGATGGGGCTGCAGGTGATGGGGCTGTAGGTGACAAGGCTGCAGGAGACGGGGCTGCAGGTGATGGGGCTGTAGGTGACAAGGCTGCGGGCGGCGGGACTACAGGTGACAGGGCTGGAGGTGACTTGGCTGCAGGAGACGGGGCTGCAGGTGACGGGGCTGCAGGTGACAGGGCTGCAAGGGACAAGGACTACAGGTGACAGGGCTGCAAGGGACAAAACTACAGGTGACAGCGCTGCAGGAGACGGGGCTGCAGGTGACAGGGCTGCAAGGGACAAGGACTACAGGTGACAGTGCTGCAGGACACGGGGCTGCAGGTGACAGGGCTGCAAGGGACAAGGACTACAGGTGACAGGGCTGCAGGAGACGGGGCTGCAGGTCACAGGGCTGCAAGGGACAAGGACTACAGGTGACAGTGCTGCAGGACATGGGGCTGCAGGTGACAGGGCTGCAAGGGACAAAACTACAGGTGACAGGGCTGCAGGAGACGGGGCTGCAGGTGACAGGGCTGCAAGGGACAAGGACTACAGGTGACAGGGCTGCAAGGGACAAAACTACAGGTGACAGCGCTGCAGGAGACGGGGCTGCAGGTGACAGGGCTGCAAGGGACAAGGACTACAGGTGACAGTGCTGCAGGACACGGGGCTGCAGGTGACAGGGCTGCAAGGGACAAGGACTACAGGTGACAGGGCTGCAGGAGACGGGGCTGCAGGTGACAGGGCTGCAAGGGACAAGGACTACAGGTGACAGGGCTGCGGGTGGCGGGACTACAGGTGACAGGGCTGGAGGTGACTTGGCTGCAGGAGACGGGGCTGCAGGTGACAGGGCTGCAGGAGATGGGGCTGTAGGTGACAAGGCTGCAGGAGATGGGGCTGCAGGTGATGGGGCTGTAGGTGACAAGGCTGCGGGCGGCGGGACTACAGGTGACAGGGCTGGAGGTGACTTGGCTGCAGGAGACGGGGCTGCAGGTGACAGGGCTGCAAGGGACAAGGACTACAGGTGACAGGGCTGCAAGGGACAAAACTACAGGTGACAGCGCTGCAGGAGACGGGGCTGCAGGTGACAGGGCTGCAAGGGACAAGGACTACAGGTGACAGGGCTGCAGGACACGGGGCTGCAGGTGACAGGGCTGCAAGGGACAAAACTACAGGTGACAGGGCTGCAGGAGACGGGGCTGCAGGTGACAGGGCTGCAAGGGACAAGGACTACAGGTGACAGGGCTGCAAGGGACAAAACTACAGGTGACAGCGCTGCAGGAGACGGGGCTGCAGGTGACAGGGCTGCAAGGGACAAGGACTACAGGTGACAGTGCTGCAGGACACAGGGCTGCAGGTGACAGGGCTGCAAGGGACAAGGACTACAGGTGACAGGGCTGCAGGAGACGGGGCTGCAGGTGACAGGGCTGCAAGGGACAAGGACTACAGGTGACAGGGCTGCGGGTGGCGGGACTACAGGTGACAGGGCTGGAGGTGACTTGGCTGCAGGAGACGGGGCTGCAGGTGACAGGGCTGCAGGAGATGGGGCTGTAGGTGACAAGGCTGCAGGAGATGGGGCTGCAGGTGATGGGGCTGTAGGTGACAAGGCTGCGGGCGGCGGGACTACAGGTGACAGGGCTGCAGGTGACTTGGCTGCAGGAGACGGGGCTGCAGGTGACGGGGCTGCAGGTGACAGGGCTGCAAGGGACAAGGACTACAGGTGACAGGGCTGCAAGGGACAAAACTACAGGTGACAGCGCTGCAGGAGACGGGGCTGCAGGTGACAGGGCTGCAAGGGACAAGGACTACAGGTGACAGTGCTGCAGGACACGGGGCTGCAGGTGACAGGGCTGCAAGGGACAAAACTACAGGTGACAGGGCTGCAGGAGACGGGGCTGCAGGTGACAGGGCTGCAAGGGACAAGGACTACAGGTGACAGGGCTGCAAGGGACAAAACTACAGGTGACAGCGCTGCAGGAGACGGGGCTGCAGGTGACAGGGCTGCAAGGGACAAGGACTACAGGTGACAGTGCTGCAGGACACGGGGCTGCAGGTGACAGGGCTGCAAGGGACAAGGACTACAGGTGACAGGGCTGCAGGAGACGGGGCTGCAGGTGACAGGGCTGCAAGGGACAAGGACTACAGGTGACAGGGCTGCGGGTGGCGGGACTACAGGTGACAGGGCTGGAGGTGACTTGGCTGCAGGAGACGGGGCTGCAGGTGACAGGGCTGCAGGAGATGGGGCTGTAGGTGACAAGGCTGCAGGAGATGGGGCTGCAGGTGATGGGGCTGTAGGTGACAAGGCTGCGGGCGGCGGGACTACAGGTGACAGGGCTGGAGGTGACTTGGCTGCAGGAGACGGGGCTGCAGGTGACGGGGCTGCAGGTGACAGGGCTGCAAGGGACAAGGACTACAGGTGACAGGGCTGCAAGGGACAAAACTACAGGTGACAGCGCTGCAGGAGACGGGGCTGCAGGTGACAGGGCTGCAAGGGACAAGGACTACAGGTGACAGTTCTGCAGGACACGGGGCTGCAGGTGACAGGGCTGCAAGGGACAAAACTACAGGTGACAGGGCTGCAGGAGACGGGGCTGCAGGTGACAGGGCTGCAAGGGACAAGGACTACAGGTGACAGGGCTGCAAGGGACAAAACTACAGGTGACAGCGCTGCAGGAGACGGGGCTGCAGGTGACAGGGCTGCAAGGGACAAGGACTACAGGTGACAGTGCTGCAGGACACGGGGCTGCAGGTGACAGGGCTGCAAGGGACAAGGACTACAGGTGACAGGGCTGCAGGAGACGGGGCTGCAGGTGACAGGGCTGCAAGGGACAAGGACTACAGGTGACAGGGCTGCGGGTGGCGGGACTACAGGTGACAGGGCTGGAGGTGACTTGGCTGCAGGAGACGGGGCTGCAGGTGACAGGGCTGCAGGAGATGGGGCTGTAGGTGACAAGGCTGCAGGAGATGGGGCTGCAGGTGATGGGGCTGTAGGTGACAAGGCTGCGGGCGGCGGGACTACAGGTGACAGGGCTGGAGGTGACTTGGCTGCAGGAGACGGGGCTGCAGGTGACGGGGCTGCAAGTGACAAGGCTGCAGGTGATGGATCTTTAGGTGACGGAGCTGCAGATGATTCAGCTGCAGGTGATGAAACTGCAGTTGACCGAACTGCAGGTGACAGGGCTACAGATGATGAAGGTGCAGGTGTTGGACCTTGAGGTGATGAGGCTGCAGGTGGTGGACCCGCAGGGGATGAAGATGATGGCACAACCACAGAAGCTTTCACCTTTTTTTTATCCTCCCAGTGTGGCACTCTGGGTGTGTCAGCTATGTGAAGCTTCAAATGATCCATGTTAATTTTTAGGTAGACTGCCCCTTTGTCATCCACAAGATCAACACCTTCTCCATGGATTGCCACAATTTTGTATGGTCCCAAGAAGTTGGCGTCCAAATTCCCCCCCTTCATCTGTTGGCTCCAAATATTTTGTCTCCAAACTTTGTCCCCAACTTTGAACACAGGTGTTTTTCCACTAGAATGAATGAATAAGTAAATAAATTAATTTATTAATGACAATCACATGTATGTGTTTTTTGTTTGTTTATTCCAATCACTCTTTTTAATTTTTCTGCAGGGCACTGTCTCTGCAACATCAAATCAGATTTCTTACACCTAATTTCTGAAGTAACTCATGATCTAGAGGACAAAATACAAAGTGGAACTCATTTTCAGTTTTGTTTATATTGCTGCATTTTTTGCACAGGTTTGTGACATTTGTCCTTTCATGTTTAACCTACCTTGAGTTTATTTTGGCCCTTGTTTTTTCTTGTCCTTTAACAAGACCTTCTTTAACAAGTTCCAGGACCTCTTCCTGTCTTTTAATGTCCTGTGACAGGTCCTCCTGGGCCACTACATCCTCCACAGTGCTGTCAAGCTTTGAGGAAACACATTTGCTGTTATAATTAAGCACTTACATAAGTGAGTCTGAGTTCTGTAACTGTATTACTTCTATCTCTTGACAGACAACAGACCAACCTCATAGTGTTCAGGAACCTGTGTTGGATACCGGGCCTCTCTCCCAAACATCAAAAAATAGGGAGAGTATTTTGTTGTCATCTGTTTTTTTGTTCGGAGGCCAAACATCACTGCATCCAGATATTTGTTCCATGTATCTGCATGCTGGCTAACTACTTTGCTTAGGGCTCTAAGAATAAATGACTACTGATACATGTGATTAGGCACACTGCAAAAGAAACATAAACAAATGGATTAAGTGACAACTATCAAATCTTTGTGTTGGTGAAATGATTCACCTCTGAATTGTTCCATTCATTTGCTCGACCAATCGATTGGTCTGAGGATGGTAAGGTGAGCAGAGGCTTCTTTTGATGTGGAAAATTTTGCATACTCCCTTGTTTATCTGAAATTATACCCAAATATTGAAAAAAATAACAGTTCCAAAAACTACAGTAATGTAATGTTTCACACATATTGCCATAACTAAACAACGTCAGAATAAAAACAAGGTGCTATCTTTACTGACACACAAAAAGTTACAAATTAAAAGAGCTTTACAAAATACTAAATTATATCAACAACATGTAGCCAATTTCTGCTCATGACTGAACTGTACTTATGGCATTAACAAACTCAGGTCAGTAAGAATCCTTTTAGGGGCTTCGAATTGGTGGACAAATTTGGCTATAAATTCTGTTACCTCATTGGCTGACTTTGATTTCAATGGGTACGCCTGTGGCCACTTTGTAAAATAATCAATCATGACACAGATGTACTGATGTCCATCTTTGGTGCATGACAGCTTGCCAATGAGGTCCATCCCGACCAGTTCAAATGGCTGAGAAACCTTACATCAAAAGAGATTTTCCCATTAAAATAATTTACTTCCAGAGACACTACTTCCTTTATGATTCATAATTTAAATATACATTTCAAAGATTTCGAAACTATCAAAATATGTGATATAAAAGGTACTCAATGCATCTTTTTGAAACTTTTATTTAAATAAAGCACAAGTCTTGTACCATTTTCACATATTTTTTGCAGTTTGGATGATCTAACCTTTAATGGGGTGTATTCAGCAGGCTTCTTTAATGACACCCCGCCAGCCTGGCATGATGGACATTGGGAAACCTGATGATGACATGTTATGTAAAAAGCAAGTTATTAATGAACAAATGTGAAGTAAATACCAGGGTAAAGATGGAAAACAAATTCTTGAGAAATTATTTAAATGACATTATAAACCTCAATATAGAGAATAATTTTTGGACTTACCCACTTATTGGTGTCTACAGACATCCCTGGCCTGTAGAACCTTTTAGAGATGCTCTCTCTAGTTTTGGTCTGGCCAGTATGTGCTCCAGTAGGGCTGTCATGAAACTGCTGAAATATCTCACTGGCTTCATCTGCACCACAGACCACTTTAGTTTTTGTGGTTTTGTCTGTTCCTTTATATCTCCAGTAGTATAGCTCTCCATCTAAATGGATTCAAAAAACAGTTGCAATAATAGAATTGATATACATTACATTTCCAGATTACTGATACTAAGACATTTTCCTTGCAATAACCATGCCTAATATCTCATCTCATAAAAAGAGAGATGAGATATAAAGCTTATCTAAACAAGCAAGAACATTTACTCATGTTATGTTAGTAAAGCACTTGCACTTTTAAACATTTGATGGTACTTTTATGAAACCGCTCTGCTACATTACAGATGGAAATATTAACTTTCAACCCCACTGCCTTTATTTGAAAACTTGGCTACATTTCACATGAAGATTTTATATACAGTAATAATCATGATCCAATAACTTACTTACACTGCATTATAAAAAGATTAAACCACTGCTTCCAAAACTCTTTGGCTTGTGTACTTTGTTGTCTGCAAAAAGAGTTATTTTACATAAATTGTTGTATTGGAATCCTGACTCTCTGCCACCACTCTGGGGAGACCAGCAATCACACCTGTGCTGGCTGAGAAATCAGAGCAGGTGCAATGAATGACTGCTTAGCAGCCCCCTTCAAAAGGGAATCAGTTCTCAGTTTCCTGTTTGCCCCATGACCCATGGACTTGCTGTCACACTTGCTGTCACTTTGCGTTGAATGTAAGTTTAAGTTTCAATTTAAAGGTCGTTTCTCCTTATTGTATTGTTTAACCTCAGACAAGGTTAGATAACATATGTTTAATTTTGTGGTTAAGAAATGTCTGAAGAAATTCAAAACGTTAATTTATATCATTATTTCTCCTGTGAACACTCCAGACAAACCACTGGAACAGCAACCTATGACAAAGCAAGATAAATAAAAACTGTTAAATGGACCCTTGTCTCCCTGACACTCATTTCACACCTCAGCCTGAGTCTGTGAGCTCCAGCCCTCAGTTTAATCGAACAAATGGTCCTTCGAGCCGGATATTCACTGACAATTAAAAGGAAATGAGTGAACATAAGCCAACCCAATCCCCCTCAGAAGGCCTTAATGATGATGTGTCTGGACTGACTGACCAATATGCCCAGAATGGAGCTACCTTTGCTGCTCAGATGGATGAAGGAGCTAGACCAAAGACAATTACACCAGTCCGGGGACGAGGGAGAGCCCGGTTGAGACAAGCCCCCACGTATCTGAAGGACTATGTAACAGACTTTAAGGATAGGTCTTCTCAGCTGCAAATAAGAGGAGACAAGCCAAGGGAGAGAAGTTCAAGGTGTAGCTCCTCATTACACTCATCCCTCCGAAGTAAAGGCTCCTATCAGTCCTTAAAGGACAGTCTAGACCCGATTCAGCAGGCTAAATT
Source organism: Labroides dimidiatus (assembly GCA_030710495.1). Taxonomy (NCBI): domain Eukaryota; kingdom Metazoa; phylum Chordata; class Actinopteri; order Labriformes; family Labridae; genus Labroides; species Labroides dimidiatus. The sequence continues at coordinate 31,582,714 of CM061150.1, read as the reverse complement.
GGAGGAGAAACTTAAAGGAATGGAATTGGAGGAGTTCCACAAACAGCAGGAAGAGGAGGAACAGGCAGAAACATATTACAGGAAAATGGATGACCAGGCCCGGGAGGCCAGCCGGTCACGAGAGGCCTTAACAACCAGACTGTCCAGAGCTAGAACACTTCGGCGGCTGGAAAGAGAATACACGGAAGCCAAACTGATATCATCTCTGCTAAGGGAGGAGAACACTGATGCTGAAGGACAAGGAGGACGCAAAGCTGAAACCCCAGGTCCTCAGCCACAAGCCCTACCTCTGTCCTCTCTGAATGGAGCTGAAGGGGGAGTCCCCACATCACCAGGAAGCGAGAGAGGTGCATCTCAACTTAAGGATAGAGAGGAGTCTGCATCGCTCCCACCACAGCCTCAAGGCTATACCTCAGCGCCCCCTGTTCCACAAACATTGTACCCTACCACACAGCAGAACCCTACTGCACACCTATCGCCCTCATCTTCTCCTCAGCCAATATACTTCCCTCCTCAGCAACCATCTCAGTCCTTTCTAGGTGTATCCTACTACCCACCTTATGCAGCTGCACCCCAGTCAGCTTCACACCAGGCCCAGAGCCAGTCATTCCTCCAGCTAACCAGTAGACTAGCCTCATCCTCCCAGCAAGTCATTACTCAGAGTCACCAACCTTCATTATCAGCTAATGTAGCACATTATACTCCCCCACCAAACCAACAACAAGATTTACAGCAACAACATTGGTCTCGACCTAACTTGGATGAGCTTCTGGTTGCAGCTACATATGGTATTCCCAAACCTCGTCTGCCATACTTTGAGTCTGGGAAGGAAAGTGACTTCCTCCTATTGAAAATGGCCTTTGAAAATTTACTTGGTAATCAGCTTCATCTTTCTGAGAAATACAAATACCAGCTCCTTCTAGACCACCTCAAACATCCAAGTGCATATAAGCTAGCCAGAGCTTACATTTATGATTCCCATCCATACTCTTTGGCCATGAGGGCTCTGGAAGCTAAATATGGACAGCCACGCCAGCTGATTCAGAGCGAGATAAGTAGCATTCTTAATGCCCCTGCAATTAAGCCTGGAGATGTTGATGCCTTTGAGGAATTTTCATTGTCAGTTCACGCTCTTATTGGCTTGCTGAAATCTCTGGAAGGAGACAATGGAACTGAAATGAGGTGTGGCTCGCATGTGGACAGGCTAATAAGCAAGCTGCCAGCTAACTACCGTGACTCCTTTGTGGAACACTGCTTGCAAAAGGGTATTTTAAGAGATGGAACGGAACATGGCTATACCCTTCAAGATCTTTCAATCTGGTTGCAGACAAAGGCCCACGCCAAGCGCATTGCAAATCGAGCAGCTGTCTTAAATGCACCTGACAGATCAAGGAGAGAGCTGGAAAGGACGAGGATTTCAGAGCCTCGAAAGAGCAATCCTAAACAGGTTACAATGTATCTCACCAATGCACAAAAGAAAAATGTTCCCTCAACATCAGAGCCCATCTCCAGCAAATCTATGAAGACAAAGAAACCCAAGTTCTTCCCATTCTGCCCTTTCTGCAACAACAAAGAACACTTTCTCAACAGCTGTCCAGAGTTTACACAACTATCAACCTCCCAGAAAACACAGTGGATAACTGACAATAAACGCTGCTGGAAATGTTGCAGGATCCATGCCCCTGAAGCCTGCACCCTCCAGAAACCCTGTACAGTCTGTAAAGAAATACACCTTACTATCCTGCATGACACCATTCCCGCAGTAAAGAGCACCTGCATGATTGTCAGCACACCTTCACCACACCTCTTCCTTGACCATCCACACAGATCCCCTCGGGTAATCCTAAAGGTGGTTCCAGTTGTCCTCCATTGGGACGAAAGGCATCTGGAGACTTATGCCATCCTGGATGATGGATCGGAGCGTTCCATTATCTTACCTGCAGCTGCAAAATTCCTTGGTCTTGATGGCTACCCTGAAATACTTAGACTGCAAACCGTCAGACAGGAAGTCCTTCATGTCAATGGATCCTCTGTGACCTTCCATATTTCTAAACCAGGGGATTCCTCTCCCAGATTCCAAGTAGAAAATGCATTCACTGCTAAAGAATTGAGTCTAGCAGAGCATTCCTGTCCTGTGGAGACATTGCAAGAACGCTACCCTCACCTAGTGGGTCTACCTTTGCCCCAGCTCCACAAGGCCCAGCCTCTTGTTCTTATCGGCTCAGATTACCCGCACTTGATTGTGCCCATCCAACCAATCTGCACTGGTCCAAGAGGAGCCCCAATAGCCGTCCACACTGCACTAGGCTGGACAGTACAAGGACCCATTGGTCTGTCCTCAGATTTGGCCAGGAGCCAACAATGCCTTTTCACAGCTACCCCTTCCTCGTTAGATGCCAATGAACTGATGAGGAACGTTGTGAAACTGTGGCAATTAGAATCCTTCCCACATCATAATGAAAGGGAAGTGACCAGGTCGAAACTTGACAAGTATGCCCTTCAGCTCCTGACCACAAAGACAACACAAGTGAAAGTTGACGGACAACTAAGGTATGCAACTCCATTGCTCAGACACCCTAGGTTCCCTTCTTTCAGTGCCACGCAACAAACTGTTTTACCTCTCCTCTTGAATATGGAACAAAGACTTATAAGAGATCCTTGCATGGCCAGGGTGTATAAGGAAGAAATCGGAAAGCTCCTGGAAGCAGGCTATGTCGTCAAGGTGGATCCTGAATCTGACAATGAATCTCAGGAATCTTGGTTCTTACCCCATCACATTGTCACTCAACATGGTGGTAAACATCGACTGGTATTTAACTGCTCTTTCCAGCACCACGGGCAGAATCTGAATGCCAACTTACTTGCTGGCCCAAACCTTGGGCCTTCTCTACTCGGGGTACTACTCCGCTTCAGGCAACAACCGGTGGCTGTGACCGGTGACATAAAGGGCATGTTTCACCAGGTGCGCCTTCTACCCATGGATCGTCCTCTCCTCCGGTTCATTTGGAGAGACCCTAAGACGGAGCAAAATCCAGGTGTTTACGAGTGGCAGGTCTTGCCATTCGGCACAACCTGCAGCCCTTGTTGCGCCATATTTGCCCTACAGCAGCATGCCAGGGTGCATCCAGAGGCAAATGAAGGGATTCTCAGGATCATCAAGGAATCCTTCTATGTGGACAACTGCTTGGAGAGTGTACCCACAGCAGAAGGGGCAAGAGTCCTAGTGGACAATCTACGGGACTTCCTCTCCACAGGTGGGTTTGAGATCCGCCAATGGGCTTGCAATATTCCTTCTGTCATAGAGCATTTACCCATCACAGCCCGATCTGAATCAAGTGAACTCTGGCTTTCTCACTCCACTGATGAACCCCATGAGCCAACCTTAGGCCTCAAATGGAGCTGTTGTCCTGACCTGTTGGGATATAAGCACAGAATTCCCAACGCACCAAACTCTGCAGCACCCACTCTACGATACATCTATCACGTTCTTGCAAGTCAGTATGACCCTTTGGGGTACATCCTTCCTTTCACCACAAGGGCCAAAACACTGGTACAAGAACTATGGAAGACAGAGAGAGGCTGGGATGATCCAATCGAACCAGATATTCTGGCTGATCAATGGAAGACATGGGAGAGTGAGCTTTGCTTCCTTCCAGACGTGAAATTCCCTCGGTGCTATGAACCATCATGTCTTGACCCCTCAACCACAAAAAGAGAGCTTCATGTCTTCTGCGACGCATCTGAAAGAGCTTATGGTTCAGTTGCTTACTTCCGCTCTGAAGATCAACAGGGGCAGATATCTGTGTCCTTCATTATGGCCAAGGCCAGGGTCGCCCCCAAAAAGCAGATTTCCATGCCACGGCTTGAACTATGTGCTGCCCTCTCTGGTGCACAGCTTGCAGCCCTGATCCAGAAAGAAATCACCTTACCTATTCAAAGCCTCACCCTTTGGAGTGACTCAACCACAGTGTTGCGATGGCTCAAGTCTGACTCATGTCGATACAAGGTGTTTGTGGGTACTCGTATTGCTGAGATCCAAGAGCTGACCATGATGGAGGATTGGCATTATGTAGACAGCGCCCATAACCCAGCTGATGATCTCACTCGTGGGAAACCTCTGTCAGACCTGACTCAGCCACAAAGGTGGAGCCAGGGTCCTCCATTCTTGTTACTCTCCAGCACCCAGTGGCCAGCTCTCGAGCTTGACAATGAAGAAGAAGATGCTTGTGAGTTAAGGAAACAGACCAGAGTCTACAACATCTCCTTAGATCCCCAATCTGATCCAGCATCTCCTGATGTTTCTCAGTGTAAAACATGGAAGGAGGCCCTCAAAGTAGTAGCTGATTATCTCACCAACTCCTCCATGTCAGACCCTAATTTGAATGCAGAGACAATCCTCCTCCAAAGAGCTCAAGAGGATGACTTCCCAGCTGAGCTTGCTGCTCTCCGATCTGGTAAGAGCATCTCCCCCAACAGCAGGTTGTTGTCTCTAGCTCCTGAGTTTGACCAAACTCTTGGTCTCATTCGGGTAGGAGGGAGGCTTCGGAGGGCTTCTAGTCTCGACCAAGACACAATCCATCCAATCGTCCTTGATCCCCGTCATCGCCTCTCCCAGCTGCTTATCAAGGATTATGATGAACGCCTTTTGCACCCTGGGCCAGAGAGAGTCTTCAGTGAAATACGCAGGAGATATTGGTTGCTAAGAGGAAGAGCAGCTATCCGAAAGCATCAACACCTCTGTCAGACTTGCCAGAGATGGCGTGCCTCTCCTGACATACCCAAAATGGCAGACCTTCCACCAGCACGACTTCGACTCCTTAAGCCACCATTCTGGTCAACTGGGATAGATTGCTTTGGACCACTCACTGTGAAGATCGGCCGACGGACAGAAAAACGTTGGGGCATCATCTTCAAGTGCATGACAACACGTTGTGTTCATTTGGATATCCTTGAAAATCTGGACACTGATGCCTTTCTCCTCGCCTTCCGTCGCTTCATCTCAAGGAGAGGTCGGCCCCATGAAGTCATATCAGATCGAGGCACTAATTTTCGGGGAGGTTACACTGAACTGGAAAAGTCTTTTAACTCCATGACGACAAGTCTACAGGACAAACTCAAGGACCATCAGGTTATCTTTCGTTTCAATCCTCCTTCTTCTCCTCATTTTGGGGGCCTCTGGGAGCGAGAGATCAGGTCCGTAAAGGATGCTCTGCGAGTTGTTCTTGGAAGCCAATCAGTCCCAGAAGCGGTCTTGCACACAGTCCTCGTAGAGGTTGAAGGCGTTATGAACTCCAAGCCACTTGGTTACGTTTCATCTGATGTCGCAGACCCTGACCCTGTCACTCCCAACATGCTCCTGATGGGGCGGCGTGATGCATCTTTACCTCAGGTGGTATACTGCAATGAGGAACTCATTGGAAAGAGGCGTTGGCGCCAAAGCCAGATACTCGCCGACCATTTCTGGGCAAGTTTCATTCGCCATTATCTTCCAAACTTACAAGTACGCCCAAAGTGGCATGTCGACACCCGCAATCTGGAATGTGGCAAAGTGGTATTAATCATGGACCCTCAGCTTCCTCGTGCTCTTTGGCCCATCGGAAGGGTGGTCCAAACGCATCCCGGACCAGATGGTCGGGTAAGAACTGCAGAGGTCAAAGTGGAATCCCAGACTTACCTCAGACCTGTTGCAAGGTTGATCCCCCTGCCGGAGCTGAAAGATGATGGGGCTTAATGGCTATGGAGATGGGATCAAAACTGTCAAACAGTTTTGGGGGCGGCAATGTTGTATTGGAATCCTGACTCTCTGCCACCACTCTGGGGAGACCAGCAATCACACCTGTGCTGGCTGAGAAATCAGAGCAGGTGCAATGAATGACTGCTTAGCAGCCCCCTTCAAAAGGGAATCAGTTCTCGGTTTCCTGTTTGCCCCATGACCCATGGACTTGCTGTCACACTTGCTGTCACTTTGCGTTGAATGTAAGTTTAAGTTTCAATTTAAAGGTCGTTTCTCCTTATTGTATTGTTTAACCTCAGACAAGGTTAGATAACATATGTTTAATTTTGTGGTTAAGAAATGTCTGAAGAAATTCAAAACGTTAATTTATATCATTATTTCTCCTGTGAACACTCCAGACAAACCACTGGAACAGCAACCTATGACAAAGCAAGATAAATAAAAACTGTTAAATGGACCCTTGTCTCCCTGACACTCATTTCACACCTCAGCCTGAGTCTGTGAGCTCCAGCCCTCAGTTTAATCGAACATAAATGTTTTAAGAACTGACAACCCACTGTTTATTATAACAGAATATTCTGTCTCAAATAACATATTACATTGCATGACAATGTTGGGAAGTGTCAATGACAATCAATGACTTCTTCGTTATAGATTAGTGTCTGAGGTACAAATAAAACAAATCATTTGATGGTCAGGATTCATCAGTCTATTTTGAGGAGGGGGATACAAATTTTGGCAGACGGGAAAAACTGTCTGAAATTATTTGTCCCCCCCTCTATTTATGGCTAAATGAGACGAAACTTGTTCATATTTACAGAGGTTATAGAGTAGTGTCTAAAGTACTTCTATAACAAAAAATTTGATGGTCAGGATTCATCAGTCTATTTTAAGGTAGGGGAGTACAAATTCTGGCAGACAGGACAAACTCTCTGAAATTATTTGCCCCCCGGTTAATTGCTAAAAGAGATGAAAGTTGTTCATAATCACAGAGGTTATAGATTATTGTGTGAAGTACTTATAAAACAAAACATTTGATGGTCAGGATTTTTCTTTCTATTACAGTACATTTCGAGAAAAGTCATAGACTTAATCACAGTCATCTTGGTATTGGATTTCAACATTTATTTTATCCAGTAAATCAGAAAAAGGACTTGAATTACAGCGTGTCATAAGTCAAATCACTTGAGGAAAATACTGCCTTTCTATCGTTCAGCACGACGTTACGACGTACAAAAGACTCAAAGCATTTATTTTGAAGGTGGACCATGTTGCAAAACCTCGTAGATAAATACAACACCAAAACACTGAGTATATAATGTAATATTTGTTACTTTAAATTTAGGGTGATGAAATCTAGCGCACTTTTGTTGCTCCACTTTCGCTGAATGCATGTGTGCTCCCGCGGCCAGGGGAAACAAATTCTGTCTGGGATAACTACATTGGCACGACACCGGCAACTTGGACTTCCCCCGAACATTCCACCACCTTCGCTTGAAGACCTGAACCAGGCCCATGTTAGCAGAGGTCAGGGTAGATCAAATATTCTGTGAATTATAACTCAAGAGACACATTTAATTATACTTTTTCATCAGACATTCTTGATTTTTTTTCCTAGAATAACCCTTGTCTTTGGAACAAATGAACCATGTGTCACCATATGTCACTCACTGTCTCACACAACAGAAATGCTCTTATTCCACAATGCAGTTGTGTCCACCTGATCCTTATAGTTATACAGTATTATATTATTATAGTAGTGTCATACAGTAGTGAGGGATGCCACAGGATGTAGCAGCAAATGTAATGCTGGTATTATGTTTTTGGTATGGACATGGTTTTACATTTTATAACAAACAAAAATTCTACATATTTGACACCCCCCTTCTCTCTTGAGTACTTATTCTCAATAGATTCTGGTTCGTCTTCTACTCAAACACTTTGTGGTAAGTGGGTGTGACACTGAATTATCACTTTATGGGAAGTTTTATTTATTTATTTATTTATTTATTTATTTATTTATTTATTTTTTAGGTTTCTATGACTATTCCTTTGTTTTTTTTCTCAGCTATTTAGAGCTGCCACATCAAGAAAGTAAAGCCAGAGTCATTTTTTTTCCTGAAAGTGAGGCTATAGATCCCAGTGCATAGCAATGTCTCTTCACAGGCTGATCACCTGCCCTGCATGTTCCACAGTACACTGGTGTGAACAATGTATCATCATCTGAATGGTTTATATCACTCTTGCACCAATCATATTTAGTTTGTTGTCTGAAAGTTGAGCTCAAGGCAGAAAAAATTCCTCATCAAATGATGAACGGTGCCTTTGTCCAATCAAGTCCTCTCTCTCATCCAATCAGCGATGGCTCACATCGCTGACCAGTACCTACCTCTTCCAGTAGCTTACAGTTTTTTTCTACTGCTTAAGCACAATTTTGAAGAGAGGGCACGGTTTTTCAAAACACTACACACAGTTAGCAGAACACCTCAGATCTTTTGCAAAATGAAACACTCTTGTAAAAACTTTACACTGCTTATAAAAATGATTTTGTTTCCATGTGAAAACACGTTTCATATGACTTAATTCTATCTGAACCAGTTACACAATACCGTGCTTAACCTAAATCACTTTTAGCAATTCTACTTCTCAGTGATTTAAGTGATGTCAGTGAAGTACACAGAGAAAGTGCAAATATACAATACAGAAAATTCACCAAATACAACACAAGACCAGTGCTGTAGACTGATGACAATATAATTTATTTCTCTAAATCAGTCAGAACGTCAACAAAAGATGTCCACGCTCAACAGTAGTGTGCATAACACACACACACACACACACACACAAATTACACACACAAACAAAAAAAAAAATTCTGTAAAAAATACAGTGACAAAAAAAGAAAAGAAAACCCAGCAGGGAAAATATTAGGGATTATCTCTTCGCCAAGCTGGATCATGCTAGAGAAATTCATAAACATCACAGGCCTACATCTTCACTAGCAGCTGGGTATGACCAACCTGTTTCTCTGACCAAGTGCACCATGCTGCCAAAGGATAAATTGTCTGAAGGCAGAATAACAGTACTCTCAGGTTCATCCCTTGGTTCCCTTATATTTTCTGCAACCAGCACATCATCCTTATATCGCATATGGATACGTAAATTGCCTTCATCAAGGCAGTAAAGGGAGAAGTGTGGTAACTTTGAAATGCAATTAAAAGGGTCCTGCGCACAACACAACTTCTTACAGTCTGATGGCATGTCCCTGCAAATCCTGCAGGTGCACCATGAAACTTCAGGTAGGTCAACAGAGGCTGGAGCATGATGTCTACGATGATGCATCATCAGAGCATCAAAAACCAGGCCAGGTTCTTTTGTCAGCAGTTCCATGGCTATTAACCTGCAATCCTCTGGCTCCAACTCTTGAAAAAGCTGCTGTGAGAACAGAAGTATGATGAGTGGAGACTGCACATCTAAATTATACTGTACATCATATACTCAGAAGTTGCTGTGTGATAAAAATAATCATTGTAGTACTAATCTATATGATACATATTTCAGAAATTATCCTTAGTGGCTAGTCTTTATTACTTCATCCAGCTGGTATAAAAAATATGTGGCATTAGGGTTGCCTAAACCAATCTCTTTGTAAGCCTGTCTCTGCTGCTGAACAGCTCCCACTCTTTCTTGCTGCTCTCTTGGCACATCTTGCATCCTTGCTTGTCCTCACCCCCCCCCCCCCCCCCCCCTCTGTCTGTGTGTGTGTTTACTGCACCTGTCTTGACTTCAAAAAACCCACAACATATTTTTTTTAGCTACTTGTCAGAAACACATTAGCATGGCACAGTATACTGTCAACTTTATTTGCTAATAACTGAAGATGGTCAAACTCACACACTTATTTTAGCCAATAACCTGGCAATTATCATAGATGCTGATTCAAATACAAAAAATAATGCAACTTGCCAATGATAAAGCACATCTGAGGTACCTCATCACTCATTTTCCTGCTTGAAGTCGGCTGCGGTTGAGAATGTGATCTCCATTTGCTGCCAGTGAGGGCCGGCATCTGCACCAGGTCGTGAGGAGTTCAAGGGAAGGGGCTTCGTTTGAATGTTGTGTTTACAAACACCAATGAAAAATCCTGCGGACCCTACCTTTAAGTTGCGCTGGATTATAAATTTATTTATTTCAAATGACTCAGTATGTTTAAAGTATGTTCATAGAACTATTCACGTCTAATTTTGATGAGGAAGTATTTGAATATCAGGGGGTTTAAATATTTTTCCTAAAACAGCTCATGTCTGTGACCATAATTAAGTTTCAGTTGCTCTTCAGTTGCTCTTCAGTTGCTCATGCTCACTCTGCCCCTCCCCCTCCTCCCCTGCTGAACCGTGACCTTTGCCAATGAGACCTGTGCTGTGTGACCTTAAATGAGCTCCATCTAATAATGTCCTCACTTTGAAAAAGTTATGGGGGTTTTGACACTACTTTGTGACTTAAATCCCAAAAAACTGTGAAGATGCGAGTGATCAGGTGCTAAACACCGGGAGCTGTCAGGTGGTCCAAGCCGGAGATCAGGTGACCTTCTTGCTGAAGCAACAGCATTAACAGCTGCGCTACCGCGCAGCCATGTCAATATCAAGTCAGTGAAAATGTGCGGTTCCCATCCAATTCAAGCTTGGTCTTCAAAATCATGTAGTAGTGCAGAAGTCATCAACAGTCTCAGGCAACATTTCATTGTTTATATATAATGAGGAATAAAAGATCACCTTAACATAGAAGAAACACCTTTGGAGAAACCTGGAGTCCCTCTCACAGTGTATGCTGTCAAGGAATTGAGTGGTTGAGCTCTTCGAGTTCAGCTACGATCACTTGTGCAGGGTCTCTCTTGCAGACTCTGTAACACCTGAGGTGCTCCAGATACCAAGCTGAGAAAGGTTCAACAACAAAGAATAGTTTGCTGCATACAAGCAACCAGTGGTGGACAGTAACAGAGTACATTTACTTGAGTACTGTGCTAAAGTACATTTTTTGAGTAGCTGTACTTTACTTGAGTATTTATATTTTTTGGAAACTTATGACTTTCACTCCACTTCACTTTCGACTCTACTACATTTCTAGGAAGCTTGTTGTTACTTTTTCCTTTTAGGTTCAGCATAGCTTGTCATCAGCTGTCTGTGTTTTTCGTTTCTAAAATGCAATTGGCCACACGCTGTGCCCCTCACAGAGAGGAACCAATCACAGTCATCTCTCACACCTGGGATGAATTTAAAAATATGTCTACAAGACAAATGTGCATCATCTTATAGGGATTTCCATCACTTTCCACAGACTTGGAAAACGCAGGGTAGATATTGTGTGGTTTACAGGTTTTGTTAAGGCCTGTGTTATGTTGCCATGTAGCCAAGTGGTTCAACAGGGGGATGAGTTCTTGGAAGCAGAGCTGTAGTTTGTTTGCTGTAATGGACTGAGCAGTAAACTTACAACTAAAAAATGCTTTTTTTGGTGGGGATGTTTAAATAAAAAAAAAATGACAATAGCTCTCCTTATTGTATTTGATAGCATTTTTATGCTGAAGTTTTTACAGGTGTTTCTATACAGTTTTTATAGCAGAGTGGTTTTTACATGTAAGTCAGTTCATCATGAGGTGGTTTCAGAGAATTACAAGGTTCTGTTAAAGCAATGAGAAAACAATACAGCAATGTGCTGATATTAGAAAATATACTTCTTACTTTTAAGTACTTCAGTATTTTTAAATAAATGTATTTTTGAATACTTGAGTATTTTTTTAAAAGTAAGTACTTTAGTACTTAACTTGAGTAAGACTTTGACCGAGGGACTTTTACTTGTAGTTGAGTAAGATTTGAATATGAGTATCAGTACTCTGACTGTACTCTGAAGTACTAGAGTTGAGTACTTTGTCCACCACTGCAAGCAACACATGGGCAATACCCTGCTTAGAATTCTGAGTCTCCTCTCAATCATTTGCTTGACAGAGGCAGTCAGAATGTCCAGGGAAACGTCTGATGCTCCTTAAACTTCCAGAGTTGGTTTAAACAGATCAGGCACATCCAAGAAGTGTGCCAACATAAGTTGGTGTCTGAGGGACAATGTCAAGAAAATGTTCTTGAAATTACTGACATCATGGAGCACTTTCTTGAAAAACACTAAGTTTAGCTTCAAAATGTATTGTCCAGATGTCCATCAGTGGCCCAAAGCAGCAGATCAAATAAGAAAAGTGTTCCTGAAAGTAGTGCTTTGGTTTGAGTCTCAGGCCTGGAAACACATTTAGTAGAAGTTTTCTGTGTTCACTTAATTTTCCTTCGAGATAACACCAGCTTTCCTCTGTAAATCTGGAGGATGCCAAAAGTTCCCCCTTGTCTTTAAGTTCCAGAATTAGACACCAAGCATCATTTGCAGATACAACATCACCTATGAGGAGAGCTAATAACCTCAACAGAGTCCAGTTCTCATGGCTGTTGCCTCCACTAGTTTCACTCACAAGTACTTTCTCTGAAGGCTTCTGTGGCCTGTTAGTTTTATGAAAAATTTAGAGGGGAACAGCTGTATGACAGTGTTCAAATAATGTAGCGTAAAGTACTATTTTTCAATAAATTTTTGAAACATAAACACAGCTTAAAAGGTACAATACCTTCCAAAACATTGTGTTAAAAGTCAGGGGCATACCCAGTTATGCAATGAAAGACAATGTTGTTTAATACACTTTTCACTTTGTCAACACTTTACAATTTCTTATTCTCCCTCAGTATGCAGGTATATATATATATATATATATATATATATATATATATATATATATATATATATATATAACAAAATAAGTGTGACTTCCTTCACATTTATTCCTTCTGAGGGGGAGAGCACGCTCACTTAACCCATTCTGACATCACAATTTGACATCACAATTTTTCACTGGCTGCACACTAACTTGTTCCAAGCCTCACTTCCATAAGACAAGCTTAAACACATCTGCCTTCTCATTTTAAACTTTCTCCCCACACCAAGCTGCACCAAATGCCAGCTCCTCTCGCTTCTTGGTCACCTCATTTTGCAGAGTAGGGCTTTCATTTCCTATATCTTGTCTGTCTTGTCCTGTGACTCCAATTTTCCAAGCCAAGCAGAACTGTGCCGCTGGCTGAATCTCTTGACTAACTGGAATGGAGTCTCTTTCTTCTACGAAAATCACTCTATCCTTTCAGCTGCCAGTCATCTGATCATAGATGCTATGCTTTCTCAAAGCCATCTTTCATGGAAGATGGTCAATACGTGAATGGCCACCCAAGTTCACCAGCAAACCACATCTTCCGCTTTCTTCAAGATCTATACCATAGTTGAAGCTGCTATCATTTGGTGCCACCAATGGTCCCGTAAATCCATCGTTATTCATTCTGACAACCTCGCAGTGGTTGACATCGACAAAGTTCACTCGAGTTCCCCATCCTTGTGCCCTTCATCCATCATCTTACCTGGCATTCTTGTCACACACCATTATATCCTCAGAGCAGCTCACATTCTGGGTCATTCCATTCCATCCACATCAATGGCATTCATAGATCTTACAGAACAAATATCCACAGCAATGGACAATAAAGAACATACAGTTGGTTTTTTCATAGATTTAAAAAAAAAAGCATTCGACACAATAGACCATACATTATTAATGTCTAAATTACAAAGATACGGAATCAGAGGAACAGCACATAAATGTCTGAGCAGAAAACAGACAGCAGTATGTACAAATAAACAGCACTAAGTCAGACACGTTACAGGTAACGTGTGGGGTCCCACAAAGATCAGTGCTTGGTCCTAAATTATTCATGTTCATCTGTGACCGTTATTTAATGTCACTGTATATCAATGACATTTGTGATGTGTCAAAGCTGTTTAATTTTATTTTGCTTGCTGATGACAAACTTTTTTTGTTCTGGTAAAAACCTAGATCATCTTATGGATATGGAATTGGATGCTTTGAAACACTGGTTCATTGTTAATAAATTACCTTCAATATTAATAACACTAAATACAAGATATTTACCAAGATAAAAGATACGACGGATGTAATGGAAATTTGAGTAATGGAGTTTATGAGAATAAATTCTTAGGAGTTACTATAGATCACAAACTGTTGGAAACCTTATGTTGATTACATTAAAACCAAAATATCAAAGTCAGTTGCTATATTGTATAAAACCAAAGATTTTTTTTTTAAACTTAAAGTCGTTATATATACTGTATTGTTTTCTCATAGTTCCATACATTACTTAATGTGTGGAAGTTTGGGGAATAACATACAAAACAATAACAAATCCTATTTTTTTTTACTTCAAAAGAAAGCAATCAGGCTTGTAAACCCAGCTGATTATCGGGGGCCACCACACAAATTATTTATAAATCTACATGTTCTAAAATTTTCAGAACTTGTTAATTTGAGAATAGCCGCACTGATGTTCAAGGCATACAAACAAGATGTTACCAGATTGTATCCAGAGATTGTTTAAGATTAGAGAGTGTGAGTATGAACTGAGGGGGAGTTGTATGGTCAAAAAACAAAGAGCAGAACAAATGTTAAACTGAGATGTGTTTCAGTGTATGGAGTTCATCTGTGGAATAGATTAGACACAAAAATAATAGAATGTCATACATGGTAGGTTTAAAAACTATTACTAACTAGTATTTAGTTATGTCTATCTTATTGTTATGTAAATATAAAGGAAGCTGAGTAAATCATGAATTTGAAAAGAGTAAGTGAAATAAGTGAAAGCTTCAGCCTACACCTTTTCAGTCCTATTTTGTTATTTGTGTCATTGATGTTTGTTGTTGCTTGTTTTTTGTTAATGCAGAAACACAATTTTTGTTTATTTGTAAATTTTTCACCATAATGTTTGCAATGAGCCTTTATGTTGAAAGTGACCAAAATAAACTGAACTAAACTTAACTAAATTGAAACATCCAAGCACCTGTAAATCCTTCACAACACTCTCCAACTTGTCAATGCAGAAAATTGCAATGCAAAACAGCAGAGGAACATCTCTTCGTCTCCGAATCCAGTCAAGCCGCCACACGCTTCTGGTTACACCAACACCTCAGTCAAGTTTTAGCTCAGTTGGGTATCCCCTCACGCACTTCTTAGGACATTCCTTGAGAATCGGAGTTGCCACTTCAGCTGCACTTAGTGGTATTTCAGAAAGCATCATTCAAATTATGAGCCGCTGGTCTTCCCGAGCGTATCACCTTTATATTCGTTCCTATCTTTCATTCATCCATCCATCCATCCATCCATCCATCCATCTTCTACCGCTTATCCGGGTCCAATCTGCCAATCCAGAGGCACTGTGCCCGATGTCCATGCAATGTTGCAGAGACATGTCAGCGAGGACAGTCGTACAACATCCAGAGCCTTGAGGAACTCAGGACAGATTTCATCCACCCCCAGGGGCCTTGTCGCTGCAGAGTTGTTTAACTGCCTCAGTAACTTCAGCCCCAGTGATGGCCAGCCCTACTCCAAGTCCTCCGGCGCTGCTTCCTCCATGGAATGCATGTTGGTGGAATTGAGGAGATCCTCAAAGTATTCCTTCCACCGCCCAACTACACTCTCAGTTGAGGTCAGCAGCTCCCCATCCCCACTGTAAACAGGGCTGCTTTCCCCTTCTGAGTCGTTGGAGTGTTTGCCAGAATTTCTTCGAGGCTGACTGGTAGTCTAGTTCCATGACCTTACCGAACTTCTCCCATGCCTGAGTTTTTGCCTCAGTGACCGCCAGAGCTGCAGAGTGCTTGGCCTGCTGGTACCTGTCAGCTGCTTCCAAAGTCCCACAGGCCAACCATGCCCTGTAGGACTCCTTCTTCAGCTTTACGGCACCGTTCACCTTTGGTGTCCACCAGCAGGTTGGGGGGTTACCGCTACAACAAGCACCATCCACCTTGCGCCTACAACTCCAGACAGCGGCTTCAGCAATGGCACGGCTGAACATGGTCCATTCAGATTCCATGTCCCTGGCTACCCCCAGGAGTAAAAAGTCAAAGCTCTGCTGGAGGTGGGAGTTAAAGACCACCCTGACCCTCAGCCAGACATTCCTAGCAAACCCAAATGGATAGTTTAGGTCAGGTCTGTCCAGAATCCTTCCCTGCCATCTGATCCAACTCACCACCAGGTGGTGATCAGTTGACAGCTCAGCTCCTCTCTTCACCTCAGGGTCCAGAACATACCGCTGCAGATCAGCCGATATGACCAAAAAGTCTTTCATAGATCTGCAACCTAGGATGTCCTGGTGCCAAGTGCACTTGTGGACACCCTTATGCATGAACATGGTGTTAGTTATTGACAAGCTGTGACTAGCACAGAAGTCCAACAACTGAGCACCGCTCGGGTTCAGATCAGGCAGGCCGTTCCTCCCAATCCCACCTCTCCAGGTCATGCTGTCATTGCCCAGGTGAGCATTGAAGTCCCCCAGTAGGACAATGTAGTCCCCAGTTGGGGCGCTTTCCGGCACCCAGGGACTCCAAAAAGGGTGGGTACTCTGAGCTGTTCTTTGGTGCACAAACAACAGTCAGGACCTGTTCTCCGACCCGAAGGCACAGAGAAACAACCCTTTCGTCCACCGGAGAAAACTGCAACACACCGGCAGAGAACTGCAGAGCTATTAGTAAGCCTACGCCTGCCCTCTGCCTCTCACCAAGAGCAACTCCAGCAAAGAAGAGGGTCCAACCCCTCCCTAGAAGGTTGGTTCCAGAACCCAAGCTGTGCATTGAGGTAAGCCTGACTATACTAGCCGGTATCACTCAACCTCTTACACCAGCCCCGGTTCTTTCCCAACCAGATAGGTGACGTTCTATGTCCCAAAAGCCAGTTTCCGTAATAGAGGATCAGGCCGTCAGGCTGACTGCTGCCCAATCCACACAACACCGCCCTCGACCCCTACGGCTCCTCTTGCGGGTGGTGGGTCCACAAGAGGATGAACCCATGTCATCCTTTCGGGCTGGGCCCCGTGGGTGGAGGCCTGGCCACCAGGCGCTCGCCTGCGGGCCCCAAACCCAGGCCTGGGTGAACTGGTTCTTGTTTATTCTCATCATTAGGGATCTGTGACCATGCTTTGTCTAGCCTCATCGAGTTCCAATCTTAAAGATCGGAAATCGGCCCAATCTCACTTCAAATAATCTATCACTGCTTTTGGGGGTCTGTCATGCCCAGGAGCTACAGCGGATTCCTTCTCGAAGCTTCCCCACAACGTCATACAACCTGCAAAATTCTTATTCATGTTATGGTAATAAAACAGCTTAATCGTCAAGTTGATTTGTGGTCCTTGCTAGTGAAGTGGAGCTTTTAGCAGAGTTTCAGGAGCAGGACCACACCTCAAGCTCACCCCATCGGATATTTAAACCTTCCTAATATACTGGTTCTGTTTGTCCTCGCTTTGTATGCCCCACCCTTCCCTCCCTTTCTCTCTTTATTTCTCACTTCTTTCTCCATAGTGTCCTCAATAGGGGGGTCAGTGGTCCCTGGGAGCTATGGTGGATTCCTTGTCGAAGCTTCCCGACAACGTCATACAACCAGCAAAATTCTTATTCACATGAATGTTAAAAATACTGCTTATTCGTCATTTTGATTTGTGGTCCTTGCTAGTGAATTTATGCTTTTCCGCGAGGTTCCTACAGGGCTACAGACTTCGAAATCATCAATGTAGACAGCTAAAAAAATGCACTGATCTTCCCAGAAAGATTGGGTTCTCCTTGAAATTTGATTCGTCAAATGAGGTTTTATAATGTCCAGGTTTTGATTCCATACTTGGTTCTTGTAAAATATTGTCGATAATATCACCCCTATTCAGCCAGACTCGTAGAGTTTTTAGAACTGGGACATAAACAAATGTTTTCAGAGATGACAAATCTAAAACATATTCACTTTTTGAAGTAGTAAAACCATTTTTTTCTGGACGCAGACACCCACTTTCTGAAATGGAGTTAAGTGGACTGAGGCTGTGTAGAGCATCTGTTACTAAAGTGATAGTGTTTTCATCAGTGTTACAACAGTGCTTTCCAACTACCTTTTTAACTGTATGCTTGTTTATGTCACCAATCAATATACCAGTTTCATAAAATTCACTGGCTATTTCCTGAGTGGCTGGTTTGAAAACATGTAAGACCGCATTCACAAAAGTAAAGATGCAAGCTATTATGATTACTGTGTGATGAGGTCAAAGTGGCACTTACTGCCTCCCTGTGGACATTTTTAGTTAGTGCATCTGTTATTTTAAGTTTTATTTTCGCCTGTTTAGTTTCACTCTCTCAAAGCTACTGCCATGTGCCTGCAGACCTGATTTTTCCTGACGTTGAGCCTTGGAGTTGATATGTCCGTAAGTTAAACATTATTATTGTTGTTGCAGAGCGAGATATCTTGGAAAATCTCATTGTATTTGATGATAAGTTGTTTAGTTGGGTAGATAAATATAAACAAACGCTGAAATGTTTGTTTGCTGAGCTAACTGGCTAAAAGTTGGTTTGTATCATGGCGTGTTTCAAGCGGAGACCTTGTAATAAGTAAGTTTTTATATGCTGCATAATTTGTGTGCTTACTAAACACTTGTGAGTTAATCAGAGGTTCTCATGTAAAGAGAGGATGAGGAATTTACAGAGCTTTTTTTATTTTATGTTGAAACTTGAGTTGTTGAACACACATGCTTTGATTTATGTAAAGTGTAATTTTATCCTCTATTTATGTTTTTGTACGGTTTATTGATACGAACTTTATGTATTTTTCAGTTTTACAGAAACAGCCACCAGTGAAGCCTCCTTGAGAACAGACATGGTTTTATTGGAGTTTTTGTTCGCTATCTGTCTAGCCTTGCTAAGGAACGCAATCGTGAGGACAGAATACAAGCCTTTCCTGATTTTTTTTTTTTTCAGTCATATCGTGGTGCTCAAAATCATCCTCAAGTGACACAGGAATATTACCGTCTCCAACATCTGAGTGCAATTCAGAGCTTTTTCTTTTTCCTCAGTTACACTTTCTTTCAGAATAAGTTCTGTCTCAAACTCTTTTAAAGTTGAATGTGGCTTGCAATGGCATTTATGTGAAGAAAAACTGGAAAATTTGTTTGGTTAGAAAAGGTCTTTCTTTGTTTTCAAAAGGATTGAAAGGATAGGTAACTGATTCCTTATTCCTCAGATGTTTACCGATAATATAATTGATAAAACCATTCCAATGTTCTCAAATCTTTATTTTTATTTTTAACACAAAATAATATGAAAAAATAAATTAAGAATTAATAAGAAAATAAATCAATCAATAAGTAATAAATAAAGAAAATAAGAATCAAAATACAGCAGATATAGAAGACTGAAGAAACCACATATAGTTGCTGACTAGAGAAATCTAATTATTATTATTTAGATACAATTGTCTGTATTAACAGTTCTTTAACCTTTAACTATCCGAACATGAATGGAATATTGAGCATGAACTGTTCTGAACATGGCTTCTCTTGCCTACTTCTTGCTGCTACAGACCTGGCAGCACTTCCTCTTGCATAGCTGAGCTACATTTGGCTTGAGGGAGGAAGCAGTTGAGACCCTCAGTAGCGCTTGAAGATGCTCATCAGTAAGTCTGGACCTGTACTTGGACCTATTGAAGTTCAAGGCAGAGAAGAGCTTTTCGCACAAGTATGTGCTCCCAAAAATGCACATGCAGTGCGCTTGAACATTCGGGAAACCTCAGGGAAATTGGGGGTCAATTCTCTCAAAAATTGCCCAAGCTTGTCTGCTTTTCCACTCCCCTTCCTGAACTTGGCTTTGAGTTCAGAGTTGCACTGCAGGTCAATGAGCTCCATTTGAAGCACAGGAGGGGCATCTTGCACATCAAAGGAGAAGGGGTCCGCAAAAATATGAAATGTGGCTCTGTGCATCTTGAAATCTTCAAATCTGTGATCAAATTCCTCCTGTAGCTTCAAAATAACATCAACATACTTCTCACCACTAAATGGTGTGCCCACATCCACGAGTGCCTTGCATGCTGGGAAATGGCAAAGGTTTGTTTGAGAGAGCTGGGCTTTCCATAACACAAGTTTTGTGGAGAATGCTCTCACGTTGTCATAGGCAGCACTGACAAGTTGCTCCTGGCCTTGTAACTTCTTGTTCAGTACATTAAGCTCATGTGTGATACCAACAAGAAAAGCTAAGTCCATGAGCCATTTGGGATCACTTAGCACAGGAATGGCCAACCCATCCTTCTCATGAAGGCTTTCAGTTCTGCTCAAAGCTCAAAAAAATCTCTTCAATACGTTTCCCCTGCTGAGCCAATGTACCTCAGTGAAGTAGAGCACATCCCCATATTCTGCCTCCTCTTTCAGTTTTTTTTTGAACAAGTGCCACCAGTCCATTTTTCCTCCCTGTCATTGATAGCGCTCCATCGGTTGTTATTCCAACAAACCTCTTCCATGGCAAACCGACATTCTCAATGGTATCACACAGCTGGTGAAATATCTCCTGAGCGGTGGTCTGGCCATGCATTGGAATTACTGTGAGCAACTCCTCCATCACTTCAAAACTGTCATCAACACCACGGACATAAATCTGTCAATTCTTTGCAATTCTACATTGAGAAACATTATTCTCAAACTGTAGGACTATTTGCTCACACAGTTGTTTACAAAGGGGTAAACCTGGCCCCAATAAAGTTTATCAGTTTGAACAATAAATATCTTGTCTTTGTAGGGTATTCAGTTGAATGCAGGTTAAACAGGATTTACAAATCATTGCATTCTGTTTTTATTTACATTTTACACAATGTCCAAACTGATTAGAAATGAGGTTGTATATCTGTAGTTTATAGTTTAAAATCTATTGGGGTCACTCCCTTTTGGGCTGTATTTTTCTTACTGTTATCATTTATCATTCATTTGAAACTCACAAAATGGGAGGCAGTAAGGAGGGAAAGCCTAAGACAAAAAATCCGGATTCGGGTTCCGGACCCCACACAAACATGGCAGAGGAGATTCATGAAATCCTGAAAGGCCAGCGAGATCTGAAAAAAGGTCTAGAAGAGAAGACAGAGGAGATAGAAGGGAAGATAGAATCGGTTCTCACTGAATTAAAAAACCTTCAGAGAGAACACAAGCAGCTGCAGGATTGCAACAAAAAGCAATCTGAGATGATCAAACAGCTGGAAGCGCGAGTCGAAGACCAGGATCAACAAACCAGGCTAAATGATGTGATCGTAACCGGCATAAAGATCAAACCGCGATCAAACAGACGGGCTGGAGAGCATGACAGTGATCATGACGAAGAGGACATCAAGACGGTGGAGAGACAGGTGGCTGATTTCATGGAATCAAAGAAAATCGAGATGGATTTCAACAACATGGAATACTGTCACCTCATGCCCTGGACAGGGGCAAACGGCGGGAAAACTGTGAAATTGAGATTCACAAACAGAAAACACAAGATAGCGCTGCTGAAACAGGGCCCAAAACTCAAAGGCACAACAGTGTTCTTCAATGAAAACCTGACCAAGAAAAACGCAGAGATGGCCAAGAAAGCACGAGAGCTAAAAAAGGCCGGGAAGATAAAAAGCACCTGGACGGCAAACTGCAAAATTCTGACAAGAACCAACGGAGAAGCCCCAGATCAAATGAAGACAGTGCTGGTCAAGAACATGGAGGATCTGGACAAATTGAACGCCTAAATAGATAAAAGCTTCAAAACCTCAACACAATCTGAGGAAATGGAGCTAACGAACTGTAACTTGGATCATGAACACTTGGATTTATCTGACAGGATCAAATAAAGGAATACCTGATGGACTTTAAGAACCCTTGTGACATTATTGCAAAAACAGAAACACGGATTAACGAAGAGAAAGGTATGGACTTTGAACTTGAAGGATATAACTTTGTCTGTATGAACAGAGAAAAGAAAAGTGGAGGAGGGATCGCACTGTTCATTGCTGATAATATCAAATTCAAAGTGTTGAAGGATATATCTGCAGCAGTTAAAAACATGTTAGAATGCATTATGGTTGAAATACAACTAAAGGAAAATTGTAATATTATCATCTGTTGTATCTACAGAGCACCAGGTTCAAATTTAAACAACTTCATCACATATGCTGGAGATCTTTTCTCAAAATTGTGCAGAAAAAGGGTTTTTATCTGTGGTGATACTAACATTGACTTACTAAACCCAAATAAACAGAAGCTCAATGAGGAGTTCTTAAACTCCTTGTACAGTTTAGGATTCGAACCACTTATCACTCACCCGACCAGAATCACAAAATACAGTGCTACACTAATTGACACCATTTTTCTAACGTGCTTGAGGATAATTTAATAAGTGGGCTGTTTGTGAATGACATAAGCGATCATCTAACAATTTTTGTGGTCTATGACCAGACCTATGAGGGGAACAAGATACAGCAGCTTCTTACAGACGTTCACAAAGCTGTTTGATAAACATTGCCCCACGAGAGTGTTGAAGTTTAAAAAACAAAGCAGAGAGAACAGACCTTGAATGAAATGTGGGTTGTTTGGTCTGGAAGACAGCAGGAAAGACAGAATGTACCTAAACAATAATAGTGAACGAAGTGACGGTCATACTTCTGTTAATGTCATACTTCTGTAAATGGAATACAAATGTATAATAATCTGATGATATGTGGAAAAGAGGAGACTAAATATTGAGGAAATGGGGACGGGACTAGATAAGCTCTGCTTCTCCCGTCTTCCCTTTCGGACATGTACAATTTGATCAACTATTGACAATGTGTGATGTTGTATAAGTGTGCTGACGTGCCCGAAATAAATAAATAAATAAATAAATAAATGAACAACACCTGCATTATACGTGTGGAAATCTACTGTATAGGACAACCCTGATTGTAAGACAGCCCCCCCCCCCCCCCCTTTTTTAAGATCAATCTTCAGAAAAAGACTCTGATAACCAAAATTTACTTTGCTTGAAAAAAAATCTATTTTTTATTGAAATTCTAAAAAAAAAACCCATTGAAATAACAGAGACTGCTTTCATTTTTGGCTGTAAATACAATGTCTGAGATATGTTTTCCAGTTGTAATACTGATGAGAGCTCTGCTAATGATGCCTTTCGTTACGTTTCTCAGCTGTTCTTTTATGGTTAGTATTTTTCAAATGCTCTTTATGGGCCATGTGCTGTTTGGTCATGCTGCAACTCTAGACAGCTATCAGCATGTGTCAATGATTAGACCCCCATTTTAAGATGACCCCACTTTTCCCAATATTTTCAATGAAAGAAAAAAAAAACTTGTCTTATATTCGGGTCAACACGGTAAATGTTTGAATATGAGAGTGTTTGAAATTGAATTGAATAAATGAATGAATGAATGAATAAATAAATAAATAAATAAATAAATAAATAAATAAATAAATAAATAAATAAATGAATGAATTTAAGAAAGTATTATTATCACATGAATGAAATTTAGAATAAATATTTTTACAAAACCATAAAGAATGCTAAATAGAATGGACCATTATTGACTACACATAACACTTTACTTTTCTCATCTCATCCCCCCCATCCACACCACATTCACACATCCACACCATGTCCACCCATCCACACCACTTTCATCAATCTACACCACTTTCGCCCTTCCATACCACTTTCATACATCCACACCACAACTTCACCACATCCACCCATCGACACCACATCTACACCACATTCAAACACTAATGATAGGGAGGCCATCTCTGTGATAGGAACCATCAGTTTTTATCACCAACCAGGGCTTGGGAGTTGGGGGTTCAGTGTCTTGCTCAAGAAAACTTTGGCATTAGACTGCAGAAAGTGGGATCAAACCCTCAACCTTCTGATTGAGAGACGACTGTCCCATAATGAAGGAACCAAGGAGGAAGAGGAGCCCAGTTTGAAAATTATATTTACAAAGAGTAATGAAGGTTTCTGCAGAGCCCACCTTTAATACGTTCAGAATATCAGATCATACTGAGCATCTGAGACCCCCTTTCTCTGTTGGTGCTTTGTCCCCTATAACACCTTTAGCCTGCTGAGCATAAAGGTCCCCTTTGGTGGACTTCTTTAAAATTCTTGAATATTTGTTCATCTTGAAAA
Organism: Labroides dimidiatus; assembly: GCA_030710495.1. Taxonomy (NCBI): domain Eukaryota; kingdom Metazoa; phylum Chordata; class Actinopteri; order Labriformes; family Labridae; genus Labroides; species Labroides dimidiatus. The sequence goes on along the minus strand of CM061150.1, from coordinate 31,558,860 downwards.
GAGATTTGAGGATTCCTGCTGCTGATGGTAGAGGGAATGTTAATGAGACACTGAAATCTCTAAAATAAATCCCTTAGGACCGTGGACCGTGCATAAACTCTTTTTCCCTGAGAATGGGATGGTGCTTTTTTGAGATATTGAGCTCCGGACTGGAGCTTGTCCACTGTCTATAAACACAACCGGCTATCGCTCAGCACAGTGCACACCAAAGTGTTAGCATGGAGCCCTCTATCTCTGCTCTCAAGGGTGGGATTACAGCAGGCCTTTTGTCTGTGAAAGTCTATAATAAGTGAGTCATTTTATTCTCTGAATGAACATATTCTCTTCTATTTGTCTGTGTGAGTGAGAGTGCACGGTGACACCAGGGTGACAAGCCCAACAACCACAATCCGCAGCAGTTCAAATCATCCATGCATCAGTGAAGGAAAGCTCATTATGCAGCACCACATTTTCCCTCCTCTTCTCCTCTGCTTCACACATCCTTCATTCTTTGTACATAAGAAAGACTCGACTCCCTGTGTTCTCATTTCACTTTGACAAACATGTCTGTTGCTTTTCCAAAGATATTTGGCTAACTCTGTGTGATTTTCCTGCTGACTGCAGCCAGCACATAACAATATGGTGAATGTTGTCTGACATGTACCACATTATACCCTGTGAGCCTGTGCAATGGCTTTGAATGAGTCCTGGCAGCACATGCAGCAGCAGTGGCCCAATGTTCTTAAAAAGCAGCTTCCAGTTCCAGTGAAAATCATGCAAAGCTGACAGACACTGACTACAAGAGTGTTTCTGTGAGAGCTAAAAGCAGAACCAAACAAAGGCTCATGGCTGAGTGGATATTAATGCTAATTCTGTTGGTTTGTGTGCTTTTAACCTGTTGGTTTTATGATCATAGAGATCATGACTGAGCATTGTTTGGCATCAGGATTATGCTGTTTATTACTGATCACAACTTGGTAGCCCAGTGTTTAATCACCAACTCATCAGAGCAAAGCGGGCTCCAAACATCACTTAACAGGAAGATTCAATTGTTTGGAGCACTGTAGCCCTGAAGCATGTGAGCTGTCTTTTTCTTTGTTTTACAATGTTTTACTTAAAATAAAACAAAGTAAATATCAAGGGTCGGAAAAAAAATCATGTTTTCTTTTCTTTTCTTTTTCAGTTATATGAATTTGATGCAACATGCTTTGAAAAAGCTGGCACATGGTAATGTTTACTGTCCTGTTTCATCAGTTCTGCTTTAAAAAATAAAATAAAAAAGATCAGAGGCCTGTACGATGAAGCTGGATTAACACATCAGATCTCTCTCCGTTACCTGAGTTGACTTAACGAGACATTCGCAATCCTGATAAATGGTACTACAAAGCTGGATATCAACTCGTTGAGTGAATCCAGAGTCTTCCAGCCTTGATCAGTGCACGCTCACATTAAAGGGGTGGAGTCTGCAGCGTCTGACCAATCACAAACGTGGAGAAACAGGAGAAACCCTGCAGGGCAGCCTACTTTACCATGGAGGAGCAGACAATTATTCTTCAAACAAGCCAACCAAGAATTTAAACACAAAAGAAACACTGTTACCACAGCAGAAGCCAGGAAGGAATGCTGGCAGAATATTGCCAACTCTGATAATATATAATTTGTGAGATTATTCAAAAATTAATTCATGGGACAATATAAACAGACAGCTTCTGATCACTCAATTTGACTTTATTACAGCACAGACATTTGAAGCAGAGCTCTTATTCAGTTCTTTTCAGGCTCCCCTCCCAATGAGAGTTTTGTGTTGAATATTAATAAATAAAATGAATATTAATTCCTCAACTCCTGTTTCTGCAGTTCTGCCATGTATGACCATTATTATTCACATCATTATTTCAGCTGTTAGTGCTGTTGCTTCACAGCAAGAAGGTCGCCGGTTCGAATCCCAGTTTGGGCATGGTGTGTCTTTCTGTGTGGAGTTTGCATGTTCTCCCTGTGCATGCATGGGTTCTCTCCGGGTACTCCGGCTTCCTCCCACAGTCCAAAAACATGCTCACTAGATCAATTGGAGATTCCTAACTGCCTGTAGGTGTGCGTGTGAGCATGAATGGTTGTCTGTCCCTATGTGTCAGCCCTGTGATTGACTGGTGACCAGTCCAGCACTGTAATAAATTACCAGCATTTCACAATAATTGACTGTATTATTTTACAGTAACTTGTTGTAATTAAGTTTCCCTGTAATATCCCAATGAATACCTGTAAACACTACAATATTCTTGGATTTTACAGCATTTTACTGTTATTTTACAATAATATCCTGCAATCCAAAAAACCCTGTTATATCACAACAAGGTCTGTAATATCACAGCAACACAGTAAAAAATGCAAGGACTGCACAGCATTCAATAGTAATATTACAGTGAAAAATTGAATTCAAATATTCCTTGGTAAGTCACATGACAAGAGGAGAGCGTTGAGCTCAGCGGAGGCGCCACTTTCACTTTGTCGTCTGGGCTGAATGGAGAAGGTGAGCTGCATGCAAAACGTCTGTTAATATTTACTTTCAAATGAACGTTTATATTTTGTTCGCAAGTGGCCGAAACTGTTGGAAGTTCTCTCACGTCCTACTGTATGTAAGAGTAATCGGCGAACGGTAGCTACCTAGTGAAAGGCTGCTAGTAACACCAATAGCAACTATTAGCACTATTAGCTAGCTAGCCAATGTTAGCGTTTGCCTGTGTGCTTATGCTTTTACTGAACTGTTTTTAAACGTTGATAAGATTATGAAGGTTAACGCCTCAGCATTTGATCAGATATACAGTACTTAGGTGAATTATCATATAGTATATCAATGGTGAAAGTGTTGCATGGTGGTCAACATGTTGGGCATTTTTTGGTCAGTTAATTAGAGGTCGGCGGCATAGTCCTACTCTATCGCGTCTATGTCCGGAGCGGTAAATGAGAGTGATGTATTTCAATATAATGAAAGTGGGACACTTCAACTTTTACATCGATCCCATCGGTGTGTTTGTAGTTATAAAGCCTATAAGATCGGGTGGCTAAAATCCAATGGGAACGCTGTGAGCGGTCACATGATCGGTCAAAGACGGTTGATCTGTTGCCTTGTATGCTCACTGTTATCAGGAAATCTCCCCTTAATCCCAATAAATAATGCATAAATGACCACTTATGCATTTGAGACCACTAAATGGGCCTGAGATGAAGGATAACTCGTGTTTACTGCAGAAAACACACAAAATTGTCAGAACCTCATGTAACTGTCAGGCTTGTACTGTGGCTCACTGCAAACAGAATGCTTTCAGGCCAGACATACCAGGCGAATGAGCCAGTTTTGCTAATAATATATTTTATATCATAGTTAGAGCCTTGGTTATTTTTCTCCCAATCCCCAAGACCGTAAAGAAAAGCTATATAACATTTAACTTCATGATATATTTATAATAATATATGCGTGAAATTAATTTTCGTTTTTTTCCCCTCTTTATTTGGTCATATCTATTTTTCTACATTCATATGACACCACCACAGCCTGCATGTTCTCAAAGCTCAGGTTGTTCTGAAAAATAAAAATATGTTAAATACTTGATTGTTCTTTACAGGGTTGAGGATTTATAAGAATTCATACATAAAGAGACCAAGAGGAAAATAGGAGTACATTCCATAGACCATTAAGATGTCAAAAAATGTCCATTAAGTTTTTCTTTTTTTCTTCCTTTGTTTTTTTTTTTTTTTTAACAAACCAGCAAATATGTACAGATTTCATGTTTTTACAGCATGCTGATGATCATAAGGACGAAGAGGACAGACCATCCTGGATTACTGTGCAACACTGGACAACCCCAGGATCCGTGATGTTCTGGCCTGCTATGATCCAGACTCTGATAAGGCTGCCTGCATCCTGCTGCTCTTAATGTCATACTTCAAAGAGCCAAAGGAGAAGTTGATGCTTGAATTTGATGTAAGGTTTTTTTATTCAAATATTTGAAATGCAAAATGAGTGATTACATTGTACGCTATTTATTACATTGATACCTGATTTGCCTCAGACCAATGAACAATATTTCTCTTTTAATGTTAAATCTATGCTATTGTGTGTTACTATGTTACAGCCATGTGCCACTGCTGTGGACATTAATACTGCAGAACTCCCCAGCACCCCCTGCTTGATCATTCAAGGTATTGTTACTTTGATCTTGTATCAAAATTTCCAACTCAGTATTTTTTTAATTTTAGGAATCTACATGACCACAATAAATAATAATAATAACCAGAAGGGGTTCTCTTCTCGAGCGAGGACCCTAATAATGACAATAATAATAATAATAATAATAACACTAATAATAATAATTACATTTGCATGGCACACTATATCTGAAACGGATCTCAACATGCTCATAACACATGATGTGGTATCTGTTCATTTCAGGTGACATGATGAAGCCCTCTGGGTGGCTTATATCCATCGAGGGACATGTTGTGATGGGCCCACACCCTTTGTTTTTACACGGAGTAGCTGCTTTCTTCAGCAGCTATTACATCTTCAACCTTGAGTATCCTGCCGCTGGATCATCAACGCTGGAGTTCATTCAAAGGTCTTGTATAAAGATCACATTTAATCTTGTATTTCAGATTATAGTATAGGTTTCCAACTCAGTGATTGTATTGAGGTCTAAAATGCTGACAAAGAAGGTTACTGAGGCTAGCCTGGTGAGACCATCCTGATCTCGCGAACTCATTTGATTTCGCTCTGCAGGTCAATCTGGGTATCTACACGTTACACTGACTATGTTCCAGCAAATACCTACCAGTCCAATCCCAGCTGTTTATTTTATTTAAATAAATTTATTTTGCGAGCTATGTGATTTCGAAACATCTGTTGTGAAATGCAAACGTACTGAATGTTTTCTTTAAAAGCAGAACAAAATGCTCTCAGACCCTTTATTGAAAAGGACGCGTTTGTTCATACTTCCTACAGGGTTGGGTTTAATTTACCAACTGGCCAATTGCATGAAGATGCATTTGAACAACATGCTGCATGTCAACAGGCTATCCTAAATAAATTGAAATTGAAATAGAGGGGCAGCGCACATTGCAACAGCCCCTTACAGTAGAAAAACAACATACAATGCCCAGACCACTGCCCAACCTAATATGAGGCACCCTGGCTAAAAATAATTTTATGGTGAGAGGAAGATCCAACAAGTTTGGATTATAGATCTATTAGGGTGTGATATGGGAAAAGGCACAGCTGAACACCTTGATAAATGTTGACTGCAATACATAAGCCTATTTAAAACTGACACTATCTTTGCTTATTAACAGGTGCTTCTTGGGCATCAATCCTGAAAGAGGCTCCAGGACCAAGAAGCGGACAACAATGAACCCTCATGTGAGCACCCTTTTGAGGAAACTAACAGACTTTGAGTGGGCATCATAGTTTTTTTTTCTGCAGCAGTTGTCAGGCTCAGTTTTGAGTACTTTTTTGTGCCTTTTTTTTGAAGACAACTTTGTATTATAAGATTTTTGCACAATACTGTTTTGTTGAATGTTTAGAATGTTTGAGACTGAAAGGAATGCCTCACCCCTTTGCGACATCCCTTCGCGACAGGCCTCATTCCCATTGTTGTACTGTTATTATGACACAGCTGGGTAGTCCGGACAAAAAGGAATAACATGTCTGTTGCTGTTATTGTGACACCGCTGTGGAAAGTTTATGACCAGGAGGTTTAATTTCTTGAATTTCTTGGTAGTTACGTTGAACAACCCCTATTTGTAAATAAACATGTCATTGGCCTAAGTGTGGTGGCGGTGGTGGGTTTGATTTTAATTGTACCGTGATTGTAATGTGTATTCCTGCTATGGCATTTTGTGGATGTTGCCTTTCTTACATATTAAAGTAAATTAGATGAAAAAAATAACATGTCATGTTTATGTTACTCTGACAGCTGGGTAATTGAATCGCAAGTTTCAGCACACATTCTGTGCATTTTAAGATGGCTTTGCTAAGTTGATGACTAGGAAGTTGAATTTCTTGATTTCTTGAATTTCTTGGCAGTTATGCTGAATAACATTTTTTGGTGGCTGTAGGGGGTTTGATTTTCATTGTACAATGATTAGAAATTTACAGTAAATTACTGTCGACTTGTGCATTACTTTCACAGCACACACTGTAAAAGTACAGGGTCCTGTTGTAATGATGTACAGCAAAAGGTTGTAATTCCCTAGTAGTGCACTGTAATATCACAGTAATTGCTTTGTCATTAAAACTGTGAAGTTACAGTATACAGTTGTGCTTTTACAACAATGCATTGTAATATCACAGATGTGAAATTACAGTAAATTGTTGTGAGTAAATTTCAGAGTATAATGCTGTAATCCTTGCTGTGAAAGTAATGCAAAACTTATCCAATAATTTATTGTGAATTCACAGCTAAAAATTTTACAGTGTAAGGATGTGAATGCACATGAAAATCAGGAAATATACCTTTTGCCATGTGCTAGACATCATAGTAGTGGGTGACGTTTCTCTTCCTGAGGAACTTCTGAATTTGTGGATGACGGTCAGTGACAATGCAGTCAAGAGTCACACCACGTGCATTCATGGGGTAGCTACGACCAACCTCATTGCTCTGTCACCCTGCAACAAAACCCCATATTTACATAGTATTAAAAAATGCATGATGGACATTCATTTAAAAATTTAAATTAATATCCTTGTTACAATTTGAATTCTAACCACTCACCTGAACCAACTGGATGTCCACAACAGTGTTTGTATTGAGGTCCATCATTATGTAACCCCCAAACTTTGCAGAATGCCCTGTTAAAACAGAGTTGAAATCTTGATATTACTCTTCACATTTCCAAACTTTCTGTCACTCTCCTTTGAATGCCAAAAAATATCAAACACCCACATAAACTTTACTATTTCAGTAAAATATAAAATCCTGGAGAGTCAGCCCTCATATCGCCACCATTTATGACTTTGTCCTCCTGACTGAGCCAATGCAGCCTCACATCCTGCGATGTTTCCCAGTGGTGAATGATTGCAGGCTTAATGAAGGCTCTGGCATACTGGCGAAACGTGTCGTACTGGAATAACCTAACCTGTATTAACCTAACAAGTATAAGGAAACTATGTTACCAACAGTAACTTACGTTAGCTGCCATGCTAAAACCACATTCAACAGGCTATCATGCAAGATAGGCATATACAGTCTAGAAACATAAATGTCACGTGTGTGCGGCCAGAAACACAAAGGGAGGACCCAGGTGCAGAATCCAAACGAAAGATTTATCAAAATAACCCTCAAACTCACAAAAATCCAAAAGGGCGAACTCAAAGCACATGAAACACTGATACTCGAAACGAGGAAACCAACTGGACACCTACACACAGGAACAGACAACAGGAATCACACACACTGAACTTAAACACAAATACACACAGAAATGAAACACAAAACAGGAATGACGCAAAATGAACTGACAAGGAACTCAGGAAGCACGGAGACTAAATAAACAAGGAACCAATCAGACACAGGTGCGTGACAAGACACAGGTGAAGCACATGAGGAGCAATCACAAAAGAGGGAAACTGAGGCAGAACTTAACACATGAAATGACAGAACTCAAGAATGCAACAAACACCAGGAAAAACCACCAAACAAACCAAACACCAAAAGACCACACTAAGAAACAAGAGGAACAAAAACAAGGGAAACACCAGGAATCACAAGAAGGGGGAAACCCAAGAAAACAAAACCAAACCATCACAATAAAACGGTAAAACTTACAGCTCCCACATTTGTAGTTGGGTCACGGGCAGTTGGTATTGTTCCATATTTTATCTTTAGATTCTTAGCGAATCCTGCTTTGTACTGGCCCTCGTTGAGAAAGCAGTCCGCAGTGAAATGGTGAGCACACACATACAACATTTTAAGAATTGTTGTGTATACTTTTCCATCTAAAATAAAATGAATCCACTGGGTTTTCAAAACCTCGGAAGAAGGAGGTAGAAACAGACTTTTGTGGAGCGGTATTTGCGAGAGGAAACAATGGCGCAAGTGAGGAAGTTTCTGAGGGAATGGCAAACATTTTTCGGTGCAGTGCCACCAACCTGGAGGAGGTGTTATTTTCCTTATAGATGTCATGAAAAGCTCCAATTGGCCTGTAATGACCACAGTTTTCTGAAAGGTGGGAGCAAGCAAGAGAGGGAGAGGATAAACTTTCTTTTATCCCCCCCTTGTGTGTGGGGGTGTGGGTATGTTGGTGTGTCCCAGTACCAGTAAATTGAATCTATTTGTTGTTTTATTCAAGTGCTTCTCCTTTTTTTTATCACATTACCAAAGTTGAAGATACAGATCAAGTGCTGGTCTTGACTGGCCCAAAACCGAGAGAAGACAGAGTAAAAATGCCCTTGAGTCTGAGACAAGACCAAGACCTTCTAAATGTGGTCTTGAGAATAGTCTCGAGACCACATTTTAAAGGTTTTTGACCGGTCTCGAATAGCACAACACTACAAGAGGGCCAAGGGAGCTGGCAAGGACCTGAACCAGGTCAGGGCGAGCAAACAGGACAGCCTCTGTTTTGTCTTCATTTAGTTGTAAGAAGTTGAAATTCATCCGTGTTTTTACATCACTCATGCAGTTAGCACAGCCTGAAGAGAGCCTTCAGTAGGGACCTTTAACAGTAAATACACCTGCACGTCATCTGCAAACCAGTGAAAAGGGACACCATGCTTCCTAAAAATAGAACCTAAGGGTAGCAAATAAAGAGAGAAGAGTAGGGGGCCCAGAACCAACACCTGGGGGACCCCGCATGTCAAAGGGGTCACTGATGATTAAAACTGGCCCATCTGCAAAGAACAATCTTTCAGAGAGGTACAATTTAAACCAGCTCAAAGCAGAGCCTTTGATGCCCACACAATTTTTCAAGGTGAGATAGGAGGACTGCATGATCCAACGTGTCAAGGTTGAGGAGAAGATTGTTAAAAACTTTAAAAAGAGCAGTTTCAGTACTGTGAAGAGACTTGAAACAGACTGAAACAATTCGCAAACATTAGATCTTTGTAAAAACTCTTGGAGTTGAGTAAAAAAACACTTTCTCTAAAACCTTAGAAATAAAGGGGAGTTTGGAAATTGGATTAAAATTAGATAAAACCAAAGGATCCATTTTTTTTTCTTTATCAATAGAGGTTGTACTCTGGCATGCTTCAAGGAGGATGGAACATGTCCAGAGCTGAGACATCGATTTCTGAAAGGCAAAATAAAAGACTGACCAGAGCTAAAAACCTCTTTGAACAAACTGACGAATGGACAGTTAGCAGGACGTAAATGTTCCACTAGTTTAGTAAGTCAAGAAAGAGAAATGAGCTCAAACTGCTCCAAAACAGCTCAGCTCTCTGAAGGAAGTGAAGGGTCCTGAGCAGAATGAGGGGGGGAGGACCTAAGAGTAGAAATCTTGTTGATAAAGAACTGCATAAAATCCTCACACAAAGAAGAAGGCTTAATACAGACAGCATTACAAGGTTTCTCCAGAGAGTCAAAGACATTAGCAGACACAAGTGAGGTAACATTTGGTTTTTGCAGCTTTCGATGCCTGCTGATAAGTCAGGAGATAGTCACTTAAGAGATCCCAAGACATTTGGAGTTTGTCCTTTTTCCACTTTCTCTCCGCTTGTCTGCATGCACATCTGAGCGCCCGAGTGGACACATTCAGCAAAGGCTCAGTCTGTTGCTTTACACGCCTTATGCCTCAAATACACCGGCTGTGCCTGCATTGCAGCTCCGCTCTGCTGCATGTTGACTGCATGTGTCAACTCACACCAGCTGCATGTTTAGTCCGACAAGTCCCAGGACTGACAGACAGCTGGAGTCGCGAGACTGCGGAATTCCTTCACTTTCCTCTCTGTTAATAATCCTCTCTTCATTCACGTTGTGCTGTTAAACCTTAAACTGTTGATTCCTGGCGTGTCTTCGCTCATTGTCGTTTTCGTGCATTGGTAAAGCTAAATACAATCTAGTTTTGACACAGTTTGTTTTATTTTGAAAGTCTCAGGCTCTTTTTGGGTAGGTTCCGTACACTACTTTCTGTCCTGCTCGATCTTTTCTACTCTGAAGTGACACGTCACAGCTCTCCTAGCAAAATAGGATGGCTGCGGATTAGCTGCAACCTGTCGGACCAGCCATGCAGCTGAGCTGCAGCAAAACGGATCCAGTGTAAGCTGCATTTTGCTCAGTGTTACTAGAGCTAAAACATCTGTGTGGACTGCCATCTCTGTCCCCTTCACCGTGTAGATGATTCAGAAGCCATATGTTCCGTTTATCAGTGTATTGATGTGATTGGATATATTCAAAGCTATACTAAATTCCAAATGAAAATGCAGTGATTTCCACTACAGAGCCATGTCTGTTTTTATGCAGACCTGCCTGAGGGTCCTGAGATCAGTATCGTTTTTTTTTTTTCTTTTTTTTTTTTTTTAAATCTTATCCAGATTTGTGCCTTTGCTCTGAATATTTCAGAGATATTTATCAGAACATGTTGCTGAGATTAATTTAAACATGGACAGACATGGGTATGTATCCTGTAGCATTTATGAAGTTTTTTTTTTCTCCAGTAAACAGGGTTTCAGTGCATTTCAGATTTTCACATTCTGCCTCTGTTACACAACTAATAGACAGCTCTATCTTTTCCAGTGGTTGTAATTTAAGCTCTTGTTATTTAAATACCTTTCTTCTATTGCTTTATGGAGTTTTATGCTGTGGTATTATTTAATTGAGTTTCCATCTGTGCATCTGCTTTATGATACATGAAGCTGTATATTTGAATTACACTATAAATGTAAACAGCTAGTATAATTAGGCCAAGCACCAAGCTCTTTGTGCAGCATATCAGTTACATGTGTTGTATTGGAACTCTGTTCATTGCACAATCCATATAACTAAATATATATATATATATATATATATATATATATATATATATATATATAAAAAAAATATATATATATATATATATATATATATATATATAAATATATATATATATATATATATATATATATATATATATATATATATATATATAAATATATATATATATATATATATATATATATATATATATATATATATATATATATATCCATGCCGTCAGATTTCCTCTGGGTCTGACCCGCTGATGACTGCTGGCCCTGTGCCAGTGTCGTAGTTTTGATATACGAGGATAATTTTACAATCGCCAGGCTGAACATGGTGCTTTATTTTGAGAAGACCGGAAACTCTGATCGTTTTTCGTGTCTCTCTTCCTGTTTGGAACGATCTGCTCTGTGGATGTTGACGCGTCTCTGAAGCTTACTCCTGCAAGAATAGACTTGCAGCAAACAGCCACGAGCAGCCGTTGGTAGCACCCGCCGGAGACGGACCGCGGCACGGGCTGTGTGAATGCACTGTTTGACTGGAATGGCAGTGAAATACAGCGCAGTGCACGGCGCTGACGGACCGCGGCGCTGAGGCTGTACGTGTGAATTAGGGGTTAGATGGTATGGCACTTTACGTTGAACTCTTGGTCTCTTTATTATTATTATTATTTTTATTAAGATTCTTATTACATAACGGCCCGATGAATGTACTTGAAAGAAAATACTGTGTCCACAAAAAACATCTTTTGAGCAAAATAAACAGGATTTTGTTGTTTAAACTTCTGTATGTGACTATTCAATGATTTAGTCTTCTACCAAAATCTGTTTGAAAAGTGTTGCCTCTGATGTTGAATATCGATGTAATAAAAATGCGATTAATTACAATTTATTAATTACAAATGGCATAATTAATTTGATTAATATTTTTAATCAAGTCCCACCACTAATATATATATAGTCCATACAGTCCATCTGCACAGTTAAAGGAGCATTACCACATTTCAAAGTGCTGTGTGCAGTCAAAATGTGCCTAACGGTGCAGACAGTCTGAGCTGCCTGCAGAGGGAGAATTCAGCTAGAGCTGAAGAGCAGCTTGTGGACAATCAGTGGAATGCAGTCAAAGACAGATCATGTGACCAACAGGAGCAGATATGGGATGTGTGGTTGACTCAGCCTTCTGTAAGCTTGACTTTTGAGAGAGACAGTTTTTATTTAGCTCTGGGCCGGAAGGAAGCTGATTGGCACAGTGCCTCTATTAAATATGGAGAGATAGGAAGTCAAATCCCAGATGTTTTAAAGCAGACTAGAGACTGGTAAAGGGATAACAACATTCCCACGGTGTCATTCAGTAATCTGGCTTCATTAACAAATGGGGTCACTGTCAGAAGTCCCATGATTCACTGCTGGATGAGTCAACACAGAGTCTCTACTGATCACAGACATGAAGAAGTCAGCCATCAACTCATCATTAATATTTAAAGTCCCAGAGAAAACTGAGGTCTGAACACATGGAGCAATAAAACCAAAGACAGGAGGAGCAGCTGGTTAAAGAATAAAAGAGCTGACTGAGGGAGTACACAGTTTGACTTTCTGACTTACTAAACAACGGCCATCACAAGTTCAGGCAGGAAGACTAGACACACATACACACAGACAGGCAGCGAGTGACAGCGACTGCTTCTCTTGCTTGCTTGAGTTGACTGTAGTTTATGTTGCTCTAATCTCTACTTCTCACTCAGTTTTCTTCTGTTGGTCTCTGTTGAGGTTTGTTTGGTATTTAAAGTTACTTCTTGAACTTATTTCGTGTCATACGCGATGCATGTGACAAGACGGGGCTGAAAATGGCTCGTGTCGCGCTGGTCAGTGCCTCTTACTTCAATTCGGGACCGTTTTCGTTGTCTCACATCTCTTTAGTTCTTTTTTATATTTAAAGTTACTTGATTAACTGTTTTGCAACGTACACGCAACGCATTTGGAAGCTTAAAGCTGTAAACTCCTTGTGTCGCGTGTCCCCCTAGTTTCTCCACGCCGGTCTTTTTTTTTTCTAACTGGCTGCATGATTTTAGTTTGGCTGGTGAGAAAGTTAGTTGGAAAGCTTTGCCCATTCTGAGCGCAGTGTTTTTGAAAGTACAGTTAACAACAAGGCATATTTTTTATTTTTTTGCCGCTGAATGTTTGCACAAATCACCTATTAAATTTACACACATCATAATTACTATTGTGATGAATAATAGTTTGAATCTCTTTTGAGGCTGTTTTTTTCATTCAAATGAAAAATAAATATAGCCATTTCAAATCAATTCTTGCCAGTTTCAGACTTAAAATAATGTTTGGATTTAAGTCCCGCCCATTTTCTGACAGACATGCCTACTTCTGGTTTAGGTCCCGCCCCCTACGAGTACAGATACGGATACAGATAATATGGATGGATAAACAGATACAGATACAGATACAGATAATGGTGTACTCGCTTATCCCTATTCGTCACTCAGAAACACTGCTGTCAGGGCTGGTCTATGATCTGACTGGACCACCACACACACTTTTTTTTTTATCTGCAGCTTGATAAAATGACAATGTCTTGACATTGTCTTTCATTCAGAAGGTTGAGGGTTTGATCCTAGCTCCTGTGATCCTCTCAGTCACATGCCAAAGTGTTCTTGAACATGACACTGAGCCCAAAGTGCTCCCACTTGGGTAGTGGTGTGTGGATAGATATGAAAGGTTAAGTAAAAATACTGATTGTTCCTGCTGTCAAGATCTCCCTGAACCTGAATGTGGTCTGGATAAGAGAGAGAGACTAGCAATGTAAAGTGCTTTGTTGGGCAGAAAGACAGGAAAAGAGGGCCCTGTAAGTACTGGGCCATTTACCATTTGGAGAGCAGCCTCAACAGTAACATTACTTTCTGTCAGCACAGATCCTGATGGCACTATGGTCCTATATATAGCGACCACAACAAGACAGTCAATGGACCGGTGCAAAAAGGTGGCAGATATCCTGCACTGCAGCAGCAGGAAGTATAACCTGTGATGCTCAGTACGTCCACTCACTACCCTGCTGAGCACCTCAGAACCCATCTAAACCATGAGAAACCATCTAAATCCTCAGAAACCATCTGAAACCACCAGTAACCATCATAAACCATCTAAAACCCCAGAAGCACCTAAACCAGTGCTTCTCAAGCTTTTTACACCAAGTACCACCTCAGAAAGTACTTGACTCTCCAAGTACCACCATGGGGACTGATATTAATCAAGTCGTACAGTAAGCCTGAGTATTCAGCTAAATCTATGCAGTTCGATAATGAGGTGAGGGTTTTATTCTCAATAAGCATTTTAATTATTTCAAACAATAGAAATACACAGTTTGAACATAAACACCATGCTTAAATGTAAAACACTAAAAAGATGTACCACAAAAACGACTAGGAATACTTCATACACAAGCATGAGCATGCAGACACGATCACTGCAAACGCTCCTCTTCATAGTTATTTTAAACAATAACGGGGGTGTTCGAAGGCTGTAACGGACAAAATAATTTAACGTGCCAAAAAGTCACTAAAGTTGTAATCCTGTTCTCTGTGTCTCATTGTGCAGACTCTGGTGAGACCACGCTTCATGTAAACAGACACTTCAGGGGGATGTAGGCAGGCCATGCATGTGCCTAAAGTTGGTTCATGTAAGAGTAGTGTGACCGCAGGCCATTCTAGCCAGTGGAGGAGTAGTGCTGGGGGGGTTGGAGGGGCAATCATGCTTGTTCAGCACCACTACCACACTTTGAGAAAGGCTTATCTAAACCATCTGAAACCATCTGCAACCCTCAGAAACCATCTAAACCATAAGAACCATCTAAACAATAAGAAACCATCTAAAACCTCAGAAACCATCTGCAATCATTAGAAACCATGTAAACCATCTGAAACCATCGACAACCCTCAAAAACCATCTGCAATCCTCAAAAACCATCTTAACCCTCAGAAACAATCTAAACCATTTAAAACCATCTGCAACCCTAAAAATCCATCTAAACCATCTGGAACCATATGAAACCCTTAGAAACCATTTAAACTGTCTGAAACCATCAAAAGTGCGAGAAACCATCTAAACCATCAGAAACCATCTTCAATTCTCAGAAACCATCTGAACCATCTAAAACCATCTGCATCCCTAAGAAACCATCTGTAATCCTCAGAAACCATCTTAACCATCTGTAACCCTCAGAAACCATCTTAACCATCTGCATCCCTCAGAAACCATCTGTAACCCTCAGTAACCATCTGTAACTGTTTAAAACCCTCAGCTCCTTGTTGCTCTGGTGTCTGAGTCCAATCAAACATTCTGATCATGACTTTTGGATTAAATATTTTCACTCTGGGTTAATTAGAAAAAAATCTATTGTTATTCATTGTAGTCCACAATCTTCCACTGTCATTCACTGTCGTCCATTGTCGTCCACTGTTGTTAGTTGTTATCCACTGTCATACTGTCATTCACTGTCAACCACTGTCATTAATTGTTGTCCACTATTGTCCACTGTCATTAATTGTTGTCCACTATTGTCCACTGTCACTCACTGTCTTTCCCTGTTGTCTACTGTTTTCGACTGTCATTCATTGTCATCCACTGTCGAAGTGTCCTTCAGACTGTGAATGGGTTAGATAAAAAACTGATGGTTTGTAGCTTCCTCCTCCCATCAGTGTGTGAATGTGGTGTGGATGGGTGAATGAGATCAGCAGTGTAAAGCGCTTTGAGTGGTCAGAAAGACTAGAAAACTTCTATATAAGCACTGGTCCATTTACCATTTGGTCCATTTACTGTCAATCAATCAACATCCTCTTCCATCCACTGTTGTCAACTGTGGTCCACTGTCTTCCAGTGGTGTCCACTGTTGTTTATTGCACTCCACTTTTATCAACTGTTGTCCATTGTAGACCACTATCCTCCACTGTCATTCACTGTCGTCCTCTGTCATTCATTGTCTTCAGCTGCTGGTCATTGTCTTTCATTGTTGTCCACTGTGGTCCACCTTGGTCCACTGTTGTCCAAAGTTGTCCATTGTCGTCCACTGTCATCCACTGTTGTCGACTGTTGTTCACTGTCATCCACTGTCTTACATTATTGTTCACTAACCTCCACTGATGTTCATTGTGGCCCACTGTCATCAACTGTCATTTATTGTTATCCAATTTCGTCCTCTGTGATTCACTGTCATTCTCCGTCATTCATTGTCTTCTACTGCTGTTCATTGGCTTTCATTGTTGTCCACTTTAGTCCACTTTAGTCCACTGTGGTCCACTGTGGTCCACTGTTGTTCACTGTTGTCATCTGCTGCCCACTATTGTCCACTGTTGTATTTTTTCATTCATTGTTGTCCCCTGTGGTCCACTGTCTTCTACTGTTGTCTGCTGTCATTTACTGTCATTCATTGTCATTTCTTCCATCCACTGTTGTCTACTGTGGTTAACTGTCTTCCACTGGTGTTCACTGCCGTTCATTGTCCTCTATTTTCATCGTCAACTGTCATTCACTGTCATTCACTGTCATCCATTATCGTCCACTGTCATTCACTGTTGTCCACTGTAGTTCATTGTCATTCATTGTCATCCACTTTCATTCACTGTTGTCATTGTTCTTTACTGTCGTTTACTGTTGTTCATTATCCTCTACTGTCGTCCACTGTCATCCACTGTTTTCCCCTGTGGTCCACTGTCATTCTCTGTCGTTAAATATTGTCCACTGTCGTTCATTGTCATTCATTGTTCAAATCAAATTTTATTTATAAAGCACTTTTCATACAATAAATGCAGCACAAAGTGCTATACATGTTAAAAACAGCCCCCACCCCCCATTCAGATTCCACCCCAAAGCATACCCCCCCCCCCCCCCCCCACGCACACACACACACACACACACACACACACACACACACACACACACACACACACATAATGTGTGATTTAAATCGTGATTTAAAAACGTGTGGCTGAGTACAGAGGAGCCAGGTCAGGAAACGCCAGGAGGCCAACTGCACTGGGCGGCACCCATGGTCCAAAGCCAGGACGCCTCCACCCGGGCATGCCTCGCTACAGGACCAGCAAGGGGTCCACTGCAGCGAAGCACTGCTGCAGACCCCCCCACCTGTCCAAGACGACGCCCACCAAAGACAGAGACATCCCAGCCAGAGCCAACAGCGGCCCCCAGTGCAGGCAGCCCCCACAGACGGGGGCCATAATGTTGGAAAGATGCCTCACCGTGAGTCCGTGTTCGAGCTTTAGGAATTATCAAGAGGCCAGTGCCAGAGGATCTCAGGGTCCGCGAGGGTTCATATGGCAAAAGTAATTCAGAAAGATAAGAAGGTCCAAGACCCCTAAGGCATTTGAAAACCATTAAAAGGACCTTAAAATCAATCCTAAAACACACAGGGAGCCAATGCAGTGATTTTAAAACCATTCATTGTCGTCCACTTTCACCCACTGTTTTCCACTGTTTACAACTGTGGTCCACTGTTTGTCCACTGTAGTTCACTACACTGGGTCGCTGGTTCTTTGATAGGCCTGATCACTAGTGATGGGAAGTATGCCTCTTTTCGGAGAGCTGGTTCTTTCGGCTCCCTAATGGCTCTTAATTGAGTATTATTTGTAGCCTTGTATTTTAGCATAACCTGGCCCATATGAATGATTTATTCATTGATAAACCCTTTTGCACTCACTTTTTTTGTATGTGATGCCTGATAATTGCCTCATATTGTACATTTGTCCTGTTACAAAAGCGGCCATGTCTACCTTTATAAAACTTTTTTTAAATAATTTAAAATATTTATATTTCATTTTTGCTCAAAAATCATATGAACAATAGTTGTTGATTTAAATGCAGCTTTGTTTGCACCTCACTTTATTCCTCACAGCTGTCTAGTGTCTTGCTTACTGAATGAGGTAAAGTGCTTTACCTGACAAAGCGTCCCCCTCTGCTATCACATAATGGTATGATCCTATATCCTTACATGTAATCACATGCATGACTACTTGCTTTTAATCAAAGCAAAGTTGTGCCACAAGCAGAGCTGAGCAAACAAAGGAAAAAACTTGGGAGACGGCTCTTATGATTCACTACAAAGCATCGGCTCTGAGCCACATCTTTTGAGCATGACACATCACTACTGATCACACAAACGTTTTTTTTTTTTTTTTTTTTTTATATAATGAATCTATCCCACCAACATCATTCTGTTACCAAAAATGCTGACAGAACCACTGAACTGGTCCTCAGCTGAACACACTTTTTTAAAAATTCTGATGCCTGAACCCTCCACTGCAGTTTCTGCAGAGAAAGTTTTACATATGCAAGTAACAGTTTAAAAAATGTCCTGATGAGATGTGGGAATAAGAAGATCAAACAATTCAACAAATATTGAGCACAAAGCAGAAGAGAAGAGTGGCAGAAAAGTTTGAACAACCCCAAGTGATGATTCAGAGGAGGAGGAGGACTGCACCAGCAGGAAGTGAAATCTGCTTTCACCACTGCTTGATACCAGAGCATCATCTATAATACATCTGCGACACGCTGCAGAGATGAGGATCCGGGGGGAAAAGGGCCGTGCTGCTAGCTGTGCTGCTAGCTGCGCTTACACTCCTCCATGGTTTTTACACTCATGGGCCCTGCATAAACTGATGAGGGCTTGCCTTTGCACTTTTGAACCTTAAGAGTGAACGTTGTGTTGAGTTTTAATTGTTACCCAGCTTCATAAATCTATATGTCTCGTCCCATACGCAAACTGTCAGTTTAAAAGCTGCCATCAGGACTTTTGTTTGGCAATTTTCATCAACTCTTAAGTATTCTCTCTGTCTAAATCTCTACAGAGAGAGCAAAAGCATCCATTCACAGAGAAAATTCCCATGCAGATCATGATCCCACAATGACTGACAGTTGAAAGGTTCATAATTGAATATGTGCTGCAGAAAACAAAGAAATTAGACCACACAACAAAACTATGGCTGCGTATCCCCTCAGCAGACTGTCTTATGTAAAATGAGGACACATTTTTATTTCCGGAGGGGTAAGCTGAAGAAAGGAGACCTAAAATCTCCTGTGAAACTGTGAAATCAATGAATCAGGACAATTTTTCTGCACATTTTCTCCTTCGCCCAGCTTCCTCCCCTTCACACACCTTTGACAGAGGAAACAGTGGGACCCAAAGAGTCTCCAGAAGGGGATGAAATAGAATCAGTTAAATCTGCAGAGCACTCCATCAATTCAATCTGCTCTGAAATAATCTGTTTGTTTTTCTTCTTCTTGGTTTTCTGTGTTAATATTGTTGTTGGTTTCTGTTTATGTGGTTGTTTGTTAATGTTGTTGCTGTTGTTTTCCTTCTGTGTTAATGTTGTTTTTCTTGTTTGTTTCTGTGCTGTTGTTTTCTTCTGTTGTTTTTGTTGTTGCTCTGTTGATGGTTTTGTTGTTTATTGTTTTTGTGTTGTTGTCATTTTGTTTCTGTACTGTTGTTGTTCCTGCTTTTTGTTGTTGTTGATTTTTGTTGTTGCTGTTGTTGTTTCTGTATTGTAGATGTATTATTATTTTGTTGTTGCTGTTGTTGTTGATTTTTGTTGTTGCTGTTGTTGTTTCTGTATTGTAGATGTATTGTTATTTTGTTGTTGCTGTTGTTGTACCTGCTTTTTGTTGTTGATTTTTGTTGTTGCTGTTGTTGTTTCTGTATTGTAGATGTTTTGGTATTTTGTTGTTGCTGTTGTTCTTGTTCCAGAGGCCTGTACTATGAAGCTGGATTTTCTCTTAGCGAGGTAAATTCTGGGTTAACCCTGGATTTTCTGTCCTACGAAGCTGGTTCACTTCTTACCGGGATGAATCACCGTGGTAACATATGCTGAACGGCTAACCTGCTCCAGAGCAGGTTACGATCTTGAAATCAATGAGTTGAAAAACAACACCCTTTGACCAGTCAGCTTTCTTGGAAAATAGTCTGCCCATTTTTTGAAGATACTGTCGATGCTGGTGCTCAGAGCACTTAAGAGAGAGAGAGTTTTCAGGGACAGACCCTGCTTTTCGATGTTCACGATGTCATCCTGTACAAGAGATTCAGATTTTCATCAAATGGACTGAATTTTGGATAATCTCACGAGAGAGTCACAGTTTTCTGCCAGCATTCCTCACTGGCTTTTGCTACAAAAACAGTGTTGCTTTTGTCCTGGATGACATGTTTAAATTCTTTGTATTTCTAAAGAATAATTGTCTGCGCCTGCATAGCAAAGTAGGCTGCTCTGCAGGTTTGTGATTGGTCACATGCTGCAGACTCCACCCTTTTAATGTGAGCGCGCCCTGAGGCCTGTGTAACAGAGATTGATACTTTAAAAATATACGTCATCTATTTGTCACTAGAAGAATGCCCGCACTCTTACCTTTAACAAACAGAGTACAACATATTCTCAAACAATCATTAAAATTTACCTCGGAGCACCACCCAATTTTAAGAAAACAGGGAAACTTTGGAATCATATAATTTTTTTAATTAATTCTTATTACTAAGATAATTCTTAGAAATACTTTATCAATTCAATTCTCAGAAATCTGAAGCCTGTTATATCTGTTTGAATCCGTTTTGCAGAGGCTTTTCATGTTTCCATACCATATGAAGAAAGTTTATTGACTTAATAAAGTGTAATATAAGCAGAGATATGAGACAATGGATTATATGACGTGATAAATGGAGTATATGAACCCAAAAAAAGAAACCCGCATAACCTAACTTATTCCACCCCAAAATTTCTGATGGAAAGTAAAGACCACGTAAGCAGGTACTGTACAGTGGGCCTTACTGAATGAGGCGATGGAGTCTGGGGACAGACGATGTTGATGATGCGTAGTTGAGGTTCGCTGGAGTTGAAACTGCAGTGGCGAAGACTCAGAGCTGGAAGATGCTGAACCCTGAAGATAGCAGCTGCAGAGGCCCTTCAGCTTCAGACATCCAGGATAAATGAGTGAGCTCAGCTCAGCGAATCCAAAACAAGAGCATCTAGGCTTGATTGGTTGCACAAAGACAAAGCCTGGATGAGCAGACATGGATTCATCAATTTATTTTATCATTTACTGAATTTCCCTCTGGGATTAATAAAGTATTTCTGATTCTGATCAAGCCAGGTGAAACCAATGGATCAGTGCGTGCATGCGGCTTCCTCAAATAGACTCTGCCATCGATCACAGTCATCGATTCACCATGACAACGAGAGAACGAGAACTTTTCAGTCAGAGACAGAAATCTTAATGGAGGCTTATACGAGAAAGTAAAGAACCATATACAAAAATGACAACACTGCAACTGTTATAGAACAACGACAGAAGCATGGCAAAGCACTGCAGACTGCTTGAATGTGTAAGTATTGAGGAGAAACACTCACTCCTCTACTGAAACATCACAATTACAATCCAAAGAGTTACATAACAGCTCCGAAAACATACCTGGGCTCTGATTATGGATGAGAAGGAATTGTATAAATGTCACTTCTGTTATGGTTTTGTAAAAACCTGCTGATCAAAAACCAGAACCCAGAATCGAAGCAGAGGCAGATGGCACATTAAAAGGGGCTTTATTGCTCCAAACAGTGATTCAAAAGATCCACAAGGGTAAACTGCAGAGTGAGTTCACAGGGAGAGTTGTGGATGGGTGGGTGTAGCTTGGCTGCAGGAGTTCTTCGGGAGGCACTGGAGGAGACGATAGAAACAGGTAAGAGGTAAGTCCAGAAGAAACACAAAAAGCATTCAATGCTACAGATACTGCTGATACTCATCAGGAGTAGTACCACTCGAGAAGCTTGAATCCACTGGCACCAAGCAGTCACTGGAAGAGGCTTAAGAAGCTGGTGCCGCTGATCACTGATTTGCAGCAGGTGCGCGCAGAAAACCACAGCGAACTCACACAGGGAAGGGAGGAGGGAGGAGAGAGAGCGTGGTGCAGCACACCATTCACCAGGATCATGACAACTTCATCAGATTCTAAAATCTTATCTTAGCTCCTCATGTTGTTTCATTAGACTATAGTTTTGTTGAGTGTGTGTTTGTGTATGTAGATGAAACATGACAGGGCAGATTTTGTGAATAGAAATCCCTCCACAGCATTAACATTCAGGTGAACATGTCTTTTTAAATTTGTTAGTTCATGCTAGTGTTGTGCTACCCAAGACCGGTCTTGGTCTCGAGACCAGATTTTGAAGGTCTTGGTCTTGTCTCGGACTTGAGGGCATTTTTACTCGGCCTTGTCTCAGTCTCAGGCTGGCCGGACTCGGGATATTCTGTCAAGACCGGTCGAGACCAGCACTGATCTGGTGATCAGTGACTTTGTTAATGTGATAAAAAAGGAGAAGCACTCTAATAAAACAACAAATAGATTCAATGCATGTGTTATTTCCGCCCGTAATGACTGCAACCTTCCCGGTGTTGTGACTGAGGGACACACACACACACACACACACACACACACACACACACACACACACACACACACACACACACACACAAGCGAAAGTGAAAGGTGGGAGACGTGAGCAAGGAGAGCCCGGAGCATGATATGTACAAGACATACCTCTCATTCAACTGACAAATTAACATCTTATTATGAGATATTTAAAGTAATTCTGGGCTTATCAGTGCCGGCCCGATATTTACGATACAATATTACGAATGGCCGTATGCCCGGGGCAACTTCAAAAAGCCGACGGGCAAACAAAACTCATGAAGACATGCCTGATTGGGCAAGCACGACTCTGAGCTTTTCTATTCATTATTTGTATTATTTTCCTCTCTCGTTTCTCATACGGCACTTTAAATCTTGTCTTTTCAGGAGTTTTTGGACCTTTTTTTGGTTCACGCGCAGATTAATAATAGTGTGATTGACACACGTGCGTAAAACCTGCTGCTCTTCAAAAATAATACCCGGATCGTTTTTTGTCTTTAAATAGTGAAGAAATAAAGATCAGTTTTTTTCTCAGAAAACACTCTCTACCAAAATAACTCCTCTTTTTGGTGATATGGAAGGATCAGGATTTATTAACTGTGGGGAGGGAGACTTTAAATGGAAAGAGAGTGGCGCTGTGAATGTCTATAGTGAATGTCTTGAGTTGTTTGTGTTTTACCTGAAGAACACTTGTGTCCTGTCTTTCCCTGTAACTCCATCTTTTCCATGAGCTGAACCCTCCGTTTAGCATAAATCCATCCACTGATGAGCAAAGCAGCATAACGTCACTGCAGAAGGGCACGGGCTGACAGCAGGGGCGTGTCCAGAGCTTTTAGACTGGGGTGCCCTAACCAGGGCATTGACTTATGCAGCAGTGGAGATTAATATGTGAGCCCACACTCCAATAAACAGCATTTATTTTTGCTCACTCGTATGTATGTATTAAAATAACAGAATTAAGCTTTGACAAATGTGAGATAGAAATCAAACTAGATTTAAACAAAGCATTAAAAAAATAACATTGAAACTAAAATTTAACCAAATTGTGTACTGAAAATACTTCTGTACAGGCTTTCTTTAGTTCTACTTTAACATTCAAAACATAAACTCAATACTTGTTTTTTTTTTGTAATTAAGAAGTACGTTTTTCACAACTACCAATAATCAGTTTATATTCTTTTATAACAAACCATGTAGACTAACTTTATTATATTCACAATCGCAAAATTGTCCAAAATAATTGCAGTTAGACAATTTTGCCAAATTGTGCAGCACTATCTCTGAGTTTGTATTCTTACCCTATTAGTGTTGCAAACAGGGAATTCCTGAGTTTAAATTAATTCAGAGAGCTGCCAGGTGAGCTAACATATAGAAAATAAATACAGTTTATTATGAAAAAAAGTGTTGTGTATCACTTTCCACAGCTGACAGGCATGATGGTTAAGGTATGATACTAGCAAAATGTATGCACCTGAAGACCAGAAAAAGTGCCTCCTAGACAGGGCAAAGTAGGCAAAAACCTTAATATCATACCCTGAAATGGCTTTCAAATATGTGCAAGATGGTGAGTAGAGAAGGAGAGAGAAGGCATTCCTGCCTTGTTCCCCTGTGCAGTGTAAAACTTTGTGAGGTTAATCCGTTGGTGGTGACAGTAGCAGAGGGAGCCGTGTATAGAGTCTTAATCCAGTGAATAAATGAATCCCCAAAACCAAATTTTCCTTGTGTGGAGAAGAGAGTTTTCCAGTTTACCTTGTCAAAGGCTTTTTTTGCATCTAAGGTTGCTATGATGGTGTCTTCCTGTTGTAATCACGCATAATGGATTAAGTTGAATAATCAACGTGTGTTATTGGATGCCTGTCTGCCTTTGATGAAGCCGGTCTGATCGTGGTGAATTATGAAAGAAGATATTTTTTCTAACCTGTGTGCTAGGGCTTTGCTTATGATTTTTATATCTACTTTGATTAAAGAGATTGGATGATAATTTGATAGAAGAGTTGGATCCTTGTTTGGTTTATAGTCAGGGGGCCAATTCTGAAAAGTGCTTCCGTTAAGACTTTTACGGACATGTCGGGGTACAGGTTGTCAACCTGTTTTTTTAGTTAGAGGGGACCCAAAGGTAAATTGTTAGGGTGGTTGTCAAGCTGAATTTTTTGGGTGGGGATTTTTACAAGCATTTTAAGGTGAATTTTCAGGTTTCCTGCATAAGACAAAATGTCCACAAAAAATGTTTAATATCTCCACAACCACAAGGGCCATAAACATAAACTTGGTATCAAATGAAAGCTTACGCTCATGGGCTGCCTGCTGGAGTGTCATAATCAAATTTGTGTGTACTGTTGTAAGAAAAATAGAGCTAGAACATGTAGAAATCCATTTCTGTCTAGGAAAAACTATATTTTAAAATTAATTTCATCTTGGTAACATAAGATAGCATCCCAAAACCTCTTTCAATCAGTGTACCTGTCTATGGGCAAGAGTCATGCCAAGTTTTAAGCTTTTAGCATGAGCTGGTGCAACACTACATAAGTTTAAGCACCTCAATGTCCAGGCGGAAATCTGGAACTCTAGATGGGGCCTTTGGTGATATTTGACTTTATTAATGTACCAGACAGTAAAATGAAATCATATTTAAAATAAATACCACTTTAGTAATAAATTTCAACCCAATTCAGTTGTTGTTTTCCTTCTTTAAAGTTTGTATTGGTTGCTACTAGTAGTGATTAGTACTATTACATACACTCACCAGCAACTTTAATAGGTACACTTTGCTAGTACAGGGTTGGACCCCCTTTTGCCTTCAGAACTGCCTTAATTCTTGGTGGCATAGATTCAACAAGGTACTGGAAACATTCCTCAGAGAGTTTGGTCCATATTGACATGATAGCATCACGCAGATGCTGCAGATTTGTTGGCTGCACATCCATGATGTGAAGCTCCCGTTCCACCACATCCCAAAGGAGCTCTACTGGATTGAGATCTGGTGACTGTGGAGGCCATTTGAGTACAGTGAACTCATTGTCATTTTTAAGAAACCAGTCTGAGATGATTCCAGCTTTATGACATGGAGCGTTATCCTGCTGGAAGTGGCCATCAGAGGATGGGTACACTATGGTCATAAAGGGATGGACATGGTCAGCAACAATACTCAGGTAGGCTGTGGTGTTGAAACGATGCTCAATTGGTACTAAGAGGCCCAAAGTGTGCCAAGAAAATACCGTTACACACCGTTACACCACCACCACCAGCCTGAACCGCTGATACAAGGCAGGATGGATCCATGCTTTCATGTTGTTGACACCAAATTCCGACCCTACCATCCAAATATCACAGCAGAAATCGAGACTCATCAGACCAGGCAAAGTTTTTCTAATCTTCTATTGTTTAGTTTTGGTGAGCCTGTGTAAATTGTAGCCTCAGTTTCCTGTTCTTAGCTGACAGGAGTGGCACCTGGTGTGGTCTTCTGCTGCTGTAGCCCATCTGCCTCAAGGTTCGACGTGTTGTGCGTTCAGAGATGCTCTTCTGCATACCTCGGTTGTAACGAGTGGTTATTTAAGTTACTGTTGCCTTTCTATCAGCTCGAACCAGTCTGACCATTCTCCTCTGACCTCTGGCATCAACAAGGCATTTTTGCCCACAGAACTGCCGCTCTCTGAATATTTTCTCTTTTTTGGACCATTCTCTGTAAACCCTCGAGACCGTTGTGCATGAAAATCCCAGTAGATCAGCAGTTTCTGAAATACTCAGACCAGCCCGTCTGGCACCAACAACCATGCCATGTTCAAAGTCACCTAAATCACCTTTCTTCCCCATTCTGATGCTCAGTTTGAACTGCAGCAGATCGTCTTGAGTTTCTGCCATGTGATTGGCTGATTAGAAATTTGCAATAATGAGCAGTTGGACAGGTGTGCCTAATAAAGTGGCTGGTGAGTGTAATTCTATGTAATAGTTCTTAGGCAAAGGGACATTTGAGGCAACTTGTTTAGTAACTAACTTAAGTAAAATATTGTTTACAGAGGCTGTGAGGACTTTTCTTGAAAAGCTAATGACTTTTGGGGGGATAAAGACCCCACTTCCCATAAGCAGTTGCTCCTGACTGTAGTTATCATAGACATGGATAGAAAGATATGACACTTTGAGCGGCAGCAAGTCTTAGCGAGTGTCGGTGTCAATGCATTCAATGGCTGCAGAAGGCACGAAAACTAAAACAGCAAGGATGCCTGCACATCGTGCTGCATACAGTTGCACACTACGCTGTACGGTTTTGACACTGACACTAAAGCAAACTATGACTGGAGATCGGGTCTTTTTTTTAACACTATGTTTCTTTGTTCAAGACAACTTTTCCCAGGATGCTAAGCAACAAGGTAATGTCACAACCCCGTGCTATGAAATGTCTAATATTAGTGAATCCTGGTTATGTGCTACCAGAGCTCATCTACCAACTCCTACCTCACGAAGCAGAGCAAACGTAACCTCACTCTTCATTTTATTGACATACTCTCAGCTTTCTTTGCGCTTCTGTCCTTTTTTTGTCCCACAGTTCAGCTCCAGTGTCCACCATCACTAATAAATAAACAACATAAATAGTTTTCAGCAGAGAAAAACACTGATCTCTCTCTTCTCACTGCTGAACTTTGCTGGCTAGAATGGGATTGTTGTGGGGACCTCAATGTGCCATTAATCAATCCTGTCCAACACGACTAAGAAGCTAAGAAATAGCATTGTGAAATAACCTATGTTGGCGCTGAAAATCTCATTTCAAACTGTGGATTATAACCAGGCATAAATCTAGAAGCAAATCTTGTTCAAGATCACTTAGAAAGTCCTCACAGTCCCTTTAATTAGTAACAGCATGAAACAGAAACTGATTTTTTCTTCATCCAAACTATCATATTCCAGAAACAGCAGGAAAAGTAAGCAGCCATCAGAAGGCACCCAGGGACCATTTCTGAGTGCTTAGTCCAAGTGCTGGTCAAGGACACAACAGGCAAGTTAACTGTTTTTGTTTTGAGTATAGATTTACTTTCACAAAACAAGACTTGCATCACACCAAAGGGCATAACATTTATAATGATAATGGTACAGGTACCTAGGTATTCTTGCACCAAACTGCGCAGGCACACCAACATGCCCCACTGCAGTACACAACATTTCTTCGACAGCTGCACTGCCTATAAGCCACTGCACTGACTTCTAGTTTTCTTGCATCAACAAATCACCAGCCCTAAACACCTGAGCCCGTATGCATATTCAGTCATTACACAAACAGGTCCATAAGTCTATTATAGAACAGCTCATTCTGCCGTTGCGTTAGCTGCATTCACAACAGTAAATAATGTCTGTTTAAGTATTTGCGCCATGAAAGCGAGGCAGGTGCAGAATGTCATATGTTAGGGAACTTCCCAGAAAACTCCTATCCAATGTTTTCACTTGTGCATGCCTACTACACATAAACAGCGATAAACCTGGTGAGCAGTCATGGTGTGACTGAGAGAATATCAAAAAAAGACATTTTTTCAGCTGCTAGTGGGCCCTCATTAGGTGCTGTGATAAGGCATCCTCTGTTGGGGGTCAGGTGTTCACATTGGCTTTCACTTTCTGAAACAGGGCACAACCAGTATCATGGATGGAGTTGTTAATTGACTGTGGGTCATACAGTCTGCATACAAACTGTTCTGCAAAGGACAGGGTAGCTGGACCTACTTCATCCTCGGATGTGGAGTTGATAAGGGCACTGTTGAATCACTTTCCATGCTGTTCTTTTCCCTGTCCTGGTAATTTGGCTCATGGTTTCACATTTTAAATTGATTGGTTCCATAAAAATGAACTTGAGTATCGGATCATTTTGGTACCAGTGATCCACTAATGAAGGTTGTGTTTTTTGTTAAAAGACACAATTTTTGTTGCCACGCTTCGAGTCTATATAAAGCCAGCACATTTGAAGGTTCTTCAGAGACAAAAAGGGCTAAAAAAAGGAACTTAACACAGGAAACACAACCTGAAGATACAGACTCTCAGCCAGGAAGGGTACAGCTGCTGCCCAACAGCCAGGAAGTGCAGATGCCATCCTTCAGCAGTTGGACACACTCTGCAGAAATAGAGACCAACCAACAGCTTGGAAGACAAATCAAAATCTGAGTGTTCAAACCAAACTGGTGTCGGTGTTCCACCTGCACTGTACATGGCCCACTTTAGATTACGGCTTGAGGTCCTACAAGACTGTCAAGAAGACCCAGATCAATGAGAGACAGAGGTAAGCC
This sequence comes from Labroides dimidiatus, assembly GCA_030710495.1. Lineage (NCBI taxonomy): Eukaryota > Metazoa > Chordata > Actinopteri > Labriformes > Labridae > Labroides > Labroides dimidiatus. The sequence continues at coordinate 31,530,224 of CM061150.1, read as the reverse complement.
AGGTGTCGTTGGACCCAAGCACACAAAAACTGGACCTGCAGGAACTGGAAGAAGATCCTGTGGTCAGATGAGTCCAGTTTCCAGCTTGATTATCCTCCTGCTGATGTAAGGGTACATTGAAGGTCAGGCCAAGCATTATCTCCAGCATGTACAAGAGCTACTGTCAGCATGGCGGAGGCAGAATCATGGTTTGGGGATCCATGAGTGCTGCTACCCTTCGTCATCTCACTGTCTGTAATGGCACATTGAACTCTGACAAGTCTTGTACCATACTCCAAACCCAGATACTCCTTTCTGCACATGCTCTGTCCAGATCAGAACTGGATGTTTTAACAAGATAGTGGCCCTCACCAAACATCCAGGGCCAGGAGAACTTGGTTGTAGGAGCACAGGATCCAGGTCTTAGAGGGGCCAGCTCAGTCTAAGGACATGAACCTCATTGAAGGTCAATGGTGAATTATACAACGGTCTGTTTCAAAGAGTAAACCAAAGAATTTAGAAGAACTGAACACAGTGATTCAAGAAAAATGGGACAAGATAAGCTCTTAACAGGCTAGAGAGGAACATGGCAGCCAGGATTAGAGCTTGACTGTGTGCTAATGCAGGGCTACTTAATAGTCATTTCATGATGTGATGGTTTATTAATTTTTTGTTCAGGTTTGGAACATATTCTCTGTTATTTGTTGACTTTGATACAGACAACATTGAGAAGTGACCCATTGAAACTGAGAATTAAGTTTTGTTAGTTTTTCTTAATAACAATAACGAACTATAGTTTCTTTCTGTCTATGCTGCCACACTTTTTGAAACAAGAAAAGATTTTTCCACAAATAATTCATGATAGTATTTGAGATTGTGTAGAATTTTAAGGGTGTCCAAAAACTTTTTTCCATCATTGCATTATAATTTCATGACCATCTACCATATGGTTGACTAGGTGTTCCCTGGTATTTTAGAAGACTAAAACACAAAACTGGTCAGTAAGATGGTAATCATTCAGTAGCCTAGCTACTTATCTGCTTGCTATTTTAGCTAGTTGGAAAAATGTTGAGCCTTTCTTTTTCCAGCAAACTTTGATGTTTAAATCTTAATGTAAATGTTTTTGTTTGTAGATAAATCAGCAAAGATAATCTGTTATGTGAGAACATGAATTTTTGTTCAGCCTGTTGACACCTGCTGTGATCATCTTCAATGGCCTGCTTTCTCATGCTAAATCACAGCTGTGCTGGCTCACCAGCGCCCCCTTGGTGTAATACTCCTTGGTATTTATTGATTACTTATTTTAGCATCATGTTTGCACATGAATTAAGTTAATTTAGAAAAAGAAAATGCTCAACATTACTGGTAGAAGTTTAGAACAATAAGGAAGCACTTAGAAAAAAATCCGATTTTACCACTTTTTAAAAAACAGTCAATAAAAGGACAAAAAAACATTTTCTAAGTTGACAACCTAGCTAGAATACATGTTAAGGGGTCAAATATTAATACTGGATAGGTTGTCAGCCTGTACCCCGAGGTGTCCGCCAAAGTTGCTTTTTCAGTTCTGGCCCCCTGACTATTATGGATGAGTGAAATTTCAGCTGTATTCATATGTGCTGAAAATCTAGATTTTTGTTTTATTTCAATTATTGCTCTCATGAAAAGTGGGGATAGAATAGGCCAGACGTGCTTGTAAAATTCAGCAGGGAAGCAATCAGGGTCTGGCGCTTTGTTGTTCAGCATGAAGTTTAGGGCTGTGGAGAGTTCTTTTTCTGTTAGTGGTGAGTCTAGTGCCTTGGACTGTTCTGGATCAATCTGTGGGAGTTCAATATTATTGAGAAATAAGTCCTTGGTTCGTTTTCAGATGGGTACAAGTTAGCGTAAAAGTTTTTGAAAATTTCATTTATTTCCTGTGGTGAATTGGTAGGCTCCCCTAAGGAGTTCTTAATGGTTGTGATCGTTGTCCTCTCTTTGTTTCGTTTAATAAGATTTGCTAAATATTTACTTGACTTATTGTTATGATGGGGATTTTCTTGCCTGAGTCTGTGAATTAAAAATTGAGTTCTGCTTTTTATGATCTCATTCATTTGGAACTGATATTTTCTTAATTCTTTCTGGGTTTCTTCTGTTGGGTTACTTGCATTCAGTGTTTCTAGCAGTTTTATTTTTTTGTTCTAGTTTCTCTTCTTGTTCCTTTTCCTTTTTTATGAACGGAAAGTAATATGATTTTGCCACGCAGAACTGCTTTACTTGTTTCCCACAGAATGGTGGGTGAGGTCTCTGGGGAATCATTTATTTCGAGGAAGGAAGCCCACTCTCTCCTGAGATAACTATCAAACTCTGGGTCTTTAAGAAGGCATGATGGTGAAACACCATTTAGTGCAGCGTTTCGGTTGGTTAATAGGGTTCCACCTGAGTGTTACTGGGGCATGATCACTAATAATTATGGGGTAATTTTTGAATTTGAAATTTCTGGTATAATTTAATTACTGGCCAGGAAGAGGTTAATGCGTGAGTAGGAATGGTGGACTGGTGAGTAGAATGAGTATTCTCTGAGAGTGGAGTGCTGTAGACGCCAGCTATCACCAAGACCAATATCACTCATAAACTGTTTTATGGTACTGATAGATTGCCAGGTGCGGTTAGTTCTAATTTTATTAGATCTGTCAACTGCTGGGTCCAAAGTTGTGTTGAAATCACCTCCTATTATTACTGGGCAGCTGGAAATATTTGATAAAGAGTCAAAGAAGTTATGAAAAAAGGACGGATCATCAGTGTTTGGGCCGTAGATATTACCAGTTGTTACCGGGCTATTGTTGATTGATATGTTAATGATTATAAAATGTCCTTCAGGGTCTATGATGGTTCTGTTATGGACAAACGAGATGTTTTTATTTATCAGGATACATACACCTCTTTGTTTTGAGTTATAATGAGCCGAGAATCTGTGAGTAAACTGTGGTGACTGTAATTTGTCATGGTCTGTATCTGACAGGTGTGTTTCTTGTCATAAGCAAATGTCTGTTTTTAGCTTATTGAGGTGATTAAATATTTTAGTTTTTTTTGTCTGGGAGCCAATACCCCTGATGTTCCAGGTCACAAATGTTAGTGATGTTATGTTGGATGGGTTAATATTTGTAGCTGAGTGATGATATGAATGATTCTCTGCAAATGTGTGTGTGTGTGTGTGTGTGTGTGTGTGTGTGTGTGTTTGTGTGTGTGTGTGTGTGTGTGTGTGTGTGTACTGCTTTGAGAGTATCACATGATGGGCATACCAGGACCTGTAACACGGGGCAGAGTAGCACATGCAATGTTTTAAAAGAGCCAGGGTGTGATGTCCTTATTTCTAAATAACTGTCCATCAATGAATAACTTATCGACTGAAATTATGGCTCTCTTACCTACGTTCATCTTCTGTTTGCGGATGGATTGTAGGATTTTACGCCTGTGGATGATTTCAGGGGGATCATTTAGTCCGTAGTTGGTGCCTTTCAACTGCCTGCCCCGGCGTTGTACTTGCTCCTTCTGTTTGAAATGTTCGAATTTGATGATGGGTCGGGGTTGGGTTGGCATGTTTATATCCTAAGCGGTGAACTCGGTGAAACGAGATACTGTTGACAGTGTCCGGGGGAAGTTTGAGTTGCCTAACCATAAAGTCCTTTATTACTATCTCAGGTTCGTCAGTAGGTGATTCAGGGATTCTGGAAAAGATGAGGTTGTCTCTCATACTTGGTGACTGAATATCCAGGATGTTTTCTTTCATGACTTTGTTTTCCTCAGTGACAGCTGCAAGCTTAGAGGTGATTGAGGCTAGCTGTGAAGCCATGGAGGAAACAGAGTATTTGGGAGACTTATTTTCTTGCGTAATGGTGTCATTCTGTTTTTGAGAGAACTCTAAGCTATGGCGGAGGTGTTGGAATTCCTGGTGGAGGACCTTGATTATGACGACTCTGGCGTCCAGGGCGATGAGTTTATTGTCAATAGTGAGGAGTATTTCACTTACTTCTGAACAGCAAAGCGGTTTAGGTGATGTGGATGGAGAAGAATCAGCAGATGAAGATGATCTTGATCTGGTTCTAGCATATGGCCTTAATATTAATGAACTAAAAGTTTGTCCTGAAAATCCATTCTTATCTGATCACTTCCTAGTAACTTTTAGCTTCCTCTTGGAAGATTCTGTGTTCTGCAGCAAAACTGTGAGCAGTAGAAATCTGTCCAGTGGCCATGGCGAAATTTAAAGAGGCCATTCCTGCTGTCTTTAACTCAATAAAATTGCCAACACATAACTGTAACACTAGCTTTAGCCCCACTCAGCTGGATCAGCTTGTTGATGACTCGGCCAGTCTACTAAGATCCACTTTGGACTCAATTGCCCCACTGAAACAAAAAAGTATTAAACGTCAGAGGACAGCTCCTTGGTTTAACTCAAAAACTCGTACACTTAAGCAAACAATGCGTAAATTAGAGAGAATGTGGCGCTCCGATAAAAGGGAGGAGTCACGCATACTCTGGCGGGAAAGTCATAATAACTTCATGACAGCCTTAAGGCATGCCTGAGCTGCCTACTACTCATCACTAATTGAAGAAAATAAAAACAACCCCAGATACCTTTTCAGCACTGTAGCCAGGCTGACACAGAGCCAGAGCTCGATTGAGCCTGTGATTCCTCTGGCACTGAGCTGTGAGGACTATATGAGCTTTTTTAATGATAAAATTCTGAAAATTAGAGATAAAATTAGCAACTCCGTCTTCATCTGAACCTGCTGTACCACTAAATGTAGTAGTTGCAAGACCTAAGTTAGACTGTTTCTCCACAATTAGCCTTCAGGAGCTAAATTCTTGTCTCCTCCTCTAAATCATCAACCTGCCTTTTAGACCCAATCCCAATTAAACTGTTCAAGGAGGTCTTTCCCCTAGTCTGTCCATCCTTATTGGAGACTGTAAATATATCTCTATCAACAGGCAATGTGCCACAGTCTTTTAAAACAGCAGTAATCAAACCTCTCCTTAAAAAACCTAACCTAGATTCAGGAACTTTAGTTAACTACAGGCCTATTTCAAACCTCCCATTTGCCTCAAAAATCCTGGAGAAAGTAGTGGCTGACCAGTTATGCCACTTCCTTCAAGACAACAGCCTGCTTGAGGACTTTCAGTCAGGATTTAGAGCCCATCACAGCACAGAGACTGCTTTAGTTAAAGTAACCAACGATCTGCTCTCTGCTTCAGATAAAGGATTTCTCTCTGTACTTGTTTTGTTAGATCTTAGTGCTGCTTTCGACACCATTAATCATGGTGTTCTTATACAGAGATTAGAGACGTTACTTGGGATTACTGGGACTGCCTTAAATTGGTTTAAGTCCTACTTATCTGATAGATATCAGTTTGTACACGTTAAAAACAAATCCTCTGTGTACACTAAAGTAAGTTATGGAGTTCCTCAAGGCTCAGTGTTATGTCCGATTCTCTTCTCCATATAAATGCTTCTCTGCGTCTACGTAGGCGTGTTGGTTGGGTCTTTGGCCGCGAGTAGAATCCAGATCGAAGAAGAGTTGCGAACCGCCAATAAAACAAAAAAAAAGAAGAAAACTAGCTGAGAAAAGAATCAAAATGGAAAACATGGGGTCACGGTAAGAAATAATCTATTTTATCTTATTTTTTTTGAGATTTGCATCAGCTGTGATGACCTCTGGCGATGGGATCTAATGAGAAATGATGTGGAATCATTTGTTTTCGGACGGATGTGTTTTTTTTAGTTGTGGTTACGTTTTAATTTTTGACAGTCATTTTAGACCAATCCTGTGCTGGAGAGATGTTCTGTTCATCCTTAGGCTGTGTTTCAGAGTGAGGAGGGTGTGTTTGAGTGCTGCTGTTTGAGGTGAAAGGTGTGTTTCAGCTGGGTTCCAGTGATGGATGTTTGTGTGTAGTGTTATAGTGTATGATTTGGAGTATGGGCATTGGTGACTTGGAACCTGCTGACTTAACTTTACCTGTCTCTTCTCCGCTTGCCTGTGGTGTTTTGGCGCCCTGTCATGACGGTGGACAGATGCTGCTGACCCACTGTTAGAGTGTGTTGGCCGGTCAGTAGAGCCCTGGCTATAGGCACTGAAACTGAAAACACTCGGGGCAGCTTCGGGCTTTAGTCTGTTGGTCCGGCGGACCACTAGCCTGCCAAGCTCAAAAGTCATCTGCTCATCTTGCTCCAGAAAATGCTCACTACACACCCTAGAGTCCGGGCCCATCGGTGGGTTCTTCCTCTTCAGTGCCGCCAGCCAACGCAGTAGAACTGTTTTCCGTTTTAGCGGAAGTTTTTGAAAGTGGACTGTTTTGTCCTCGGCCTTAACTTTATAAAATTCATTTTTACACCGAGGAGCAATACAGTAATGCCCCCCAGTTTGTCTTTTCTTCTGCTTTGGCTCCTCAGTCTCCATCTTTCACTCTCGTCTCTTGCTCTTCTTCCAATCCCAAGGCCGCGAACCCAACCTCCTGACGTCATAGCTCAAAGAACTGCAAGATGGGGCGTGCTTGTCACAAAAGACAAAACGTTTCTCCGTTTTTCTTTTAAAGGTTTACATGTATTGAGTTTTTTTTAATCATTGATAAGAATAGGTCTCAATCTAGTAAAAAATGTTATTTGGTTGACGGTTTCATTTTCACTTTAAAGGACATCCGAACCTGGATGGCCAGGAATTTTCTTCTTCTTAACTCAGACAAGACAGAGATCATTGTGCTGGGCCCTCGACACCTTAGAGAAGCTCTCTCTAGTGATTTAATTGACATAGATGGCATTAGCCTGGCACCAAGCACAACTGTTAGAAATCTGGGGGTTCTATTTGATCAGGATTTTTATCCTTTAACCTTCACATGAAGCAAATTTCAAAAACAGCCTTTTTTCATCTTCGTAACATCGCTAAAATCAGGCCTATCCTGTCCCAGGGCGATGCTGAAAAGCTAGTCCATGCTTTTGTTACCTCTAGACTGGACTATTGTAATTCCCTGCTTTCAGGCTGTCCCAGCAAGTCGCTTAAGATGCTTCAGCTGGTCCAAAATGCTGCAGCACGTGTACTGACTGGAACTAGGAGAAGAGACCACATTACTCCTGTATTAGCTTCTCTGTATTGGCTTTCCATAAAATATAGAATAGAATTAAAGATTCTTCTCCTTACCTATAAAGCTCTCAGTGGACAAGCCCCAGTCTATCTTAGACAGCTTGTAGTGCCCTACAACCCCTCTGGAACATTACGCTCCCAAAATGCTGGCCTGCTTGTAGTACCGTCAATCTCCAAAAGTAGTATGGGAGGTAGAGCCTTCAGTTATCAGGCTCCCCTTCTCTGGAACCATTTACCAACCACAGTTCGGGAGGCAGAATCCCTCTCTACCTTTAAGATTAGACATAAAACATTCCTCTTTGATAAAGCTTTCAGTTAGGGACCATCTTATAATCCATAATTTAGTTTATAAATTAGACTCATAGTTTAGATGCAATAGGCCTAGGCTGCCGGGGGGGGGGGGGGGGGGGGGGGGGGGTCTGGCACATTGGACTCTATCTCTCTTTCTTAATCTTTCTTAATCTCTCTCTGCATCTGCTTTTGCCCCTTTTGTCTGCTCCTGTACTCGTCTCTGGCTCTTGTCTTGTGGGTGGCCTGGGATCCTTGGTGGAGACCGCCTGCTGCTGTGGAGACTCATTAACTGCACCCATAGACATGACACATTATTTGGCCATTTCATTAGGAACATTCATTCCTTCTATCATATAGCTTCTAATGTAGATATCAGCCTGATCTCCTTATCCATGATCAATACATCTATAGTATCTATTGTTAATCACCACATAGGCATGAGGTCCCTCTGAAAATGGGATGTCACATCTCAAGAGGCCTTTAACACACCTATACTTAACAGAGACAAATATGGTGGGGATGCACTTGTGGTCTGGGCATCCATGAGTTCATCACTACCATAAATTTTTATTTTCAGTATGAATATCATTGATTATGCCATTGATTATTACCATTCAGACATGAGGTCCCTCCTGAAAACGAGATGTAGCATCTCAAGAGGCTAACCTCTAATAAATCAGACGACAGGTCTATGGTTCATGGATCTGTCACTAACTTTAGTTCACACTTTAGTCCACTTGTCTCCTCTTACCTCCCTTCCTTCGCCCACACACCCAACACAGCATCGTGTGGATTTGCTGTTCATCATGAGACTGGGGTCCACATTCCAGATTTCCTGCTGCTTAACAGAAGGTTTTTTCTTGCCGCCATGATGGAGGGATTCATGATTGGCTGTATGGATTCATGTTGGGTGTTGGATGTATATATTTGTATATGTATATGTGTATCTTTATATGTATATATGTATCTATGCATATATGTATATCCTCAAAATGAAGAGCTTTATGCTCTTTTGTAAAGTGTCTTGAGATAACACTTGTTATGAATTGGCGCTATACAAATAAAGATTGATTGATTGATTGATTGCTGTAGCAGGTAAATCCGGGGTGCGCGGCTTTTTGGACTTAAGTGGATTCCCCATGATGCAGAGTCTTTCGTGGTATTCCTCGATGAAATTTTCCAGCTGGTCCAGATTGGAATTGTGGTTCTGCATAAGTATGGCAAAAAAAGGGGAGGAGAGGGAAAGCAATCCATGTGGGGGGAATCAAAGCAGTTGGTGAATTCTCAGTTGTGTTGCTGCGGAACAGGGGGTCTGCCTGCCACCCTTTTCTCCTGCCACCCTTCACAGACCCCCAGGAAGCACAGCAGGCTTGCAATCATGCCCATTCCAAGACAAAGGCCAGGACTGGAATGACCTTTGGCCTTCTGAAGGCACGCTTTCACTATCTTCAGGAATTAAGGGTCAGTGATATGAGGTCATGTGACATCACTGTGGCCTGTGCTGTCCTCCACAATCCTGCCATCTTCCCTGATGATGGTCAGGGACAAATACTGTATGTGTTAAATTATTTTAGTTATCATGCATGTTTTAAATTTAAGTTACATATGTTCTGTCAGAGATGCATTCTGTGGATTTAAATCAGTTAAATATGGCTGCATAAGCTGATTTGGCCTCTTATAATATTTGTGTTGTATACTGTGTGTATAAAAGCTTGCTGATAGGCTACTGTATCCATTCATTAATCTGTTCAATAGTGTATAGATGGGTCCTGCATTTATTTTAGTGTGCAGACATGTGGGGTGTTATATACGGACCTTTGAATGTGTATTTATTCCTCTGTTCTTTAATATGTGTAATAGGTCGAAAAATGCTACATGTTTAGTTTTTGTATTAAAACAGACTCCCCCTATTTTGTTAAGGTTCTGAGCAGATTAAATATAATACAATTTGATATTGTCGGTACCTAGCATATGTCAGCAGATGGAACTGCAGAGAGACTAACTTGTTCTGCTCATGCACAGCTCAGAATTAAAATGAGCGACTAGAGCAAGAAGCTTACCCATGTCCTCGTCTCTCCTAGCTCCACAGGTATGTTTAAACTTTTGATTCCAATACAAACTCTTGTTAATCGTTGAAAAGTCAGTAAAAGTGGTTTTGTGATGTGTAGTGAAGCAATAATTGTTGTGATTGTTTCTGTGTAAGTAAACTGGCGTTGCCCAGGCAAAGCTAGTCCTTTTTCAGTCACTTTTTCCTGAAGCGTGTTCGCGCCATACCGCCACACAGTTATATTGCAGAGCTAAAATAGCATAGTAGCTATTGTGTGTGTGTGTGTGTGTGTGTGTGTGTGTGTGTGTGTGTGTGTGTGTGTGTGTGTGCATGTGTGTTAAAGTAGGAGTGAATGTGGATAGTGAAGTGAGGATGTGTGATTGAGATTAACATTTGATGAAGATGAGTTTGGTTTAGTTATTGAATGTTATGTGAAATATGGTTTACACTGTTGTACATTTATATGTATCTACTTTTTGTTAATACATGCTTTTTATGGATGTTTTCTAACCTTTTGAAACTAATATGGAATGTAAACATTCTATGATGAGAAGTTCAGAATTAAAATGAGCTACGACAGAGCAAGAAGCTAACCTGTGTCCTCGTCTCTCCTTGCTCCACAGTCCCAAATATGAATTTTAGTTGCACAGTGCACCCTTGGCTGTGTTAACCATTTTGCTATTGGCCCAAATTCCCCTAGGTCTGGGGCGGCTAACATATGCTTTGAATTCACATTTTCTATCTTGTAGAGTCACTGTCTGAGTTCAGTTTTGAAAGGAGTGGATGGTGTACTTGTTTTGATTTATCTTTATTCAATAACGAAACATCATAACGTTACTCTGTATTTATATTTATGGGTTATTCTCCAACTATCAAACAGTTTGTGTCCAGGTGGAAATGAGAAAAACAAAACCATGTTTGTCATTTTTTAAGAAGAAATCAACTAAATGAGTTATTTTTAATTATATAAAAATGGTTTTAGGTGTTTTTACTGTATGTCCCCTGTCTTTTGACCAGATTTTAGACCCTCAATCCCTCATATGACTAAAATTGATTTTGATTCAACAGTGACTTTAATAACAGATGACACAGAAATTCCTTATTCTAAAGAAATACATCATGTTTTTGTAGGATATATTAGCATTTCATTCATTTTTCATTAGAAAAACACTGTTCCCTTGTGGTCACTATCAATGGAGTCAGATCAGTCTGAAAATTCACGAATGCAGACAGAAGGACTTACAAATACACACACAAATCCACAAATGCACACAGAAGGATTCGCAAATTTATTTCTGACTCACACACAAATATATATCGTTACACAAATGTGATGAAATCCAACTAAATTCACAAACCGATTTCTGATTCACGCACAAATGTTTATTGTTCCATATACATTTAATATTAATATAAATATGAATTCACAAATATATGGCACATTTACGAACTACTTTTCATTTGTGACCCTCGCTGCATTTGTGTGTGGATTTTTGAGACTCCCCTGATGCGCTCAGATTCCCAAATGCATTTTTTTCAACAGGGAAATGTCAGCTGTCTCTTCCAAGTTCAGCCAATCACAGTAGCGTAGATTCAAGAGTGTTTTTTAATGTGATCACTTTAGTGTTCAACTGTACATTCGGAAGTACTAATAATGGCATGGATATCACGGGGAAACCACAACTAAAATCTGATCATAAGCTGTATATATTTGAAACACATTTCAAAGTGTTCTATTGGAGATTATTCAATAACTTTTTATGAAAGCCATACAAAAACAATGAAGTACAGGAACAGGCAGATCAGGCCTGAGCTTCAGCAATTGATAACAAACTGTATACACCATGTCCAGAAAGTTCATGCACCACAGAAAAAGTCAACTCAGATTGTGAATTTTCAAAAGAATGCATTTACTCAAAAGCCAGTGATTCGGGGGGGGGGGGGGGGGGGGGGGGTCCACTGGCTTTTGAGTAAATGCATTCTGTAGGGCAGTAAATAAGATGCGGGGGGGCATCTTATTTCCTGCCCTCAGCCTGTCGGGCATAGAATGCACTAAGTTCTTTAGAAGAGAAGGCTCAATGTTGCCCGACTACTGCACAGCCCTCCCATTGAGCTGCTTCATGGTGGTAGGGGATGGGGGTGGAAGACCCAACTGTTCAGGATACTCCAGCAGTTCTCAATCGGTTTGAGGTCTGGGGAGTTGGGTGGTCATTCCTCTTTGTGCAGAAAGCCAGGAAGCTGCTCAGAACACCACTGCTGAGTTGTATGAGCAGTATGTGCAGGGGCACCATCTTGCACAAAGACCATTTCCGCACGCCTGTTGAACATCTTACTAGCAAACTCTGCCAGAAATCTGGGTGTCATGATTGATGACCAGCTGACCTTTAAGGTTCATGTGGCCTCGATTGCCCGGTCCTGTCGATATGCCCTCTATAACATCAGGAGGATCAGACCCTACCTGACACAACAGGCCACACAGCTCCTGGTACAGGCTCTTGTGATTTTACGCATTGACTACTGCAACTCACTGCTAGCGGGCCTCCCTGTGTCTACTTTCAAACCTCTGCAGATGATCCAGAATGCAGCAGCACGTCTGGTCTTTAACCTGCCCAAAACAGCACACGTCACCCAGCTGTTAATCTCCCTTCACTGGCTCCCAGTGGCAGCTCGAATTAAATTCAAAGCTCTTCTTCTGGCTCACAAAACAGTGACAAAATCGGCTCCTTCCTACCTTGAGTCCCTCATCCAGGTCTACACTCCTTCCTGCCCGCTACGCTCTGCCTGTGAGAGACGCCTGGTGCTCCCAGCCCAGCATGGCTCTAAATCACTAGCCAGACTCTTCTCCTCTGTTGTACCGAAATGGTGGAATGAATTACCCAACTCATTAAGATCCGCAGAGTCCCCTTCTACTTTTAAGAGAGGTCTGAAGACTCACTTGTTCAGGGAACACTTTGGCACTTAATCTGACCCTTTTCCTCTTTGTCCTCAGTGGTCAGATCAGAAAGTCTCGGACTGAGCTCTTAACAAACGAAAGCACTGAATATTGATTTCTCCTGAATGTTGAATCTTAGTTATGGACGATATTTAGATAGAACACAAAAAAAAAAAAAAAAAAAAAAAAAAAAAAAAAAAAAAGGGGGGGGGGGTGTTTAGTGGGCACTTGGTGACAGAGTACCTGTGACAAATCCAACCTGAAGCATTTATTCGCACTTAATAAGGTTTCTCCTTCTTGTCAAAATTCTTGCTTGTGTTGTACGTCGCTTTGGAAAAAAGCGTCTGCTAAATGAAATTGTAAAATTGTAGAATTGTAGCTGTGATAGGGCCCGATTTCTTCTTTCTGGTGAGTATGGGAAGTAGCACTGGCTGGAGAATATTCTTAACATAATACTCAGCGTTGATGGTGGTGCCCTGGGGTACAACATGCAACTCAGACAGCCCTGAAGATGACATCGCCCCTCCGACCATGCAACTGGCGCTGAACTTGACCTGTTCAGAAGGTGGTACTTCCAGTCGATTGTCAGTGTAAATGCGGTCGTTTTGGCTGTTGGGAGTTGGAAATAAGTAGAGAGGGCACTCATCAGAGAAAAACCAGTTTTCCCAGTCTCTTGGGGTCATTTAAGCATACTTCTTAGCGAAAGCAAGCCGCTTCTCCTTTTGCAGTTTGGTAAGGCGAGAATCCGCTGTCTTCTATATGCTCTCAGACCCAGTTTTTCAGTCAGAAAACGATGGATGGTACTCTTAGAGACTGCTTCCCCAAGATTCGTTTTCAACTGAGTCTGCGACAGGATTGGTGTCTCTTTCCCTTGGCCTTGCAGATGAGGTCCTTGGCCCTCGAGCTCAGAACTGAGGGGCAACCTGCACAGGGCATGTCTTCAAGGGTGTCACAACTCTGGTATCTCTGCCACCATTTCTTCACCCATCGTAAGCTTCTGCCAAGGTCCTCAGCTACCTCCCTGCAAGTTTTCCCTGCCCTGCGCAAGGCAATGGCTTGAGCATGGACTTGAGGCTTTGAAATTGCAGCTTTTCCAGATTTTTGTTTGGCCATCATGGCAACACTACCAAAAAGTTTCTCTCAGTGACATGCTTTATAGTCAACCAAGAAATTTATAGGCCAATCACAAACAGATGAACTAATTAAACAACCTCGCAAAACCTGGATGACCAGGTGCAACCCATTTTGGAGACAAACAGTCAAAAGTGTTGCCTATTGGGGTGCATGAACTTTTGGGACATGGTGTATAGAAAAACTGCCGAGAAAGGCAGCTGTTGACTCATGAACAGTGCAATTGAAAGCAAAATTCAGAGTCTGCAGCATTTGGGGCCATCTGTGTTTGTCCCTGGGGGGCAAAGACTTTACCATGTTACCCAAAGTCCTCTTGAACCTCTTGGTGTTACCATTCCCCATAGGATGGTATGGGGTTGTCCTTGACTTCTTGACACCAGTGATTAGCAACAACTCTTGAATCAGCTGACACTCAAAATTTGCACTCTGGTCAGAATGGATCCTTTGGGGGAATCCGTAGACACAGAAGTATTTGTCCCGCAATGGAAGTGCCACTGGACTGCAAAATAGCGCAGCTGTTAGTACTGTTGCTTAACAGTTAGAAGGTCACCGGTTTGAATCCCGGTTTGGGCATGGTGTGCCTTTCTGTGTGGAGTTGGCATGTTCTCCCCGTGCATGCGTCAGTTCTCTCCGGGTACTCCGGCTTCCTCCCACAGTCCAAAAACATGCTCACTAGGTCAACTGGTGATTCTAAATTGCCCGTAGGTGTGAGTGTGAGCGTGTAAGGTTGTCTGTCTCTATGTGTCAGCCCTGTGATTAACTGGCAACCAGTCCAGGGTGTACCCTGCCTCTCGCCCTCTCGCCAGCCAACTGCAACCCTGAATAGGATAAGTGGTATAGAAAATGAATGAATGAACGAATGAATGACATGACATTTTTTTTACTGACTGAACGGAGCACTTGAAGGCATGGGCCATCTTGGTGAAGTGGTCTGTCACTACCAACATGTTCACACTCTTCCCTTTAGAGTCCTCTGCGGACCAGAAATCCAAAAAGACCAGTTCTAAGGGGCTTGTGGTCTTGATATTCTCAAGTTTGGCAATTCCCTCAGGTTACAAAGTTTTGCTGACAACACAGCGCTTGCAACATGTAACATAGCAGAGAATCTTTGCCTCACCAGACACAAAGTCCTGCACTGACCCTGATGGCCAGCATCATCATGGACACCACGCAGAATGTGGCCAACCAAGGAGGAGGGTGTTACATACTGATGGCGCCTCCATCCAGTTAAAGGGTCCTTGCAGACTCTGTACAGGATGCTATCAAGCATCTTAAATTTCTGCCACTGTTTCAGATTCTTCAGCATCTTTGATGAAAGTCCGACCCTTCCCCTTCTCGACAGCCTTCGACCATGGTTGACAAATGGGAAGACTTGAGACAGTGTGACATCTCTCTGTTGCTCCTCCTGTAACTCCTGGAGTGAGAAGACGGGGAATGTGTCCTGACCCAGCAGGACTAGATTCTCCAGATCTTGGGCAAGCCAAGAGACCACTCTCTGCCTCAAACCATGTTCCCACTCGACATGTCCATCCAAGACTGCAGGTGACTCTCCAAGTTTTGGTGCGCAGGTGAACATCCGACACGCTGATGGTTTTGTGCTGACTTTGAACATTTTCTGGACTGCACCCTCTTGAACTTGCTGCAACTCATCCAACAGAACTTCATATTGCTCCCTCAGAAGTCTTTGGCAGACACGGTTCTGGATAAAGGGATGTCTGCTCACGGCATCAGCAACAACGTTCTTACTGCCAGGAATGTACTTGATGCTGAAGTTGTACGATGCCAGCTTGGCAACCCACCTCTGTTCACAAGCATCGAGTTTGGGTTTAAAGGATTGTTGTCTGTTCAGACTATAAATGTGTTGCCTTTCAGCCAATGGCTAAACTTGTCACAGACAAACCACTTCAAAGCTAAAAACTCTAGACAATGAACAGGGTAGTTACTCTAAGCACGTGTGAGAGCCTTGCTGGCACCTTCTTGGAGTTGAGATAGCACTGTCTCAAACCATTGAGAGAAGCATCTGCAGACAGAATAAATGGTTGACTGAAATCAGAGTATATGCCAGAACGACAGATTCCAGGAGTGCACTCTTCAACTTTTCAAATGAGTTGTGGTCCCCAGTCACTTGCATGTAGTGTTTTGAATGCAGCAGCACTGCATGCATTTCCTTTCTTTCCCTTGGGCGCAGCAGTCAATGTGAACAGCGGTTTAGCGATGCAGGAACAATCATGTATAAACTGCTGATAGTACATGACCATGCCCAAGAATGACTTGATTTTCTTTTAAGAGGGCGTAACACCATCCTCCATCATAAGGTCACATTCCATCATTAAAGTGATAGCCTTAACTTTGTCAGGATCCGTTGCTACTCCAGTTTCATCCACAATGTGTCCAAGGAATTTCACCTTCCTCCTGGGTAGCTGGCATTTTTTGGGAGCCAATTTTAAGCCATTAGAACGCAATCTGCTGAAAACAGTCTCAAGCCTTCTGAACGCCTCTGCTTCGTTGGGAGCATACACAAGCACATCATCCAAGTAGCAGAGCAGGGTCAGGAAGTTCTGGTCACCATATATACTCATCATGAGTCGCATAAAGCTTGCAGGGCTGTTACATAGACCCTGGGGGAGTCTGTTAAATTCATAGAGCCCCATTGGTGTGGGGAAGGCTGTCAGTCTCTTGTCCTCATCTGCCATGGCGATGTTATAGAAGCCGGAGGTGAGATCCATGTCACTGAAAACAGCACTTCCTCCTCCCAGTGCTGCCAGACAGTCTGACTGGTGTGGCAAAGGATGTGCATCCTTGACCATGTGTGCGTTTAGTCTTCACATATCCTGAGGTCCCCATTTTTCTTCCATAAAAGCAGCAGTGGGGATGCCCACTGGTTAGACTTGCGAATGATTTCGCGTTCTTCCATCTCTGAAAGCATGCGTCGCAGTTTGTGGTATTGCCCAGGTGGAACACAGCGGTATGGTAGTCTGAATGGACACTCATCAGACAGATGGATGCGATGGACAAATCCTTTGCAAGTCCACAGTCAGGCTTAGACCTTGAGAAAACATCATCATACTTCTGTATCAGTTGCAGTAGCTGTGATTTCCAGAAGTCTGACACCTTGCACAAGTTAATGTCTAGATATACCAACCCCATGTCATGAAGACTGTCACGAAAGCTTGGGTGATGAGGGGCATCAGAATCGACAGACTCACCACCAGATGTAGCCTGACACTTCATGTCGATGTTGTCGATGTTGTCGATGTTGTCGATGTTGTCGCTGTTGTCGCTGTTGTCGCTGTTGTCGCTGTCTTTTGTTCTGAACTCACATCCAAATCCTCAATGGCGATGCAAGTAGAAACATCTTCAAGTTTGGTGTGACACTTCAGAGGGATTGCCTTGTCAGAGGTGTTCAGTACCCTGACCAGGACCCATCTGTCACGGTTCATGGAGGCTACAGCCCTGCAGACAATGATATCTTTCTTGTGGATCTGTGCTTTAGATGGTTCAACTAAGATAGCACTTCCCTCAGAAAGAGATGAGGTTGCAGGTAACTTACCCCAGACCAGATGTTCTTGCCTTGGGAGAAGAGTAATTGCTTTATCCAATATCGGTCCCAATGAAGTCTGGTATTGTATCCCCTTTCCATCTGTGGATGCCAGCCAACATGTTGACAAACTTCATTATTTCAGGCTCATCTGCAGAATCTGCTTTGTTTAGAACCTGCCAAGAATCACTTGATCTCTCTGCCCAGGAACCACTTATGCAGACACAGTGAATGTGCATCCATACACTTCCATCCTCAGGTTGTGAATGCATTTGGGATTAACTTGAATCACATCACAACCAACCGGAACAACATCATTGTTGACATGGACAGGTTCAGATGCTGATCCAGCACTCATTAGCACCTGTTCGGCTTCTTCACTAATAGTGCAAGCCATGGAACTAGTGTCTAAAAGGGCTTGCAATGAAAATTTGTCATCCACTTGTGCAGTGGTGAAGAACAAACTGTCTGCTTTATCAAGATGGCTATGTTCTGGAACAATACAACAGTACCAGGTGGAGCAGATTTCAATGATTCTGTGTACACAAACTGTGCGTCTTTGTTTGGGTTGAGGGTTGTACTATTATCACTCACACTATACCCTCCTGAGTGTAAGTGTGTTAGTTTCCCTGATTAGGTAAGCTGCCATCATGTAGCACACCAGTGGCTTTGGAACAGTCTTTTTGCTGATGTCCTTGTACAAAGTAGCCTATGTGGCAACTTGAGGGGTGGTGGAATCAAGTTACATTTTAGTTTGGTTTATTGATGAATTTTGTAATGGATCTTTAAAGCCAACAAGGGCACTTTGGGAGTTTTACCCAAAGAAATAGTTCAGATGTGTTTCCAAATTCCAACAACAATTTTCATTATTTAAACAATCATCATAAAAAAAAAATCCCCATAAAAACTCACGCACACACACACACACACACACACACACACACACACACACACACACACACACACACACACACACACACACACACACACACACAGGAAGGGGGTGTTCCTTTCAGTGCTGAGCTTACCAAAGGGTGCTGGTTCAAGGAAGGAGGTGAAAGAGGGATCCTAGGAACGAAAAACACCCCAAACACTGGTGACACTCGCACTACACTCACAATGTGAAAACTAAAGCCAGGGGGTACACAGTACACAAAAAGGGGAACAACACCACCAGGACACCAGGAAACCACCACTGTTGGCCCTCAGCAACTATAAGTGGGTTTTCACTCAAAATAAACAAACAACAAAAAAATACAAACAAACTATACTTAAGCAATAGGGATGGCAGCCAACTAATAACCTAACAACAAATCAGATATATGTTGCCAAATTATCAGACTCTTAAAGAAACAAATTAGAATATACCAAACCGATACTTAACATAGAAAATCAAATGTTTAACTAACTCAGAAAATTAAATTTAAACAAAAGAAATAACTAAATAAATTAAGAGAAAAAGAAGAAATAAAGATTTCAGCAAAGATGCAACTATTCATGACAATTCTTGGAAACAATATTCAACCCAAAATAAGTTTACCCATGAACAAATTAAACCAAAAATGTAAATGCCAAAACTAATAGAAAAGAAACTGAAAAGAACCCAAAAAAGAAACAACTCAGGCAAAAGAAAAGAAAATAGCCAAATGATCAAATGAACAAAAGTTAACCAACAGTTAACAGCCACACATTAAGATTATAAGACAGATGCTGAATGAAGATCAGCACTCAGAAAACTCATTAAAACAGCCCGGTCCAGTCTGTCATGCAGTCTTTTACAGTTAATTACAGTCTTCTTGTCTCTGTCCTGCTGTACAGCAACAAATTCAGCACAGTCAGAGCAACAGAAGCATAACACAGCAAGGGGGCTGGTTTGGCCGGATGGAGCACCAGAGGCTTTAAAGCCCCAGCAAGACAGGCAGTAGGCCACAACAGTACAGGCTAGCAATGGCTAGGTAGCCCCAAGTCTGTTAAACAGGCTCAAAGAGAAGCGTGCAGACAGGCAGAGGCAAGGGCATAGCAGCATCAAGGCAGCGTCATCGCCGCAATTTCCTTACGTTAATTTTATCACAGCTGGAGCTCCCCAGAGTGACACAGCCCCTGTCACAAATAGAATTAACTTTAGCTAATTTTGGAGGAGCAGAGAATAAAGGTACAGGCCTATCACAAGTCAATCATACCGATCAGGCCAGTTTGACACTGTTTGACTTGTTCACTTGGTGCTCTCGTTGATGTTCATCATTGGCTTCTTGCACCTCTGTGAGGGACCACTTACTTATTGGTTTGCATTTGAAAACACAAGCAAGACTGGGGGTCAGAGCAGTTTCTGATAAGCATCATGGCTATTTCTGCATCCATATTATCCATTCTGCTGCCCTGGAGCTTCAGGTGTCTGTAAGCTATTTCTGCAGCCGTATTCAACCTAATCCAGTAGTCTACAGGACTCTCTTTAGCTACAGGTTGGGTAGCATAGAAATCTGCCAGTGGTAAACAGGACCCCAGGGACTCGCTGAAGTAGCGCCTTAGTATGCCATAGACTGTCTCAGGTGTAAGAATGTGGAACTGCTTTTAAGTCTTTCTTTGACAATGCTTTTTGCTTTTCCCAGCAGATGGCTCAGGACTTCATCTTTCTGCTCATCCATCGAGAGATTTCTCTTTTGCAGATACACTTCCATCATATCACTCCAGTCTTGGATGGTGTGTTTGTCTTCTCCATCACCACGGTACACATAAGGGTTTTTAATGTTAGGTTGAACTACAAGGTTAATCCTAGAAAAATCAATGGTAGTCTCTTGTGCTTCAGTTCTGACTGCTTTTGTTGTCTTATACTGTACTAAGGTAAGTGGAGACTGGTTAGCTAACAAACGGCTAGCTATTGATTCACCTATCTGACTCCCTAACTCAACCATAAGGTCCCGTTACTGCTGTGTTGTGTTTACTTTATCAACAAAAGGTGTGGAAAACTGAATTTCAGGAGGAGGTATGTCATCCACATCATCTGACTTGGACACATCAGTCCTATTCTGGATCATCTGGTCAGTAACAAACATACTCCTGCCTCTTCCCATGGCTGGTGTGAAAACATTAAATGTGTCCTGGCCTCTACCTGCCATATCTCACAACACACTATATTATTTTATAACACTTAGTCAAACTTATGACAAGAGTATCAAATCTGTAACAGAATTATAACTCTTGTAAAAATGATTACTTTTACAAAATACAGTTATATTATTATTATTATTATTATTATTATTATTATTATTATTATTATTATTATTATTATTATTATTATTATTATTTTAGTGCACAAACAAAAACTTAAGCAGCTAGTTGAATTCACAGGTCTACCAACTTGACATCCCAGAGGTCACATGCACACAGCTGAAATCTGACGATGAGCGGCGGCTGACCAATGGATCTGGGTCACGGCACCAGTTTTATGTGGCTAACTGAAGTTGGTTGTTTGTCAGCACGAAGGAACTCAGGAAGCAGGTCACAGAATATGCAAATTAGGCAAAAAACTTTGTGATTCACCACGTGATTAACGTTTAAAAGTCAGTTTCAATGACCCATATTGATAACAAAGCTCATTAACATATTATCAAAGCAAAAACGTTTGTTTTATGCAGTCTGAAACAGGACTTTTGAGCAAGTTAGCTTAAACAAAGGGACGAGAGGATCACAAACGTGTCTAACCATGACAAGAGCTGCACAACTTTTGCGGCAAAGGTGCACCTATGTCATGTCTGTGTCTGTGTGTGTTACAGTAATTAAGGACCCCCCCCCCCCCCCGCTACAACAGGTAAGAGGAACTATATAAACATATTTACATTCAACATAAGGCTGCATAGAAACACTTTTTTTCACTGAATACTATTACAGAAGAATTATATTAGGGTTTTGAGGATGTTCATAAAAAATAAAATTACATAATATTTTAAATTAAATATTTACTCAGCTACACCAGGATAACCAAGAAATCCTGGCTAATCCCTTATCCTAGTTTTGTGAAACAGGCCTCTGCTTTGTTGTTGTTGTTGTCGTTGTTGGTGTGGTTGTATAAGGTTCTTTACCTACAGGCGAGCCACTCAGCTGGGCCTCTCTCAGGCAGTAAGAAGTTTTTAGAAAGTCTGTCCAAAACACAAATGTCGCTGGTGTTTTATTTTCATTTTGTTTTCTTTTATTCTGACAGGAGAATAGACTTCCTCTAAATACTTCTTCCAAAAAACCTCCTCTGTAGATTTCCTCCAAAGATTTTCTCTGTAGCCTTCCTCTGTACCCTTCCTCTGTAGACCTTCTCTGAAGACTTCCTTTGAAGACTTCCTCTGCAGACTTCCTCCCTCCCAAATGCTTATTGAGTGTTGTAAAAAAGGAAAGGGGGTGTAACACAGTGGGAAACATGACCCTGTCCATACTTTTTAGGAACTTGTTTCAGGGCCCAAATTCAAAATTAACAATAAAGTTTATCACTTTGAACCATAATTATCTTGTCTTTGTAGTGTGTTCAATTGAATATAGTTAAACAGGATTAAAAAACCATTGTATTCTCTCTCTGTGTGTGTGTGTGTGTGTGTGTGTGTGTGTGTGTGTGTGTGTGTGTGTGTGTGTGAACTCCCTCACAAGTCTCTTTGGGACTTCATGGCTCATATACTTTTCATTGGACTGTGGTCTGTGTCTGTTTAACACTTATCCCTCAGCATCCCTCCATCTTTTTCTCTGCTTTCAATCCATTTGTAGCCCAATCCACCTTATTTAATTTCTGTCTCTCTCTGTCTCTGAGTCAGTGTCTCTCAGACTGGTCCCTGCTGGCGCTCAACTCTAATGAGAAAACACAGGGGACCACAGAATAATTAGGTTAACGCGGATTTGCATGCCCCCCTTCCCTAACACAGCACAACACAAAACACACAAAACCACCTACACACACTTTGTAAATATGATTATTGCTGAGGTGTGTGCATTCTGTGAACACATATCTACATCTGTGTGTGTGTGTGTGTGTGTGTGTGTTTGTGAATGGTCGGTCATATCTCTGCCCCCCCCCCCCCCCCCCCCCCCCCCAACTCTCCCCCTTACTATCTCTTTCTCTCCAGAGACTCAGAGAGAGCACCCATTACTGTCAGCCTCATCTGCCTCTAATTGGCTGTGATTGTTGGCCATTGGCCCCCGGGGGAGGGGCCTCAGATTCAATTAAAGCCTGTGATTGGTCCCTTTAAATATTTAATGTCCAGGACGAAAAACAGCCAGAGCAACACTTCCTGGAATCAGACCCACAATGACCCACGTCGGCACTGTGTGTGTGTGTGTGTGTGTGTGTGTGTGTATATGTGTGTGTGTCCACGTCTCTACGTCCTTCAGTTTCATTTTTGTTTGGTGTCTCTATGGATCTGTGTGTGTGCATGCATGGATAGTTGACAGTTATATTTGGCTGCTTGTATACATACTGTAAGAACGTGTGTGTGTGTGTGTGTGTGTGTGTGTGTGTGTGTGTGTGTGTGTTTGTGTGTGTGTGTGTGTGTGTGTGTGTGTGTGTGTGTGTGTGTGTGTGTGTGTGTGTGTGTCCCAGTTAATCCGGCAGGCTCAGGGGAGAGTGACTGAAGCCATCAGAGGCTTTTCTCCTCATCCAGCCAGAGAAAAAAAAACAACACACACACAAACACAACAAACACAACACACAACACACACACACACACACACACACACACACACACACACACACACACACACACACACACACACACACACACACGGATTGTTGTGGCAGAGGAACTAACACCAAGCTGGAAATAGGGAGAGAGATGCTCAAAGCTCAGCGCAACTTAATGAAACATCTTAATTCTAAAAAAAATTTAGAGTGGGACACAGGAACATGGGGACAGACAGACAGACAGACAGACAGACAGACAGACAGACAGACAGACAGACACACACACACACACACACACACACACACACACACACACACACACACACACACACACACACACACACGTTAAACAGATGAGCAGACAAAGCAAATAGGATGAGGCCGTTCAAAAAGTGGTAGAGAAGAGAGTAGGAAAGTCAGTCCTGATAGACAGAAGATTTTATTTTCTTCACCTGATGTGAAGAAGACAAAAAGACAGAGAGGCAAAGAGAGGGAGACGAAGAGAAGAGTGAGTGGGAGGGAGGGAGAGAAGGAAGAAGAGATGACAGAGGAGTAGGTGGATATTAAACAGATGTTCTGTGATGAGGAGGAGAAGGGGGGAGGAAGAGGAGAGAGAGAAGGAGAAGAGAAGATAAAAGGAGAGGAGGAGGAGAGGGAGAAGAAGAAGAAAGGATAAGAGGAGAGGAGTAAGAAAGGAGTAGGAAAGGAGGAGAAAAGGAGGAAGAGTTGAGAGGAGAGGAAAGGAGGGAAGAGAGAAGGAGGGGAAGAGAGAAGGAGGAAAGGAGGACGAGAGGAAGGGGGAGAGGAGAGGAGGACAGAAGATGAAAGGAAGAGGAAGATGGAGGAGGAATAGAAAGAGGAGGAGGAAAGGGGAGGATGATTAAGAGAAGACGAGAAGGAAAGAGGAGGAGGAGGAGGAGGAAGGAGGAGGAGTAGAGAGGAGGGGAGGGGAAGTGTAGGATTAAGATAAGACAAGGAGGAGGAGGAGGAAGGAGAAGGAGGAGGAGAGAGGAGGAGAGGAGAGGAGAGGAGGACAGGAGTCTGAGGAAGGACAGATGACAGATAGAGCCCAGATCTGAAGGAGGGAATTATATAACACAAAATGTTAAACACTATGGAAGGGACCTGGACCCCAAACCAAGCACAGGGTTTGACTGACCCTGAAGGAGCTCCTTCACCAAGACAGACCGCTGACATCACCCTTTTTCTACAAGAATGTTCAAGACATCGGAGTGCAGAAACCATCCTCTTCCTCCAGCATTGGATAAAAACAGCATCATTCTCTGCGGCTCACACTGCTCTCCACTCAGAGTTTACATTTAAACTCATTATTTTCGCTCCATACTGAGTCCAAGTGCCATATTTGGTCTGAACCTCGGCTCCAAACACATTTAATAACTCAAAGATCTAAACCCACAACAAGACCTACAAATTAAAACAGGAATAACAAGGGAAAATACAAGACAAGGATGACCGAGGAAACTTAGAACATAAAAAAACAAGATAAAACCATGAGACAAAAAAAATAGGAATATACATGAAAAACACCAACACATGTCAGCTTTCTCTTATTAAGAGAACACATCAAAAAAATAACTGACATTTTCAGATAGTTTGAACAGAAAGTAGGCAGCAGAGTCTGCTAACGTCCAGACAACAAGTGTTATTTTCCATAAGAGTGTGACTTCAGGTGAAAATAGGATAAACTTTAGTAACAAAGCATTCATTTTATTCTACTGCCTTCCAACAGTGGGGATAAACAGCGGTGACAACCAGTGGTGTCAAACAATGGTAACAAACAGTGGTGTCAAACAATGGTGATAATCAACTGTGTAAAACAGTGGTGTCAACCAGTAGTGGAAACAGTGTTGACAAACACTGGTGTCAAGCAGGGGTGTCAAAAAGTGGTGTCAAACACTGGTGTCAAAAAATGGTGACAAACAGTGGTGTTCACAATACTGTCAATCATTATTGACATTGGTATTACGCAGTGGTGTCAAACATTGCTGACAATCAGTGGTGTCAAACAGTGGTGAAAAACAATGGTGAAAATTAGTGGTGTCATATAACTGTTTAAAATCACTGGTATGAAGCAGAGTTGTCAAATAGTGGTGACCAACAGTGGTGTCAAACAGTGGTGTTTAGTGGTGGTGATGATAAGTGGTGACAAATAGTGGTGTCAAACAGTGGTGACAGACAATAGTGACAAACACTGTGTCCAAAAATGGTGTCAAACAGTGGTGTTAAATAGTGGTGATGAATTTTTGTCAAACGGTGTCGAAAATTGGTAATGATTTGTGGTGTCAAACAATGGTGACAGACAGTGACAAACTGTGGTGACAAACAGTGGTGTCGATCAGTAGTGACAAACAGTGGTGACGAACAGTGGTGATGAACAGTGGCGTTGAACAGTGCTGACAACTAGTGTTGACAAACAGTGGTGACCAACATTGGGGACAATCAGTGGTGATTAGCCAGTGGCGTTAACTAGTTGTATCACACAATGGTTTTGCACAATGGTGACAAGCAGTAGTGTCAAACAGTTGCATAAACAGTGATGTATACTAGTTGTATCACACAATGGTGACAAGCAGTAGTGTCAAACAGTGGTGTCAAGCAGTGGTTTCAAACAGTGGTATCAAGAAGTGTGGTCAAACGGTGGTGTCAAATACTGGTGTTAAGAAGTGGTAAGTTCATTGGAGACAAACAGCGGTGTCGAAAGGTGACAGATAGTGCTGACACAGAGTGGTAACAAACAGTAGTGTCCTACAATGGCAAAAAAAAGTGATGTCAAACAGTGGTGTTGAACAGTGGTGACAAACACTGGTGTTGAACAGTGGTGACAAACACTGGTTTCAAAAGTGGTGTCAAACAGTGGTGTTGAACAGTTGTCACAAACAGTGGCGATCAATGGTGAACAATGGTGAAGAACAGTGTTAACACATAGTGGTGTTGAACAGTGGTGACAAACAGTAGTGTTGAATGGTGGTGACAAGCAGTAGTGTTGAATGGTGGTGACAAGCAGTGATGACAAACTGATGACAAACAGTGATGACAAATAGTGGTGACAAACAGTGCCGACGAACAGTGGTGATACAGACAGTAGTGTCAAACAATGGTTACAATCAGTGATGATGAACAGTTATGACAAACAGCTATGTCAAACAGTTGTGAGGTCTATAGTGAGCATTCTAATCAGTTCTTATATCCTGCTCATAATATCCTGCAATGTGAGGACTATGACTGTCACTACTCAAACCTTGCTCTGGTTTGATGATGCTGGGCTCCAGCTGTCAGCATAGATTGTATTTGCAGCATGCTGTGGTGCTCTGTTCATCATGGTTGGCTTTGTTTCTGTGAGTTCTCTTCATGTTTTTCAGGACGACTGTGTTAGCTGCTCTGGTTAATGTGTTTGAGAGAAGCTGATGGACCAAAATCCTTAAACAGACAGAGGGAGTGACCATCACAGCTTGTTAAAGTCTAACATCTGAAAAAGTTGTATTTTTAGGGCCTGAGCCCTCTTGAAGCCCCATGGATTATTACTTGTTTCTGCCACTTTAAACACAAGTTGGGTGCCTTAAACATGCCCAAAGTCGTAACAAAATGCACCACAAAATTCAGTCTTGCGTAAAATTTTATGAATGCAGTGCTTTCGTTCCAATATGTGCTCCACAGTGCCCCTTAGTGAATTAAAACTGCAGCCCCTTAGGCTTCTTTGAGCTACCAGCCTGTTTTTCTGTGTGCATAGCTATCATGTAAAGAGCTACGAAAAAGTCCCCTACAACCATGATAAATTCCAAACAGGAAGTTCAGAAATTGGAGTTGAACGTCTGATTTTTACGATTTATAGGGTATGTATTTGATGGAACATAATAATAATAATAATAATAATAATAATAATAATAATAATAATAATAATAATAATAATAATAATAATAATAATACAGAAATATAAATATAAATATAAAAACAAAGATATAAAATACAAAATAAAAGGCAACATAAAGTACAATAAATAAAGGAGGGAGGGAATGTTAAGCTGTTCAAAAGGAGTCAGAACAGATGAGTTTTGAGTTTGAATTTGAAAAGGGGCAGGGGGGGCAAGTTATGGAGGTCAGGTGGCAGTGGGTTCCAGTGTTGGGGAGCAGAGAAGCTGAAAGCTCTGCTCCCCAAAGTGCAAAGACGGGCAGTGGGTACATTGAGATGGTAGTAGGATGAAGATCTAAGGGCATGGGATGGAGTTACAGCTTGCGTGAGGTCAGTGAGGTAGGAGGGGTGAGGTTATGGATAGACTTGTAGGTGTACAGAAGGATTTTGAAAATAATTCTCTGATTAACCCGGAGCCAGTAGAGTTGCTGAGGGACAGGGATAATGGGGTGGGATGAGAGGGTTTTGGTGATGATCCGGGCAGCAGAGTTCTAAACCAGCTTATGGAGAGACTTTTGGGGGACGCCTAAGAGGAATGAATTACAGTAATAAAGACAGGAGGTGACAAGGCCATGGGGTTGGCTGAAGGATCTTTTTGAGTTGTGAAAAAAGTGATTTCATATTTCCTTTGTTGGATGTGATGAGACAAGCAAATTTACTGTGAACAATGAAATCTTTTTTAATGAAGAATGTGAGTTTTGTACATATTTTTGTGTATTGTGAGTCTAGTTTTTTTATAGAGCCGTTCCAGTTGGCGTCCTTTAGTTTTCATTGTCAGGGATGCACCAAAGTGCAGATGAAGAAAAAGGAACAGTTCAAGATTTCAGTGGGGCAAGAGAGTTGAGAATGTTGTTTGAACTATTGCTGTAGAGTGCTGTAAGATCATCAGGGTTGGAGAGAAAATTGAGGATTGAGATACTGACAATTTTGAAGCAGATAGTGTCAACATTTATGTCCTTTAAATTCCTGAACGAGATGAGACATGGTGATTTGATTGCAGAGAGGCAGAGTGCAGTGCTGAATGTGAGGAGGAAGTGGTCCGTTATGGGAAGTTCAATGTACTGATGGAGTCCAAAAATGTTGAGACATAGTAAAAAGTCTCTGGTGAGGGGCAGATTTTTATTATCAATGTGTATGTTAAAATCTCCCAGCAGTATCATGTAAGATGACAGAGTGAGAAGTTAAGAAGAGTGGCAAAGTCAGTTACAAAGTCTTTGTGGGGCTTATGGGGGTCGGTAAAAGGTGGCAATGACAGTGGGAGAGGATCCAGGCAGCAAGAACACAGTGCCTTCAAATGACATGAATGTAGAGACTGGCACAGGTAAGACTTTCCACTTCTCAGAGTGAATTACCGTGAGACCTTTGCTGCAACCATTGCCATGGGATGACAGATGTAAACAAATCCAGCCGGTTTGGATTCACTGAGCAGAAAGAAGTCATTAGGCTGTTTCCATGTTTCCATTTAACAAAGAAAGTCAAGCTTGCAGTTGGTGAGCAGATCCTGGAGGAGATGACCCTTCCTTGTAAGAGAGCGGATGTTGAGCAGACTGAAGTGAACAGTGGTGTTGTCATGCTTGACAGTGACATTAGCATCAGCCAACCTAGCCAGGCTGTCCCAGAGCTTTTTTTAAATCTTTTTTTGTCTTTGGTTTATGTTTACTAGACACTCTGACAATTAAAAATTATTAAAGAATTTTTCGTAACTCAATGGAAGTGGCCAGAGGAGATCACCAAAGTTGTTGGGTTTTTTTTTGTAAAAATGTCAATTTAAATAGCTCTCATGTACAATATTGGATCGAGACCAAAATGCACACGAGTTCGGTATCACAGCTTAAGTACATCTATACTGTTTTCACCCCGATATATATTCCACAGTGGCCCCTTGTGTGTTTAAACTGCAGCCCCCTGGGCCACTTTGATCTGTGGGCCTGATTTTTGGTGTGCATAACTATCATGCCAAGACCTACAAAAAAGTCTCTTACGACCATAGTGAATTCCAAACAGGAAGTTCAGAAATCCATGATATCTAGCCATGAACCAGGAACTCATTATAGCTCCTTCATTTAACCTCCAATCTGATTTAATTTTCAAACGCATGATCAAGGTCCAACTCCCAACACATCCATATACCCAATTCTCCGCTAATGCAATGACGCCACCCTCTGGAATTTTTTCAATTTTTGTCTGATGTTTCAGATATAACACAAACGATCACAATCCTTCTCTGGACTCACATTCACATGTGCATGTACAGATCTTGCTGCACATGCGGTGGATACAACATGCCTTGACTGGTGCATATGGGTGAGGGCCGGCTTATCGCCACTTGTGGCTTTAATTCCTTTGGGTCCTGAATCTTTTCCTAATTTCTAATGAAGACACCTTTAGAGACACATACTATTTGCTTTGTGCACAGAATTCAATGTGCATTGCCAAACGGAAAAAAACAGAAAAGGGTTAAAGTTTGACTCAAATCTCTAACACAGTTATATATCTGTATTAACAATATGTGTCTGTGGCAGCTAATAAGGGACTGACCTGTCAGTAAACAGGAAGTTGTTTCACCTCAGCGTTTCAAAGTGTCTCATACTTTCCATGAAAGATTAAAATCTGTCCCTGACAACATCTCTCTGTGCTGTTCCCTGTTTTCTTGAATGGAGTGTTTTTCCATGTGTCCCTCACAGAGTCTTGGGTGCTGCCCTTTCCTGCTCTGGCCCTTTCTCCCCTGTTTTTGCGTACCTGTTCCTGATCACTCTAATCACACACCTGCACTTAAACTCGGCGAAGAGAGGAGTCCCTGTCCCTAAGGTCAGCAGACCAGCTGCTCCTGCAGGTACTGAGATCCAGGAGGAAGCTCACAGGGGACAGGGCTTTCTCTAGTGTTGCTCCCTAATTGTGGAATGATCTACCCTTGCACATTAGAGAGGCCCCTTTACTGTCCACTTTTAAAAGTAGTTTAAAAACCCACTTTTATTCTTTAGTTTTTTATCTCAGCAAGACTTAGGTCTTTTGTCTGATCTCATTTGCTCTTATTTGTTTTTATTTGGTTTTAATGTTTTCTTTTATGTGTGTCTGTTTTTCTCATTTATTTTTTATCATTTTTATTTAGTTCTCTGTACAGCACTTTGTTTGCAGCTGTGGTTGTTTTCAAAGTGCTTTATAAATAAAGTTAGTTGGTTGGTTGGTATTAGCTGCGACATGCCAGACCAGCCACGTAGCCGAACCGCAATGTAGTCTGTGTAAGTTGAAACATCGACCTGAATCAAAACCATCTGACCCAGTGCTGTGACAGAGCGGAGACAGACTGGAGATGCATCTAGTCTATTTCAGCTGTTGTGCTGAAAGGCAAATGAAAGTGAAGTCAGGCAGGCGGGCAGGTGGCATCTTTTCATTCATCGAATTCAAATTAGCATCAGGTGTCAAGTCTCATCTGAACAACAAGGGACTGAAGACCCTCTGCTGTGGTAGAGGATAAAGGCTTCACCAACATTGCACAGGAGCAGTTCGACATCGGAGCTGAATATGGAGGTGATGTGCAGGTGGAAGACATGCTGCCATGTGACGCAATGTCAGGAATGCCATGCTGAAGTAGAGTAAGAGAAAATAAAACAACAGGTCATGGAAGAGCTCTGTCAGGTAAGTCACACCAGACCTCATTAGTCTATGATCTATAGATTTCCTGACTCCAGGTCTCTTTTTAATCTGCTTCATCTCTCAATATTGTAAACTGGTAATCTGTTAAACGTAAGACATTTTGGAAGCAGGTACTGAACCAGAGTTGAAGAAGTTTGCATTTGTTTACACTTATTTACATTTTTTCTTTCCTGTTTGCCAGTTCCTCTTCTCTGCAAAGTGTGACTGCAATTTCAGGCCAGGAATTGTTAATCACACAGTTATCACTGTGATCTCTGTGTGATTAATCATATAACTGACAATTTTTTTTGTACTTCGGACATAATGAGCTCCTGTTCGTCCACACGTCTCCTTGAGGAAGTTAGAAATTTTCAGAGACACGCAAAACTGAAATTTTCCACTGGAAAAGGACTGTGCAAGAAAATTATGTAATTTGTCCGCATGGAGCTGTGTGGATGCATCGAACATAAACCAAGCTTTTCTGGCCAAGTCCAGTGACTACATCAGGAGGACTGTGGAGGGAATTCCTCAGGTATCTCTCTCTCTCTCTATCAGATCAGATCATCAGTATTTACATGACCTTTTCTAAAAATATTGTAAATTAATTCATGAAATTAGGAAAAGTATGAAAATATGTACTCAAAAGAAAGAACATAGTGGAACAGCAACAACAACAAAAAACAGTCCACAGAAAGAACAATACAAGAAGAGACAAATATAATAACTACATTTTAAAATATATTTCTGGATTCTTTTATCTTGGTATCCTTCTGTGCTGAAATATGCATTAAGTGTGTGTGTGTGTGTGTGTGTGTGTGTGTGTGTGTGTGTGTGTGTGTGTGTGTGTGTAAACACCATATGTGTTATCCTAATATAGTACTATAAATGTATTGGATGGTTCTCTGTACTCAGTGTTCTCATCATTCTGTTTCATGATGATCCTATGTCCGGACTTCTATTTTCTAAGCCCCCATGTTTGTCTTATTTTATTTATTTATTTATCTAAATTTAAATGATATTATAGGTAAAACCTTCATTAAAGAAAACACTATGTTATGCTACTAAGAGCCACAATTCTAATGGCAATGTTCAATAAGAATCTGTCTTTTTAATGAAGGCCCCCCTCCTCCCAGCGGCAGGAGCCACAGAGGTGCTTAACCTCTTTGTAAGCTGTGTTGAAGAGGAGTACAGGGAGGAAGACGGGTGTGATACAGTCATGAGGCTGCCAGTTGATGCTACAATACACATGTGACTATAAGTGACTTACTTCCAGTTTCCTCTTGGCTTCTGGCAGGTCAGGGCTTGTGCCAGTGGCCAAGAGGCTGCTGGCAACCCCAGCAACAAGTACTCCTTCTGAGCGTGGTGTCAGTGTTGTGTGGAGACTGACTGAGGAGAGGCTTTTCACCTCGATCCAGAAAATGTAGAAGCTCTTTTGTTCCAGCATAGACCCATATAAGGTTCCTGGACTCGTTCACGTGTTAGATGAACAGGATGATTTTGATAGTGATCCATAAATAGTTTCTGGGCAGTTTTTTCTTGTACAAGGACAAATATGTGCTTCAAATGTGCTGAAAGGGTAGGAAAGTAGACTGATATGACAGTTGTACTTTTATTTAACATCTTCATCATGTGCACTTTTTTCCTTTTCTAAAACTCATGTACAGTATGTGAGCTGTGACAGTAATGCCTTTATGCACTTCTGTTTGTCGAGGACAGTTCTCTTGCTTGGTGTGTGTATTTTTTTAAACAATTTAAAAAATAAAAAGTAGTTTCACTGTTTAAAGGAAACAAAGGCTCAACAAATTGTTAAAGTTCAACATTATGTTATGTTTGAGTTTATTCAACTAAGGTATGGAGTGACCCATGTACCATTCCTATTAATTTATTGATTGATTGATTGATTGATTGATTGATTGATTGATTGATTAACCGTAACTGACCTCCAAACAGGGACTTCACAGCTGGTCTCCCATAGAAAAACTACATTTTGTATTGAATTATGTTTTGTGCAGTGTACTGAAGGTTCTTCGTCTGGCAATAAGTGCCCCCACATATGATGATGGCCTCCTGCCTCTAGGGCTGCTGTGGTTTTGTGTTTTCCCTGTCTTTTCTCATCTGTCTTTGCAGGCCTGGTGGGAGGAGTGTCTTACACCTGGGAGGATCCCCCAGGTGTATAAGACCTGCCATTTAACATTCATCCTCGGCTTGGCCTAGCTTGGCTCTGTTCTGCTGTGCGGGGTTACAGTCCTTGGTCACACCTTGGTTTATTAGTTAGATCCTTTTTTTTATTTTTTATTTTTTAAATAAATTTATTTTTATGACATTGAACCCATACGTCTCTGCGTCTCTTGTCGTGGACCTTGAGCCGGGTCTTGACAATGTTAACAGGGATGACATACCTTTTAAAATAAAACTGCAGAACAAAAAGTCATCTGCAAGGAATGGGAAGAAGATCAAATAAAATACAATGTACTTCCTAAAGACTAAAAAAAATAATAATAAAAAATAGGAACGGTTAAGACGCAGAAGTCATTCTGAATGGAAGTGGGACAGGACAGGAGTGACAGTCCTATGTCACCCTCTACTGCACATTTCATCCAGAGCTGTACATATTTTCTGGATACTGAGTGACAGAGAAAGCAAAAGAACTGTCCAAAGAACTGTGAGAAAATATAGTTCAGCTTTACAAAACAGGAAAAGGATAGTAAACAATATCAAGATGTGGAAATGACAATGGATGTTTACAAATTGTCAAATTTGTGGAAAATGTGTAGTTCTGTTTACAGATTCTGCTGGGTTAGCATCATTAGCTCACCAATCTAATTGAAAATACATCTTACATTCCCAATAACCATGGATGGAAGGGCAGGTCAATGGGGTCACTTCTAGCTCTCACTACAGACTGTGGGGGAGCTATTGTTAATGTACCTCTTGCATAAAAGACAAAAACAGAGAAGCAAGTTCTTCACCAACTGGCTAAT
This sequence comes from Labroides dimidiatus, assembly GCA_030710495.1. Classification (NCBI taxonomy): domain Eukaryota; kingdom Metazoa; phylum Chordata; class Actinopteri; order Labriformes; family Labridae; genus Labroides; species Labroides dimidiatus. The sequence continues at coordinate 31,497,009 of CM061150.1, read as the reverse complement.
TTTTTCTTTTAAAATTCCCCCAGTTATTTCTTCTTTGTGTATTACTAGAGCTACATATGGAGTGGTAACAGGAACACTGCCCCCTGAGGTTTCCAGTGGTACTGCTCCGTTTGGCCCGTATCCATAAGCATTATGAAAAAGTGCAGAAAAACGGACAAAATGAACGCAGGGCTCCGTCCATATCTTTATTTGTGTTTAACGTTGAGCATATATAGGCCTTTATCATCACTGTATGACTTATGGTGTATATATGTTAATATGAGACCTAAGTATTTGGACCTGCTTGTCAGCATTCATTAGAAGTGATTCGAAGTGTTGTAAAGGTCTCTCCTCATGGTGTGATGAGATGAGGTCAGACTCCTGATCTTGTCCTCATGTTGGATGTCTGTTAATAATGATATAATCTGTTTTTGAAGTGTCTTGGAAGATGTGTTGTCATTTTTATAAATAAAGCTTGATGGATTGATAACTACAACACTACAAAGGCTGAAAATGAGCTTTGTTGTTGGTTCAAACGTGTCTTCACAAAGTAAGTTGGGGGAAAAAGCTGTCTATTTAAAGCCTGTTTTAGAGGAAGGCCTTGTTTCCATGAATACTAATTTTCTCATATTGTTGAAATATCAGTCATTTGTGCTCCTTTGGTCTTCTGCAGCTGTCTGTCAGCCTATGTACATAAAGGATAGTCACAGTGGAAAAGTAAAAGCTTCACCAACACAGGTTTCTCTCTCGCCATGTTAATAAAGCAGAGAAGAGTCTGAATTAAAACAGAGGAAACAGACAAAATGAGCCTTTTTTCCTCTTAGATAGGGCTCTGAATCAGACAGGCAGCAAAATGACGGTGGGGGGGGGGGGGGGGGGGGGGGGGCACTGTAGAAGAAATAAAAAAGAAAAGAAAAGAAATAAAAGAAGAGAAATGCTGCCTGTGTGCAGAACAGTGATAAAGTCACCGGTTTGTTGGGTAGAGGGACACAGACAGACAGAGAGAGAGACAGACAGAGAGATAAGTCAGACAGGCACAGAAAGACAGACAGAGAGAGACAGACAGAGATAGAGGCAGACAGAGACAAAGAGAGACAGACAGAAACAGACAGAAAGAGAAAGAAAGAGAGGGACATAGAGAGACAGAGAAACAGACAGAGAGATAGACACGGTGAGACAGAGAGACAGATGGACAGACAGAAAGACGGAAAGAGAGACAGAGACAGAGACAGACAGACAGAGACAGAAAGATAGATAGATAGAGAGAGAGAGAGAGAGAGAGAGAGACAGACAGACAGACAGACAGACAGACCGACCGACAGAGAGAAAGAAAGTGAGGGCAGGTTTCAATTGTTCTAACGCCCCAACCCCCTAATTTTCCTAATTTCAATTCAAAGGGTTTTTATTCACAGGGAAAACATAGGTTAACATGAGTCAGAATTGTAAATAATACACTATTAAAGAACACCAAAGAGAAAATATTAAACTAACAGAGCTGTGCATTTTTTTCCACTGGTTTATAGAACAAAAAAGAAAACACATTAAAAATAATAATTATCAAATATAATTCAGCTCTTTTTCAAAAAGATGTACAGATGACTACAGGTTACTTAGAAATGTAAAATTAGATTAAACAGATTTTAAAAAGATGCACATCTCTCTCTCTCTCTCTTTCTCTCTATCTGTGTGTGTGTGTGTGTGTGTACGCATGTACTTGCATGTTCGTATCTGTGCAGAACTGCCGGGCAGAACTGCCGTGTACAACACAGAGAGCAAAGGGGAGTTGTGAACACTTAACCATCTCATCATATAGATAAGATAAATAACACAAAACTATTTTGTCTGTTAAATGAAAGAACAGGGTTTAGATCTGATCTATATGAGAGTTATCCCCCTTATCTGGTTCAGAGCGACAAATTCTTTTTTCTGCATTCTGCTCTCCCTCTCCTGCCGGTGAGCGTCTCCCTCTCCAAGCGGGTTCTCTACAGTTATCTAGGCCTGGATCATTTCTCATGTGCGCATTACCTGCTTCATAAATCACTATCCGTGGGTGTTTCTCAGATATTTTGAAATATGTCTGCACTTATGCAGACAAGAACGTGTCAGTTGCGGGTTCCACTTGCGTCATCACAACATGCTTTTTCGGCTGTGTTGTTTCAGGAATAAAAGTCTTTCGGCTGAAAGCCAAAAGTGCACTTTTGGGCCATTTTTAGCCCAAAATATTTGGTGGCCGAAATTTCGGTGCATCCCTAAGAAAAACTGAATATTCTCAGCCCCAGCACTGATGGAAATGAGAGGGCTGATCAATTTTTTCTCAGTCATAACAGGTGAAGGGTTAACAGGTCTCCAGTACCATGGGAAGTAGTGGTGCCTTGCTAGGTGGCCTCACTTCACCCCAAGCCTCAGTTCTCTTCTCAGAATGAAGAGAGGAAGGGAAAGGGGGCGTGGGTTACCAAGCAGTAACTCATGCTCTCCCTCAAGTTTAAACCCTTTTGTCCTACCAGGGGAACAAGGCCGTTTTTGGCTGTGGCTGGCTGTTGGAGTCTGTGGAGGCAGGCAGTGTGTCAAGAACCAGAACCAGGAAAGGACACAAGTGCAAGGACAAACTCAAGTTCCGTAAAAACACAAAGGTTTATTGACAAGTCCAGGTTTCAATGCACAAATCAGGTAGTCAGCCAGGCAGGGTTCGGTACACAGAAGCGGGTAGTCAGACAGGCAGGGTTCGGTACACAGAAGCGGGTAGTCAGACAGGCAGAGTTCAATACACAAAAAGGGTAATCCAAAAAACCAGGCAGAGGTATCCAAAACACGAGGCTAGAATCAGGGTCCAAAAACGAGAGCAAGAATCAGAAACAGCAAGACGAAACTATGAACAAGGCTGGGACGAACAATGTGAAGTACGACGAACTGGCAACGAGACAGTGAGACACAAGAGGTTAAATACAAGAGGTAATGAGGGGTGATGACACACAGCTGGGGAAGACAATCAGGAATCAGGTGTGACAGACAGGGCAGGGCAGACAGGAACACATCTAGAAGACAGAGACAAGGGTTAGTGATTTCAAAATAAAAGCGGAAACAAAACATGAATCAAAATGTGTAAAAACAACAGAAACTTGACAGACATGACAGTACCCCCCCCTCAAGGGCCGGCTCCTGACGGCCCAGGAGCACCAGGATTCGAGGCGTGGAAATCTTGAATGAGCGAGGGGTCCAAGATGAAACGGGACGGGATCCAGGAGCGCTCCTCCGGACCGTACCCCTTCCAGTCCACCAGATACTGGATCCCCCGGCCCCGACGACGTGCAGACAAGAGCTTCTTAACTGTGAAGACCGGATCGCCGTCCACGAACCAGGGGGGTGGAGGGGGCTTGGCCGGAGGGCACAAAGCGCTGGTCTTGACCGGCTTGACGTGGCTGACGTGAAAAGTGGGGTGGATCCGCATTGACCTTGGCAACTTGAGCTGGACCGCTGCAGGATTAACCACCTTTGAGATGGGGAATGGACCCACGAACCTGGGAGCCAACTTCCTGGACTCCACCCGGAGTGGTAGGTTCCAGGTGGACAGCCAGACCCTCTGACCTGAGACATACTTGGGAGCCGCAGACCTCTTCTTATCCGCAGCAGACTTGTAGACCGACGAAGACTTGAAGAGGGCCTGGCGAGCCCGCTCCCAGGTTCTCCTGCAGCGCCGGACCAAGGCCAATGCGGACGGAACTGAGGAACCAGAGTCTGTGGTGGGAAAAACAATGGGTTGATGACCATGTACAATGTGGAACGGAGAAAAACCAGAGGATGATGATGGGAGTGAATTATGGGCGAGCTCTATCCAAACCAAACTGTCAGACCAAGATTCTGGGTTCTGAGAGGACATGATGCGTAGACCTTTTTCTAGCTCCTGATTGGCACGTTCACACTGACCATTTGACTGTGGGTGAAATCCCGACGACAGACTGACCGTAGCTCCCAACAGTTTGCAGAACTCCTTCCAGAACTGGGAGATGAACTGAGGGCCCCGGTCCGAAACAATGTCCTGTGGAAAACCATGGATCCTGAACACATGAGATAACATGACCTCGGCCAGTTCCTTGGCCGAGGGAAGCTTTGGCAGAGGCACAAAATGGCACATCTTGGAAAAACGATCAATGACTGTGAGAACCACAGTGTTACCTTTTGAAGGTGGCAGACCAGTTACAAAGTCTAAAGCAATGTGAGTCCAAGGTTGCTTGGGAACCGAGAGAGGCCTTAACAGCCCCTGAGGTTTTTGTGAAGATCCCTTGTGAGCAGCACACACAATACACGCACCAACATATTCAAAAACATCTTTCTTCATTCCTGGCCACCAAAACCGTTGTTGAACAATGAACAGAGTTTTACTAGAGCCAGGGTGACAGGAAGCTTTGTTACTGTGAGCCCACTTGATCACCTCCCCTCTGAGGGGCTGAACAACAAACAGTTTATCTCTAGGGCATTCAGAGGGAACTGAAGTGCTCTCAGATGCCGCTTTAACCTTGTCCTCAATATCCCAAGTGAGCGAAGCAACGAAACAGGACTTGGGCAAAATGGTCTTGGGTTCAGAAATGAGGGTCGGAGGATCAAATTTACGGGACAAAATGTCAGGCTTGGTATTCTTGGAACCGGGTCGGTATGAGAGGACAAAGTTAAAGCGACTGAAGAAAATAGCCCACCTTGCCTGCCTCGCATTGAGCCTTTTCGCGGTCTTTAAATACTCAAGATTTTTATGATCAGTCCAGACCTGAAACGGGAGCTGAGCTCCCTCTAACCAATGACGCCACTCCTCCAGGGCCACCTTAACTGCCAGCAGTTCGCGGTCTCCGACGTCATAATTTCGTTCTGAGGATGACAACTTTTTAGACAAAAAGGCACATGGATGTAATTTGCCATCTTTCGAACTCACTTGTGACAGGACCGCTCCGATACCAAGATCGGAGGCGTCCACTTCGACCACGAACTGCTGACAGGGGTCCGGGAGGATGAGCACTGGCGCCGACACAAAACTGTCCTTGAGGCTTTGGAAAGCAGCGTTACATTCAGGAGACCAGACAAAAGGTCTGTGAGGAGAAGTAAGGTCATGCAGAGGCGAGGCTTTGGTGCTAAAATTCCTAATGAACTTCCTATAAAAGTTAGCAAAACCCAGAAAACTTTGAACATCTTTACGTGAACGGGGAGTGGCCCACTCAGCCACGGCAGACACCTTTTCAGGATCCATCCTGATCTCTCCCTCAGCGAGCACAAACCCCAGAAATGACACTGAAGGTTTGTGAAACTCACACTTTTCCGCTTTCACATAAAGCTGGTGCTCCAACAGCCGCTGAAGCACCGTGCGAACATGCTTAGTGTGTGTCTCCTCATTGGGAGAAAAGATCAGGATGTCATCTAAATAAACAAACACAAAAACATTGAGCATGTCCCGTAAAACATCATTTACAAGATTTTGGAAGGTAGCAGGAGCATTAGTTAGACCAAATGGCATGACTAGATATTCGTAATGACCAGTAGGAGTGTTAAAAGCAGTTTTCCACTCATCTCCCTCCCGAATCCTGACCAAATGGTAAGCATTACGTAAATCCAACTTAGTGAAAAACTTGGCCCCCTCCAACAACTCAAAAGCCGTGGAGATGAGAGGAAGGGGATATCTATTCTTAACTGTGATGTTATTGAGTCCACGGTAATCAATACATGGGCGAAGTGACTTATCCTTCTTTTCAACGAAGAAAAAACCCGCCCCAGCTGGAGAGGACGAAGGACGGATAATCCCCGCTGCCAATGACTCTGTGACGTACTCCTCCATAGCCTGACGCTCCGGAGGAGACAAAGAAAACAAGCTACCCCTAGGGGGAGTAGCTCCTGGCAACAGGTCAATGGCACAATCATAAGATCGATGAGGAGGCAGGGACTTGGCTTTTATTTTACTAAATACCTCCGCTAAGTCATGATAACACTGGGGCACACTGGACAGGTCAGACTCCGAGGAATCAGTGAAAACTGATTTCATGACCAGACAGTTCTTCTGACAGAAGGGGCCCCAAGAAGTAATTTTCCCCCTAACCCAGTCAAAATTAGGGTTGTGTTTCTTTAGCCAGGGGAGCCCCAAAATAGCCTGATGTGTCATAGACTCGAAAACATGGAAACAAAGTCTTTCAGAATGTACATTTGCGATCGTGACCTGAACCGACTGAGTTAGATGGGTTACTTTCCCCAGGAGACCACCATCAACAGCCTTAACTTCGACTGGACGCTGTAAACGAAACATTCTTAGGCGCAACCTCCTAGCAAGAGAGGAATGTATGAGGTTAGCATCAGAACCAGAGTCAATGAACGTGGAGACAGTCAGAGAATTGTCCGCCGAGGTAAATACGGCCGACATCATCCTAGGTTGAGACGGAGTATCAATGATTATGTTCTGGCTAACCCTAAGACCCACCTTGTCCTTCAGTTTGGTCTGCTTGACTGGACATTCTGAAACCAAATGACCAGGAAGACCACAGTAAAAGCACCGACCGCCCTCCTGCGTCGCAGTCGCTCCTCCTCCGAAAGACGAGTGTGCCCGAGTTGCATGGGCTCCTCCTCTCTAACTCCTGTAGATTCAGGGAGAGCAGAAGGCGAGCGATCAACAGACTTGAACCGACTCGCAGGAGAATGAGAAGTCCTGTCCTGTTCCCTATCGATAAGGCGTTTGTCCACCTTGATAGCGAGAGCGATGAGGGAATCCAAATCCGTGGGTAAATCCAAAGTTACCAGTCGATCCTTCACGTCATCCGATAAACCTTGAACAAATGCGTCAGTTAACGCTGCTTCATTCCACTCACTCTTGGCTGCGAGTGTACGAAAATCAATGGCATAGTCCGAGACTCTCTTCTTGCCCTGTTTGGACCTGATCAAGGTTCGAGCCGCCTCCCGGCCCGGTGAGGTGTGTTGGAAAACCCTCTCGAAGGCTTGAACAAATCCGGATAGAGAAACACACGAGGAAGACCTGCCGCTCCACTCTGCAGTAGCCCATGCTTCCGCCCGACCTGTCAGATGTGAAATGATGAGCCAAGCGAAGTGATCATAGAATCCTGGCGTTCAGCCAGGCCCTTCAGACCGGAACACAGAGCCGCCAGCTGATCTTCTTGCTGAGCAAGAAGTTGGCCCTGAGCCCGGAGAGCTTGGCGGAACTGGTCCGAACTTGCTGCGTCCATATCTGGCCAGTTCGTTCTGTCAAGAACCAGAACCAGGAAAGGACACAAGTGCAAGGACAAACTCAAGTTCCGTAAAAACACAAAGGTTTATTGACAAGTCCAGGTTTCAATGCACAAATCAGGTAGTCAGCCAGGCAGGGTTCGGTACACAGAAGCGGGTAGTCAGACAGGCAGGGTTCGGTACACAGAAGCGGGTAGTCAGACAGGCAGAGTTCAATACACAAAAAGGGTAATCCAAAAAACCAGGCAGAGGTATCCAAAACACGAGGCTAGAATCAGGGTCCAAAAACGAGAGCAAGAATCAGAAACAGCAAGACGAAACTATGAACAAGGCTGGGACGAACAATGTGAAGTACGACGAACTGGCAACGAGACAGTGAGACACAAGAGGTTAAATACAAGAGGTAATGAGGGGTGATGACACACAGCTGGGGAAGACAATCAGGAATCAGGTGTGACAGACAGGGCAGGGCAGACAGGAACACATCTAGAAGACAGAGACAAGGGTTAGTGATTTCAAAATAAAAGCGGAAACAAAACATGAATCAAAATGTGTAAAAACAACAGAAACTTGACAGACATGACACAGTGGGCCAGCCGGGAATGCTCAAGGACTCCTTGGATCTAAAGGCACCTGTGAAGCACAGGTGACCAAGGGATACCACAATAAGGGGGCTCGGTGCCAGGCATGCAGTGATGGGAAGGTGGGGTTGGATGTCTGGTAGTCAGAAGCTCCAGTCCACCCACTCCCCTTGTTGAGCGAGGTCTCAGCCCAGAAAGGGGCCTCAGTGATGGGCATGCAGTGATGGAAAGGTGGGGTTGGATGTCTGGTAGTCAGAAGCTACAGTCCACCCATTGAGTGAGGACTCAGCCCAGAAAGGGGCCTCAGTGGCAGGAATGGGTTGGTTGGAATGCGGGTTTGGATGTCTGAAAGTCAGAAGCTCCAGTTATGAAAATACATTCGAATCAATTGAAGGGGGGGGGGCAGTTTCTGGATTTCACTCCTCTTGACTTGCGTCAGATTTCCTCTGGGTCTGACCCGCTGATGACTGCTGGCCCTGTGACAGTGTCGTAGTTTTACAAGGATAATTTTAAATTCGACAGGCTGAACATGGTGCTTTATTTTGAAAAGACCGGAATCTCTGATCGTTTTTCGTGTCTGTTTTCCTGTTTGGTACGATCTGCTCTGTGGAGATTGACGCGTTTTTTAAAAAAATATCTTTTGAGCAAAATAAACAGATTTCGGTAGAAAGACTAAATCATTGAATAGTCACATGCAGAAGTTTAAACTACAAAATCTGTTTGAAAAGTGTTGCTTTTGATGTTGAATATCGATGCCATCGACCCATTGCCCACTAAAGACCCGACCAAGGTGGACCACCCCCAGGGCAACTCCCCCCCCCACGGGGAGACCGCAGGCCCCCCCAGGGCACCGCGCCAGCAAGTCCCCATGCCCTCCTCAAGGCACAAACCCATCAAAGGGAGGAATGACAGGCGCCAGGTGACACCCACCTGGAACCGCCCCACACGTGCTGCGGTGACAGATCCCCCACCCTGGGTTGAGCCCGGCTCCAGCAGCAGACCCCCAGGTGACCAGAGGCCCCCGACGAGAGGCAGGGGGCAGGCAGGGCAGGGGGCGGAGGGGAGAGGCCGCAGGGTGGACAGCAGGAAGGCAGAGGCATGGTGCACCCCGATGCCCCATGGCCAGCAAAGGCGTCACCGTGGAGAGACCCCGCTGACCATACACATACCCAGCAGCTCAGGGGCACAGGAGGCAAGCCAACAGGATATCCCGGTGTCCCATGAGGGGGCCACCAGACCAGTGGGCCCCCCATGGCAGTGGGTCAAGTCTGGGTACCTAGATGTAAAGATGCCCCCAACTACCATAACCAGAGTATACTTATCGTCTTGGAGTCCCGGGGAGCTATATTATTTTAAAAGAAAGAGAAAAACAAAACAAAGCAAAACAGGGCAAGACAAAACAAACAGCGAAAAGAAAGAAGAAATCTCAACTAAAACAAACAAACAGGTATTCACGTAATTCTTTAGTTAATTTGCATTTAGGCGAGGAGGGGTGGTGTGTGTGTGTGTGTGTGTGTGTGTGTGTGTGTGTGTGTGTGTGTGTGTGTGTGTGTGTAAAAATCTGTTTCACGAGTTATGTTATAATACTGGAAATTAGGTGACAGTATGGGATAGTGGGTCATGATTGTAAGAACCTAATGAATGATTGCCAGATAGAGTTGTGGTTATTGTCAGAGGAGTTTGTATTTTCTAGGGAGATGTAGTCAATGATCAGGTTCTTCCAATGTGTGATGTGTATGGAGTTCCGTGATTTCCAGTTCATAAGGATAGATTTCCTGGCGACAGCTAGCGCCACAAGAAGTAAACAGTTGTGTTTACTGTTGATATGTGTCCTAACAAACAGAGGGTGGGGGAGAGTGGGATGTGGCAGCCCATGATTTGTGATAAGGTGTCTGAGATGTTTTTCCAGAAGTGATGGACAGGTGTGCACTGCCAGGTTGCATGTATGTAAGTATCTGTGCAGTTTTGAGTGCCGTGTGAACAGTTTCCAGATGAAAAGAAGCCCATTTTTTGCATTTTTTTTGTTTTTTTATTAGAGTGAGATGAAAATGAATGGGTGAATTGGGATGATTGTAGTTTATTGTTGTCTAATTCTGAGAGGTGTGTTTCCTGAAGTAGACAAATGTCTGCCTGGAGTGAGGTGAGATAGTTGAGTATTTTAGTTTTCTATAACTGTGTGCCCAAGCCACGGACATTCCAAGTAACAAATTTTAAATTTGACATGCTGTTGCTTTGATATAAAAGAAAGAAGAGTTCCTTATGCTGAGTGAGTGTGTGTGTATGTGTGGGTGTGGACAAATAGTGGAAGGTGTGTGAGTGTGAGTGTGTGTGTATGTGTATGTGAGTGGGGGGGTCTGTGTGAGGGTAGGTTGCATGGATAAATCTAGCCTATGTGAACAAAACGAGACAGGGGCAAGAGGGATTGTAGACATAAAAACAAAACACAAAACAAAAACAATGAACAAAAAAGAGCACAGGGTTAGCCGATTATCAGGGCGTATGCTATGCTGAGGGAGACGTAGGTGCTTAAAGGTTTATGGTACTCCATGGGTTATTAGAAGCTGCGGCAGGTGAGCGAGAGGAGCTGGGAAGGGGACGGGGGTCTGTGTAGAGAGGAGGGAGAGGGTGAGTGTGCTTACGGGAGGGAGAGAGAGGGATGTTTATTTACATGAGCAAGAGGGGGGCTAATATAGCCAGGGGGTGATGTCCTTGTTGCGGTATAGCTGTCCATCAATATAAAGTTTATCCACTGAGATGACTGTTTTTTTGCCCTCTGAGATCATCTGTTTGCGGATGGGGAAGAGTTTTTTTCGTCTATCCATGATTTCTTTCGGATTTTCACCAGATCTTTCTGTTTAAAGTGTTCAAATTTGGCAACAATAGGGCGGGGTCGGTTGTTGGTGGTGTTTTTCTGACCTATACGGTGAATGAGGTGAAAGGTGATGTTTTTGTCTGTGTCTAGAGGGAGTTTGAGCTGTTGCTTCATGAAGTCCATAACTTATTTCTCTGGGTTTTCTGAGGGGTGCTCAGGGATGCCGGAAAAAACTAAGTTGTCCCTCATACTGCGTGCCTGTAAGTCCAGAATCGTTTCTTTCATTGTTATATTTTCAGCGGTGATGGAGGTGAGCCGATTTGTAACAGAGGTGAGCTGATCGGTGATGGCCTTGACAGTTTTATGGAGAGTTTTGTTTTCTTTTGTGAGGGCTTTAATCTGTTCGTAGCTGAATTCTAGACTTTGACAGAGTGACTGGAATTCTTGTTGTAGAACTTCGACGAGAGAGATTCTGGCGTCGAATCCGGAGTTTATTGTTTATGGAGGTGAGTATGTCACTTACCTCTGAATGGCGGAGTGAATTTGCGGATAAAGAAGGAGACGAACCTGAGCTGGGTGTAGAATTTGAACAGGGTCTTTTGTGTGCTGGAGAGACGCTGGATTTTCCATGGGTCTGTGAAGTGGCCATGTTCCTTATGCAATAAGCTGCAAAATAATGGTCGACGTAGTCCTCTAAGGGGTCCAGGTCGATGAATTAGTGAGCTAATCCGTAAGAAAAAAAAAGAGGAAGTCGATGTGTATGTGGATAGAAATTAGAGAACAGAAGAAGAAAAGAAAAGGAAAAAAGGGTAACTGGAGAAAAGTTTTCTAACTAGCAGCAGGGTGCTGCCATCTTGAATCGTGCACCGTCATGTGAGTGATGCGTTCACAGTCGCATGGGAACCTGGCCTCACCCATAGTATTCTGTTTTTATTAACAATTTACAAAACGAGCCAACTTCACTGGTTTTGGTTTTGTGGAAAGGATTGTCAGATTGAGGACTTTTTCTCTTTTTTTTGTCTGCATTATTCTCATAGTTTAACACCATATGAGGAATCGACTATTTTTTGAGGTTAATGCAGTTTTTATCTTGCAGCTGAAAGTTTTGTTTTTCCACTGCATTTCAGTGACCGTCACCAGCCCTCTCTGGAAACTAGACTAGCAAACTTTATTTATTGGAAATTTCCTACTCAGTGCCAGAGGGGGCAGTGCAACACCTAAGTGACAGAAAAAAAAGAAACAAAGAAGAAGAAGAAAAGGTAAAATAAGGCGCAGTGTAAGATGATGTAAGATGGTGGGGTGGGCTTCCTTTCTTTTCTTCCTTCTACCCCTTTGTCTTTTCTTCTTCCTTCCTTGATGTGGGGATAACAGGTGGGTTTATTAAATTTCAATTGTACTTTCAATATATGTATTTATCTAACGTGCTTTATCTCAACAGCATCTCAAGAGCATGTGGGCCAATCCACGTCCCTGTAGCTGGTGGTAACACATCATTGAAAACTGCAACGACACAGACTGGCAGCTCAACTTCAGGATGAAAAGAGTGACCTTTCAGCACCTATGTAACATCCTCCGGCCTAGACACGCCAGAGTACAAGAAACAGACACCCTGTCCCTGTACATCTTCAGGTGGCAATATGTCTGTGGCGTTTGGCAACCAATCTCGGATACAGATCTATCACACATTTGTTCGGTGTTGGAATGTCCACTGCTTGTCAAATTACTCAACAGACTGTGACAGCCATTAACCAGGAAATGAAACACCACTACATCAAGATCCCATCTGACGTGAACCTAAGGGTGATTGTCCAGGGCTAACGAGATAAATGTAGGTTTACCACAGGTTGCGGGAGCAATAGATTGGACCCAAATCGGCGTCTTGTCACCAGCAGATCACCCTGCAGATAATGACAAAAGGAAAGGATTCTACTCAATCCTGTTGCAGGGTGTAATTGACCACAAACTGAAATTTTGAGACACCAATGGTGGCTGGCCAGGTAAAGTCCACGATGCCAGAGTTTTTGCAAACTCTGCTCTGTAATGTCGAGGTCAGAGTGGCATGTTGTTTCTAGGGTGGACTGAAGAATTTGAAGGTGTGGATGTGCCCCTGGTTATTCTTGCCGATGCAGGTCTAGATGATGAACAGTCTAGTAATGATAATCTCCATCAGGCTCAATATGGTCGCCATATCAGCGGCGCACTGTGTGCCTATTTTTCACACTGACAAGCTTTTGTTGTTTCCTCTGTTTTAATTGTTCTAAACTGGATGAAGGTGTCTGGTAATTAAAATTGTTTTTTAGACTATTTTTTCACAGCAGCCAATTACAGCAAAAATGTATGAGTATGAGTTTATTAATTTTTAATTTTTAGAACAGGATTTGAGCACTTGTAATTTGAGAAGGTATAATTTGTGTTGTAGAAGGGGAAAAAAATATCCACGTTTGTAATTCCTGCTGTAATACTCAGGTGAGTGTTGTGCTCCATTTTAACCCTTATGCCACTGTGTGTGCTAATATAGGGGTTGCATAGCTAGCACAATAATTTTTTTTATTACACCCATTATTATTGTGTTTTAACTTTAAATGTTTAGAAATTAATAATTGTAATAAGACAGTATGACAATTCTGTGCATCTTTATTGTAACAAACATGGACATCAATAAATGTCAACAGATTCACAGTAACATCATTGTCTTGTTCTGTTCTGGACAAACAGTCCAAACCCCAAATATATTCACTTGAAATATTCTTTTTTATAACACGCTGAGCTCAGAGAATTGGAACTTTTCCTCTTGAAACAAAGACTCAAAATGACCTGCCTTACATTTGTAAACAAAAGATTTTTAACCAAGTAACATCAATGTCTCTGTAGTGCATACAGAACACTTTTAAGGCAACGGTTTGTGCACCATACTGTGTTGTGTCTAGCTACCTTTAAAGGTCATACAGTTTGTTAACATTATGAATGACAGAAGAAGTGTCCCGTTGCTGAACCGAGGGATCAAGTGGGTTGTTCCAGTAGTTGATGGTAGCTTGTGGGTTTTGTGGGGGTTCCATGGATGCTGCAGGGCTGTGGTGCTGGGACAGTGGTACTGGTTGGCTGAGGGGCCGAGCCATGGGTGCCCATGGGTTGTGAGGCTCAGACCTGGGCCAGGCAGGTGGGGGTGTCATTTGACCTGTGGGCATCCATTGTGATGCTGGCTGGGTCGAATGACATAAGCTCTTGTTAAGTTTCCTATAATTTGCAAAAATTGCTGTGTTGTGGCCTGCTATTGCTCTATCATTGCCCTAGTTAAGTTTAAAAAAAAAGTGGTAAAGGCGGTCTTTGGTGGGGAGGAGTGAAAGTTCCAATATTCTGCATTGAGTCTGATAACACATTATAAAGAACCAGTAACTGCAGTAAAGTAAAAACTACAATATTCTGTCTCATGAGCTGAAACAATGTCTCCTTGGGAATGGAGCAGTGCGCAGCGGAAAAAAAGGGTGACCGCGAGACTCACAAAACTGACCACCTTTTAATTTTTTTCCAGAAGACTGCCTCCGATGATTTTTTTTTTACTTTAATCCGACATTGTTCAAGAGCTTTAAGCTCTTCATCTGTCTTCTCAACATGTTTAATTTGGTTTGGAGAGTGCGCCGTGCTTCCTCTACCCAAGATGCACTGCATAAGCACTGCTTATAGCATTACTATGTACATTTGGTCCTGTGTTTAGTCCGGTGAGCTTTCACACTGCATACGAACCGAACCAGGGTTCACTTGCAAGCTAACCAAGACCCACGTTTTCAGGCAGAGCAGAGTTTGCTTGTTTGGGCCACACCAGAGTTCGGATGAGCTTTCACACCTGCCCAAACGAAGCGGACTATCCAAAGAGACTAACTCTGGTCCATTTAAGTGCCACAGTTATGCCATTTAAAAGATGTCTTCTCTGAAATACACCCCAGTTAATTCACTGTTATCAGAGGCTGCCTGCAAAGCTCAGAATACAGCGAGACATGTCCTGGAACTAATGATCAGGTCGGTTCTCTTTCTTGGGAAAAAAAGGGGGTGGCTTTTCGGAGTGACAGCAGCCATGATGACATTTTGTACAAACTTATGCTGGAGCGTACCTACGACCTCCCGAAAGCGAGAGCATGGATTCTAAGGACAGACCTGGCTCTCAGACACAATTCAGAATAACCATTGTGGGGAGACACTGTTCAAGTGCAACAGGGATGTATTTCTCAGGCTGAACATCCAAATCGGACGTCTCCAGGGATACTGTTTTGACAGTGCAAGTAACATATCAGGATGGTTTTCGGGTGTCTAGGTGCAGCTGAAAGAACTGTGTTCTGGGCCTCTGTTCAAGCACTGTGCCAACCACTCACGCAACCTGGTTCATCAGGAGGCCGCCAGAAGTGAGCCTGGTCACTGACTCTGTGAACTTCACTCATGGCATAGCTGTGGTCATCCTTGAGTCATTCAAACGCAAGGAGCTCTATGAGTTGATGTTTGGCTGTGGTGTAGCAGTAGTTACCATACTGGCTGTATGTCTGACAAAATGGTGCATACAAACAACGGCTATGAAGTGTGTATGCAGTGCCTACAGACAGATCATTGACACTCTGGAGCAACTTAATGATAACTAAAAATAAAGTGTGAGAAGAGAGTCCAGAGCCAAGATTCTACAATCTACAATTTCAGTTAGCAGATGCTTTTTTCCAAAGCGACACACAACACAAGCAAGAATTCAAACAAGAAGGAGAAACCTTAGTAAGTGTGAAGAAATGCTTCAAGTTAGTTGGGTCACAGGTACTCTGCCATGTTTTTTTGAGTAGTGGAGTGACCAGAGCTTGCTTAAAAGCTGTTGGAAAGGTGCCAGATTCCAAGGAGGAATTGACAATGTGTGTCACTGCAGGTTTGTTTGAGGGCAGGATGGTCTGCAGGATGCTGGTAGGAATTGGATAAAGAGGACTGGTTGTAGGTTTAGAGTTCAGAAGAAGTAGACCTCATCCTCATTCAGAGGAGCAAAAGAGCAGAGGGATGCATCAGTTGTAGGTTGGAACTGAATTAGCTGGTCAGGCTCGAAGAACTGGTTGCTGATGGTTACCATTTTCTCTGTGAAAAAGGAAGCAAACATGTCTGGAGTCAATGCTGTGGATGGCTGAGCAGTTGGAGGAGAGAGTAGGGATTAATATTCCAGACTTATGGCAGGATGTGAGGGATGCAAGTTTTTGCTGGTAGGAGGACAAATCAGTGGGTTCTTGGGATTTGCACCACTTTCTTTCTGCTGCCCTGAGTCCAGCTCTTTGTTCTCTCAAAACGTCAGAGAGTCATGGACTTGGTTGATTTTTTCTTGGCTGATTTTGATACCAGAGGGTAGAGTTTGTCCAGAGAGGATGACAGAGAGGAACAGAGTGTTTCTGTAGCCTCGTTAACAGACACAGGAGAGAAATGTGTTTGGTCGGGCATGAAGGAACATACCTCATCAGACAGCTGTGCTGCTGAGAGGGACTTTAGGTTTCTGCGGAAGGAAACCATCTGTGGTGGTGCCTGCACTAGCAAAAAAGCAACAGAGAACTGTACCAAGAAATGATCTGAAAGGTGTAGTGGGGTAACTGTCACATCTGCAGTGGAGCAGTTACGAGTCAGAACCAAATCAAGGACTCTACCGGCTTTGTGAGTTGAAGGAGAAGGAACTAGTTTGAGGTCAAAGGGGAGAGGAGTGCCAGAAAGTCATTTGCCTGTGTCTTGTCATTGTGAATGTTCATGTCTCCCATGACAATCAGTGGTGTGCCATCATCAGGGATGTCGGAGTAATGTGTCCATTTCTGAGACAAAGCTATCCAGATTCCCCCCCCGGTGGGTGATCCACAACCAGAATATATGCTTTGATGGGTGCAGTAATCTTTAAAGCATTATATTCAAGTGCTCTGAAGTTTTTCAGTGGACTGAGTTTGGTGAAAGTCCAGCTGTCTGGAATTAGCATGCCTGTACCATCTCCTCTACCAGCAGAGCGAGGTGTATGACAGAATGTAGTAGACACAGTAGAGAGTGCAGCTGGTGTAGCTGTGTTTTCTGGGCGGATCCATGGCTCGGTCAGAGCTAGGACCTGAATATCTGAGAGTTTCATCATTGAGCTTATGAATTCTGTCTTATTAATGCAGACTGATAGTTCCAGAGGCCAAAGGTAATGGAGGGTGTACCTGGGCAACATTTATGGATGGATGAAAGGTTATGAAGTTCTATGAGTGGTGTGCCTTTTTCTGTTACCGATGATAACAGGGATGTGTGAAAGGCTTATTGTGTGTTATAGTGGCTTGGAATTGACAAGGAAAAACAGGCGGTAGCAGCAGCTGGTGTCCTCGCTCGTTGGACTCGCACAGGTAGACGCGCAGGTCTTTACTCTATGTGGTCTTCACACTATGTGAGCTGATGCTTTCACTGGCCTTCCAGGGAAGCCTGTGCATTTGAATCAATCTTTTAATACAGTGGAGAAGTTGGGCTCTATGGTGGGGGGTTTGGCTCTTTGGTTCTTCTGAGATGGTTTCTGAGGGTGATGGGGTGTCCAGCTGGCTTGTGGTGGGGTTGTTGTCACTGGAGTGGTGTTCTTCTTCTGTGCCTTCTCTCTGATGCTGAAGAAGTTTTGCTCAAAGGGACACAGGTTGTCCTGGATCATCAGTGTTCCTTTCTGTTGAGGTGAATGATGGTTTGCTCGCCATCAAGGTTTATCTTTAATGTCCACCCTCCACTGAAACCCTCTTTCTTGACACAGGAGAAATAATTTTTTATTGCTGTGTGCCATGCCAGAGGATGGTTGGTATGGAAAGCAAGGTTTGACTGATGGCTGAAATACACTGGCTGCATCTGTGTTGCAGCTCCACTCGGTCACAGCGCCAGATCAGATAGGTTTCCATTCAAGTCAATGTGTCAACTTACTCTGGATCTTTGTGATTTAGCTGCATGGCTGGTCCAACAGGTCGCAGCTAATCCGCAGACATCCTTTTTTTGCTAGCTGCTGGAGTTGTGACATGTCAATTCAGAGCACAGAAGATCAAGTGGGGCAGGGAGTAGTGCACAGAAACTTTCTAAAAAGAGCCTGAGACTTTCAAAACTAGATCGTATTTAGCTTAACCAATACAAGAAGATGTCTCAATGAGCGAAGACACGCCAGGAGTCAACAGGTTTAGATTTAACAACACAACATGAATGAAAAGAGGTTTATTTAAGGACAGGAAAGCACGGGAATTTCTCGGTCTATGATTCCAGCAGTCTGTCAGTCCTGCAGCTTGTCCGACTGAACACACAGTTGGAGTGAGTTGACAAACGCAGTCAACGCACAGTGGAGTGGGGCTGCAATGCAGGGGCAGCCAGTGTATTTGAGGTTTTACTTCCATTTTTCAGGCAGTCTGAAAATAATGTCTCTTGGTTATTTTTCAAGAACTGTTCTCTAAGTGTCTATCTTGCAGATTCATTTGTAGTCTTTGCTGGAAACTACATTTTTATGGCTTCTATTTGGGTGTGTTTGTCATCAAAAGAGCGACTACAGGCATTAATATCTGTAGAGAGGAGGCTGAGGAGCTCTGATTCCATTATTAGGGGCTGAATCCTGTTTGAATTCCTTCACCTCAGGGTCATCTGAGGTAACAGCCTGGTGCACCCTGTATGTAGGTTCTGTATGAAGTATTTCCTCAATATCTATCTTTATGTTGGATCAAAGATATCAAAACAAACTGTGATGATGTTTTCTTCTTTTCAACAGCTCTCCGTGGTGTTCTCTATGCTCCCCCCCCTTCTTTCTCTCTGCCCCCCCACTGGCCTGTGATGTGTGATTACTGATTAGTTTTATGAAACAACCTCTGTTGACTCAATTTATTGAATTTTACTGTTCTGAATACCAATAAAGACCATGATATTTACTCTGCACACAGCACACTCAGAACGTGTGTGTGAGTCTGTTTTATTAGGTGTGATTATGTCACCTGTTTTTACATGATCACAATGCAGTGTGTGTGTGTGTCTGTGTGTGTGAGTGAGGTGTCTGTAGATTCTCTGATAACTCTCTGTCTCACTATCACAACCATTCAGACATTATTCTGAGTGTTATCTGTCTGAGTGTGTATGCATGCTTGTTTGTGTGTGTGTGTGTGTGTGTGTGTGTGTGTGTGTGTGTGTGTGTGTGTGTGCGTATGTGTGTAATGCGCTGCTGCTCGCTCGTTTAGCTTGTTGACACTTTGGGGTCAGAGCCATGCGGGGTGAATGGTGTTGGCTGACAGCGTGGAACCTCTTCATTATCCCGCCATAATGTTCTCATCGCCGTTGGCTCCCAGTCCGGCCCCCCTTCCCCTGCATACCACCAATCCCACACACACACACACACGCCATCGTCTCCACCTCCCTCCATCATTCGTCTTCTTCTTCTGCCCTCTTCACATCCATCCCTTCCCCACTCTCCTTGCTATTTCCTCCAGCCGCTGCTATCCATTGCTGTCAATTCATCCTCCACCTCTCTTTCTCTCCCTCTTTCCATGTTTCTGCTCTCTCTCTCTCTCTCTCTCTCTCTCTCTCTCTCTCTCTCTCTCTCTCTCTCTCTCTCTCTCTCTCTCTCTCTAAGTTTCCCTTTTCAAAACATTTTGCCAAAACCAATACAAAACCAAAATTACAAAGAAAACTTTCTAAAAGAATTAAATCAATAGCAATAAAGAAAAATGAATGATAAATAACAATGAATCATTCAAAAATAATAAAAAAAAGGAATATAACAAAACCAATAGAAACACCAGTAACAAACAATGATCTATATTTACATGGATGTAGATGTTTTTTTTGTTTTTTTTTGTTCTTTACTTAAAAAAAACCTTATTAATCATCTTTAACTGAAGCCTGTCTCATTCTGTAACAAGCTGTCACATATTCAGCTGACAGTTAAACAGCAGAATCTTTTGGAGGAGTTTCTCTTTGGGGAGATGAAAAAATTAGGGGATTAAATTTGTATATGTGGGGAAAAACACGTCTCTAATATTTGTCTAATTTGGACAAGTGATGAGGAGATGGATCTCGGTTTCTACCTGTCTTGTGTGACAGAGTCTACAGACTCTCTGAGATCTCTCTAACCACTGATTTCTGATATTTAAATTCTCTCTATTATAATTGATAACATTCTAATTTGTTGATTGAATTTCCAACTTCCACTGATGTTAATATTTGTCCATATTGTTTTGCTATGTGATGGTTGGTGATGACTTGTAGACCCTTATTTTGAAAAACCGATCTTATTTCCTGTATTGTGGTGTTTTCCTCTGTGTTCAGAGAGCATTGCTGTTCTAGATAAGCTCTGTGTTTGTATGAGTTGGGCTCAGACTCCTTCAGGTGGTTGGTAAATGAATCCTTCTCTTTTTAAGTGGAGTCAGCAGAGGGAGTTGGCCGAGCTCTGCTCTGCAGCTTTGGTTAGGACAGTTTCTGTGGAATCTTCAAATGTTTTTACACAACTCCAGGTCAACCTTTCCTACTGGCTTTGAGTCCCAGAGTTCTGCTTCCATTGAAGGACCCCAGACTTCACTTTGTACAGAAGGATCGGCTCCATCACTTAAAAATCTTTGTCTAAATTTTAATGGGGGGTAAATCTAAATAATGTCTTTCTTATGGAGTAATGAGCCCTTGGAGCTTTGTGGGCCAATGAACTGACGGCCTTATTAAAGTGTCCTGTGGCAGTAATAACCAGGCCCTGGTAGTGTGCTCTATGGTGGGACTTACTGTTGTGTTCCCTAATAAAAAATGATGTTTATTGTTCTGATTTCTGCCTTTCTTTTGGAATATCATCATATTAGTTTTGTCTTTAGGTTTGATTAAAGTTGATAGTCCAGTTTTTACAGTAATCATGGAAAACGTTCAGGAGCTCTTGAAGTCCTTGTTCTGTTTAGGACAACTACAGTAAGTCGTCTGCATAAAAAGACAATTAACATCTTTTCCCTCCAAATGAAGACCTGAATCTGGAGAGTTTTCCAGGAGTTTGGATAAATGATGGATGTTAAAATTAAAGAGTTGGTGATAGAGCACAGCCCTGATGGACACCAGGCTGTTGTTTAAAGAACTCTATTCTTTTCTGTTCCATTTTGTCATGTCTGTAAAGTTCTTGTCATTTAGCACATTTCGGTTCATTTTTTGGTTTCCTCTTTTATTTCGAAGTGTCTAACTCTTGTCTCTGTCTTCTAAATTGGTTCCTGTCTGCCCTGCCCCCATCTGTCACACCTGATTCCTGATTCCTCTCCCCAGCTGTCTCATCACCCCTCATTACCTCTTGTATTTAACTTCATGTGTCTCACTGTCTCGTCGCCAGTTCTTTGTACCCCACAATTCTCGTTCCAGCCTTGTTTCATAGTCTTGTCTTGCCGTTCACTAATCTTGGTTTGAATCTTGTTAAGCCCTTTTTGCCTTACGTCTTTTGGATACATTGGATATATGGATTTTAGTTTATGACCTCTGCTTGTCTGACTATCTCATTTTGAGTACCGAACCCTGCCTGGCTGATTACCTCCTCCGTGTACCGAACCTTGAACGTTTCATTAAAACCCTTTGTCTTCAGATGCTGGTCTGAGTTGTGCATTTGTGTTCTTATCTGGGTCAAAGTTCATGACAGAACAGAATGGACACAGCCAGCTCGGATCAAGTTCGTCAAGCTCTCAGAGCACGGGGCAAGCGTCTTGCTCGGCAAGATGAGCAGTTGGCAGCTCTGTGCTCAGGTCTGAGAGAACTGGCTGATCGGCAGGACTCCGTGATGACCATGCTTGGCTCACAAGTTACTTTGCTTCTGGAGAAGCTGGATTCTGGGGCTGCTGCTCCAGCTGGTACCTCCTCCTCACCTCTTGGGGCGGTAACGAAGACGCCGGTGCAGTTTAATGAGGCAGGTATTGGCAGTCAGTTGTCTCGACCGGAGTGCTTCTCTGGTGAATCTGTTGACGTCAAGTCCTTCATGACATGACACATTGTAACAGCTCAAAATACTGGCTTTGAATCAATTCAGACATTTTTTCTCCATTTTTACTTTGGAGTCACTGCTAGAAAAGACCGTTGTGCCAAACTGAATCAAAAGCTTTCCTAAAATCAGGCAAACAGGCAAAGATCTTTATTTTCTTCTTCTGTTGGATGTGTTTTTGTATCAGTGTGTGTAGAGTAAATATGTGATCAGCTGTTCTTTGTTTGGGCATAAAACCAATCTTACCTTCAGCCAGGTAAGATAGTAATCTTGAGTTTAAAATATTACAGAATAATTTGCCTTCATTTGAATTGACACACACTCCTCTATAGTTATTAGGACTTAGATGGTCTCTGTTTTTAAAAATAGGGCTAATCAGACCTTTGTTCCATATTTCAGGATACACTCCACTTTTTATACCATGTTATATAATTTCAGCACAGCAGCTTTTAAGTTCCTCTTGCTGTGTTTTAACATTTCAGTCCTGATACTGTCGATGCCACAAGCTTTTCTATCTTAAAGACAGGACAGGTTGTCTCTCTCTCTCTCTCTCTCTCTCTCTCTCTCGCGCTCTCTCTCTCTCTCGCGCTCTCTCTCTCTGACCCCATTCCTCTGAAATTGTCCCCCCCTCTGTTTCATGCTCCCCTCTCTCATCACATTTACCTTCGTTCATCAATTTGCTCTGATTTATGGTCTGCAGCACCTTAACTGTTTTCACAGAAACTCTGAGTCCAAAACGAAGTTGCTTTTTAAAGTATCGAATGATGTTTTCTGCCTTCAAACTCCATCCATATTGATAAATAAAGAAGTTCAAATGGAGGGAAGAGTGTGAGCAGCATACTGTGAACACAGAGCTTTTCATGGACGCTCCCAAAGCCTGTCCACAGCCTGTTCACAGCTCGTCCACAGTCTGTCCACAGCCTGTCCACAGCCTGTGAACAGCCAGTCCACAGCTCATCCACATCCTGTCCACAGCTGATCCACAGCCTGTCAACAGTCTGTCAACAGCCTATCCACAGCTCATCCACAGCCTGTGAAAAGCTCATCTACAGCCCGTCACGGCTTGTCCAAAGTCTGTCTACAGCTCTTCCACAGTCTGTCCACCGCCTGTGAACACAGGTTACAGGTCACCACAGCCTGTCCAAATCTTGTCAACAGTCTGTCAACATCAAAGCCTTTCCAAGGCTCATTCAAGGCTGTCCACAGCTCATACACAGTCTGTCTACAGCTCATCCAGTCTATCCACAGCTCGTCCATAGCTCTTTAACAGCCAAACTAGGCTGTCTGTGCTTGCAGGGACTTAGTGCCCTTTCATTCTCTGATTGATTGTTTCTGGTTGTTTAACGAAACATCTTTCTCTGGTATTTAAGTCCTTCCGGACCAGAAGGACTCAGTTCATGATGTGGTTTATTCTGTCTGCCTCTGGTCATTTCATCTCTTTCCTGAAGTAAAGCTCACTTTTGGTTTTAGACCCCAAAAATTTCAAATCCAGACCACCAGTGAAAAGTTTTCTGGAGCGGCTGTGGCTCAGTGGTACAGTCATCGTCACTTAATCGGAAGTTCAAGGGTTGGATCCCAGCTCCTGCATGTCAAAGTGTCCTTGAGCAAAACACTGAACCCCAAATTGCTCCCACTGTTGATCACTGGTGTGTGAATGGGTATGTACGGCTTAAAAACTGATGGTTCCTATATAGAACTTCCTATGATCTGTGTGTGGATGTGGTGTGGATGTGTGAAAGAGACTAGCAGTGTAAAGAAATTTTAATGGTCAGACTAGAAAAGCACTATACAGTGCTGCTTGAAAGTTTTTGAACCCCAGAAGACACGGTCACTGTTTTTGTAAAAAAATTAAAATAAAATAAAATAACCTTATTAGATGCACATCCAAATCCAAATTTGTAAATAAAATATTTTCAAATGATGGACATACACAGAAATAGATATTTTCATTATTCAATTCAATAAAAGTGGATTATTTGACAACAACTGACAATTTAATATGTGCAAAATTATGTGAACCCTTGTAGTTTGTAGCTTGCTGCTCCTCCCTTTGTTGCTATTACTTCTGTACCACTAACCAGTCTCTCACATCTGCTTTGGGGATTTTGGTCACTCCTCCTTGCAGAACTCTGGCTGTTCAGAGAGGTTGGAGGGACACCTGGCATGTACCATCTTCTTAAGGTCTTGCTACAACATTTCAATCGGATTACGGTCTGGATATGACTGGGCCAATCCAGAGTATGGATCCTCTTCCTCTGAAGCCATTCCTTTGTAGTTTTGCTGGAATGCTTTGGGTCATTGTCTTGTTGCAGAATCCATTTTCGTCCCAGCTTCAACTCCTTGACTGATGGCAGGAGATTCCGGTCAAGAATTTCCTGATAGGCCTGAGAATTCATGGTCACCTGGATAATGTGGAGTCGTCCAGGTCCAGAAGAAGAAAAGCAGCCCCAGACCTTTACATTTCCACCCCAATGTCTCACTGCTGGGAGGAGGTTCTTCTCTTGAAATGCAGTGCTGGCTTTTCTCCAAACATGGCGGTTTTGATTGTGACCAAGTAATTCTACTTTGGACTCATCTGTCCAGAGGATGGACTTCCAGAAGGCCTCAGGTTTGTCGAAGTGCTCTCTGGCAAAGCTGAAACGGGCAGATTTGTTCTTTTTTGAGAGCAGAGGCTTCCTTCTGGCAACCCTTCCATGAATGCCATGGCTGTTTAATCTTCTTCTGATTGTAGACACATGCACATTTGTCCCAGATGCTACCAAGGAGGTCTGCAACTCTCTGGAGGTGATATGTGGGTTGGCTTCTACCTGATTTATTATTTTCTGGTGCTTCTGGGTGATATTTTTGATGGGCATCCACTTCTAGGCAGAGTTGCTGTAATGTTGAAGGCCTTCCATTTGTCGATGATTTGTCTTACAGTGGATGGATGGAGCTGGAATCGTTTGGAAATGCTCTTATATCCTTCACCAGACTGATGGGCTGTCACTACCCTCTTCCTTATGTCATCAGATATCTCCTTCCCTCTTGGCATTGTTGATCTGTATGGACCTAAAGTTCTTTGGCTGGTTTCTTCTCTCTTTTAATTAGTGCTGGTCAGACCCTTTCCTAAGGATGTCTCATGCCATTGGTCTGCTTAATTGATTAATTAAGCACCCAAATATGTTTCACCTGAGTCCTTTACCTGCATGACTACCAGTGCAGCTGGGGGTTCACTTACTTTTGCATCTACACCAATTCTATGTTTTATGTAGTGTTTGGGGGTATTACAAGCCCTTCTAAAAAGTATATACAATTGATAAAAATAAATCTGACATTTCATTTATAAAAACTAGTGATGGTAGAATAAGAAAATCATGGCAAAACAACAGAAACATCTAAACTGTTCAAGGGGTTCACACACTTTCAAGTAGCACTGTATAAGTAGTTCACCAGTCCATCCATTTACGTCTGGGAGGAGGTAGAAATCTCATTTCTATAGCAACCAACTACTTCAGTTCATGACTCTGGTTCAGGTAGCATCCCTGCTCACACACAGGAGTGTGTGACTGTGTGACAAGCACACAAGCAAGAGAAGAGGCTGTGTGTTAAGCCTCATCTGTAATTAAGTTTGGTTTCCAAATACACAAGAGTTAATCTGTGAATCGACATGCAAACAAACACACTGTGCAGTGTGCAGATTCTGCAGCGCGCAGCTCACAGGGAGGTCTGGGACCACCTCATATTCATCTTTACTTCATTTCTTACTGCAATGTTTGAAAAAAAAGCAACATATATGATCCACATCTCCTCAGATACATGTGACCATGAGCAGATAAAGGGAACACATCAAACCTTTTCTGTTGCCTGAGAAAGAAGACAGTTGAGCCAATCACCAGACATTTCAGCTTCCTCAAAGAAAGAGCTTCAGTAAAAATGATACTCAAGGAAAGAGCTTCAACAAAAAATGATCCTGCAGCCTACAGAGGTGATCAGCTTCCTGCTTCATAGAGTGCCAAAACAAGTCAGATCTTTTAATGAGCAGATTCACTGTCTGTGCTGCACCCAGAGTCATCATGGGGTAAGAGGCTAACAGACATATAGCAAGTAAGAGTGAGGACACTAATTGATTGATTGACTTTATGCTGGTGGATACAATCAATCAATCAATCAATCAATCAATCTTTATCTATATTGCACAAAATCCTATCAGACATTGTATCGGGACACTTTTCAAAAACATGAACAGGTCTAGACCTGTTAACTTTCAAATAAATATTAACAGAGAGTCAACATCAAGACCAGAGTAAGTAAGCAGTCTGGTGGACACTTTGTGAACTGTAGTTTCTGATACTTTAAGCAGCCTGGTGGACACTCTGTAAACTCCAGTTTATCTGATCCATCCATGTCATTTTTCAACAGTGGGGGTTGTGGCCTCATGGTTACAAAGGATGTTCATCCATCTTGTTTCTCTTTCAGGTCTTGATCCTCTGACCTCACCAGGCCTCCTCTTTTCTGTAGTCTTTCTCTCCAGCCCCTCCTCCCCTTCCTCCACCTTCTGCTCCTCCTCCCCTCTTTTCTCACCTTCCCCTGGCTGGTTTCCTTTCAAACACCTGCTCTGCTCAGCTCTGGGCCCTCTTTTCTCTCGCCTCTCTGCTTCTCATTCCTCTTTTCACTGCCAAGTTGCCTCACTCTCCACTGCTTCTTTCTTCGACCCTCTGCTCCTCTCCCAGTCACTCAATACTTTCAATTTACTCTCCTCCTCTCTAATCTGCCACTGCATTCATTCCCTGCTCTCCTTCATTATCTCTCCGTATCGCCCTCCGCCTTCTGTCCTCCTTGTGATGTCGGCTTGTCTGAAGGATAGGTTCAAGGATCCACTTTTTCCTCTTCCTTCTTCCACTCAATAGTTCACAGGCCCACTCCAGTGTGTGTGTGTGTGTGTGTGTGTGTGTGTGTGTGTGTGTGTGTGTGTGTGTGTGTGTGTCTTCGCACTGTTCTGCTCTTGCATGAACAAACCTTGGTGTAACATCACTGAAATCCCCCCCCCCCCTTGCTCTGTTAGTCGTGTTTCTGTGGGAACCTGAAAAACAAACTCTGTCTTTGTGTCCAGGGATCTCAACTACAGCTATGAAAGGGTTTTAGTTTCCTTTACGTGCTTATTTAGCCCTTAAAGAAACGTTTCCTCACCATATTAAGACCAGGGTCCTGTGATAGACTAATACTGTGACACTTCAGACCTGGTCTTGGCCATGAGGACCTGATTTCACTAACTCTGCTCAGGAAAAGCAGTGTTTAGGATAAAAGTATAAATCTGTGTTTACCTTTCCTTACAGACGCTGTTCCCTCCACAGACACAGCTGGCTTACCATCCAGAAAGCAGCTTTCCCCATACACACTTTACCTTCTCCTAAGTTTGTCTTTGTGTGAAGTTTCCCACAATCTGGATCCAGGAGGACTGACTGGTACTGGGCTGTGGCTGCCATTAGTTCTTAAACTGAGTTTCAAACCAACAACTCTAACAGCCTGTCCTCCGGGCAGTGTTTAATCACATGTCAGTGCAGATGAAGATCAGAACACACTCTGACGTTTTTCGGCTCAGTTTCCTTTGTGTGTTTCAGTAAGATGAACTTATATAAAGAAGCTGGTAAAACCAAAAATTAAAACTTATTTTTAACAACAAAAAAAGGAAAGGAAAATGACTTTGTAACTCTGGTAACCCTTGAGTTTCAGCTGTGAAACGTTCCAAAGCTAAAGACTAGCCTGACCATGTTTGAGTGCTCCTGTGCTATGATTGGCTGATGCTCATCACGCCCATGCAGTGATGTCTAATAAGCCAAAGAGGCCATGGTTCAGGCCACCAAATCACAGGAGGCTGGTACTCAGAATAACATATGCATAAACCAAAACCAGGCTACCATGCTTCATGTGATACCAGAGCGCAGAACAGCATCAGTCACGTCACCACAAGAGGAGCCACCTCTCATCATTTCACTTAGCTGTGTGTGCATGTGTGTGTGTAGAATAGATAGTAGAATAGAATGTACTTTATTAATCCCCAAAGAGAAATTCAGGTATCTGGCAGATGAAATTATAAAAAGATCACACAAAACAGGAAATTCAGGTGTCTGACAGATTAAATAATAAAAAATCACATAAAACAAGAATTTCAGCTGATCTCCCATTGGCTTGAGCGTTACAAAGCCTAATGGCCGCTGGGATGGATGATTTTCTTTATCTCTCAGTCCTGCAAGCACAGAGAGATGAGCCGTCCACTGCCGCTGTTTTTCTGCTCCATAATAATGTTGTAAAGTGGATGGTCTGTATGATTACTAATGGCCTCTGGCTTACAGTTGGGAGCAAAATTATTCAACCCCCCTGGTGTGTTGGGGTTTCAGGCAAAACATATTACTTTTAAGCTGTTTTAAGTCATGAGATCTGAAGAGATGTTAGGAGACTTAGGTTGCAATAAATTAACAGTATTCATATGCTTCCAGGTTTGTGTGATCAGGGAATTGTAATGCTCTGACCTAGCCAAATATACCTAGGGTGTGTGGGGGGTTGAATAATTTTGCTCCCAACTGTATTTTGTGTGCATCTCTCCACCACAGCCCAGTGTGTCCAACCTGGGTCCAATCACAGTTCCACCTTTTTTCACCAGTTAGTCCAGTCACCTTGCATCCTTGAACTTTATACTGTTTCTCCAGTAGACTGCAGTATAGAATAACCCTCTGTCCATCACAGACTGATAAACAGCTGCAAATGTCTAAGGATCTGAGCCTCTGAGATCTGAGCCTGAGGCAGCATCTGTCAGGCGCATCTGTGTTAAAGGACCAGTCCAACTTGTGGTCCAGGTGTACACCTAGATATCTGTAGGTTGGCCCCATCTTGATGTCCACCTCTTAAATGCTAACTGGCTGATGACAGAGCCTGGATCTTTGGAAATCTACAACCATTTCCTTTTTTTAGATGTTCAGTAGGTCGCTGAAGGCTTTTATCAGATCACTGTATTCAGATTCTTGTCCATTCCGGATGCACGCCACG
Organism: Labroides dimidiatus; assembly: GCA_030710495.1. Lineage (NCBI taxonomy): Eukaryota > Metazoa > Chordata > Actinopteri > Labriformes > Labridae > Labroides > Labroides dimidiatus. Next base: position 31,468,466 of record CM061150.1, on the reverse strand, counting down.
GTAGCAGTATCATCTGAGTATTTCTGGATGTGGTAGGACTCAGAGTTGTATCTGAAGTCTGCTGTGTAAATTATGAACAGGAATGGAGCCATTATTATCCTAGAGAAACAGTTCCCCAACCTGACAAACTGTGGCCTTGCTGTGAGGTAATCTGTAATCCAGGAGACAAAGGAGGAGTCCACTCCTATCTCTTTGATCTTGTCTCTGAGTATGATGAGCTTGATGATGTTAAAGGCACTTGAAAAATCAAAGAACATAATTCTCACATAAGCATCAGGTTCTTTCAGATGAGAGAGGGCACGGTGTGGAGCACATAGAGGACTGCATCATCCACTCCAATGTGTTCTTTCTATTCAAACTGTAGAAGATCAAGTGCGTCTTTGACCTCAAGTCTCAATCAATCAATCAATCAATCAATCTTTATTTGTATAGCGCCAATTCATAACAAGTGTTATCTCAAGACACTTTACAATAGAGCACAAAGCTCTTCATTTTGAGGATATACATATATGCATAGATACATATATACATATAAAGATGCATATATATATATATATATATATATATATATATATATATATATATATATATACATATATATCCAACACCCAACATGAATCCATATAGCCAATCATGAATCCCTCCATCATGGCGGTGTGACGGCCCCTGCTCATATGTGTATGTCTTTTGGCTGAAGGAGTGTTAAATCTGTTCCCTTCAAGGTGCTGGGATTGGCTAGGCGCGTAATCATGCGGATGTGGGGCACCTGGGCCCGCTGCTCCACTTCCGCTACATAAGCTGGCTTCCAGTGACCTGCTGGCTCTCTGCTCTCTGTTCCTGCTCCTGTCTCCGTACGATCTACCCACACCATTCATTTAGTTCTTTTGTTAGCACACCCTGCAACGCCTTGCACCACATCATTTTCACGCACCCACATATACACTACTGATCTCACAGACAGACACACACCATACCTTGTTCATATTCCTTTCGTTATCTGTAATAAATCATTTCGTTATTTTGGAAAAGTGCTCTCCCTCCGTCTTATTGTCATGGCCATCTGAGCCGGGTTATGACAAAATGGGGGCTCGTCCAGCCGTTTTGTTCCCGTTTTGGCTGCGCAAGTAAGTACATCGGTTTGTCTGAAGTGTTGATTACAAGCAACATTCGGATAATTGGTTGCGCAATTTGTTTCTTTTTGGTCGGGACCTGATCTGATGATTAGTACCTAAAGTAAGGTAAAATATTTGTTAGATTTTGCTGTTTTTGATAGATTTGATTTGTTTGTCTGTTTGTTTCATTCAGACTAGGCGTTTGACGGGCGAGAGTACACGTGCGTAAAAGTGTGGGCGCACCTGTTTCCTTTTCTTTCCCTGTTTGTTGACGTGTGTTTGTGGAGACATAAGAGAGGGGTATAGTTTATTTGTGGTTGGTGATCGGGTAAGTTGGGTAATGTATTGTTAAACGTAGACTCTAAACTGTGTCTATTTAGTTGTTTACTTACCCTGGACTCAGCGTTTATCCTTGGCTGCAGTTTTGTTTGCGCGTGTAGCAGGACAGTCAGGTAAGGTGATCTCGTGTGCTTTGTCGTCATTGTGTGGAGTTTTCCCTTGTAGGCTTTGGCGGCGTTCCCCTTTGGGTTCGTTGCGTGGGGCTTATAGTGCTGTGACGCATGCGGTTGAAGCTTTGCTTGGGAGCATGTCCGTGGTTTCGGGAGGGTTGCTAGCGTGCTAGTCGCCCAACTGAGCCAGCGGTCTATGGTGCATAAGAACCCGCCGCTAGTCGTTGCATGAAGACTAGGGAGGAGTTTAGATAGTGGGGTTTATTTCCATTAGTTAGCGGGAGAACTCCATACTGGCTCGGGGTGATCCTCCGAGCGCACACGGTGGCCTTGTGGTGCCTGACGGATCCTGTTCAAGCGTAAAGTTGTCTTGTACTGTAGTTGTATGGGATCAGTCTTAAGATGTCAGAAGTTGAGTCATTTATTGCTGCTCCATCTGAAAAGAACTTGGAAAAATGTACAAAAGAACAACTGGTGAGGCTTGCAGATCATTATAGTGTTAATATAGGGGATAAACGGTTAAAAGAAAATGTTAAGATGACGTTAAAAACAAAATTACTGGAAATGGGAGTTATGTCCATAGAGCAGGAAGAGCGTCCTGTCGTCTCTTCGTTTCCGGTGCAAACACAAGGCTTGACATTTGAGCAACAGAAAGAGCTTCTCTTGTTGCAGTTGCAGCACGATCAGTTAAAACATGAATTACAAATTAAAAAACAGGTTGAAATCGAGCGCATCCGGCAGGAGAATGAAACCGAGAGAGCTAGGTTGGAGGTGAGTCGTCTGTCTTGGAGTACAAAAGGTGAGCAATTTGATGATGGAAAGGATGATCAGGATCCCAGACATTCTTTTGATGTAAAGAATTTGAGATTATTGCCACAGTTTAATGACAGAGACCCCGATTCATTTTTTGTCTTGTTTGACCGGGTGGCAAAGGCAAGAAACTGGCCTGATGCAGACTGCGCTTTGATGTTACAGTGCGTCCTGACAGGGAAAGCGCAGGAGGTGTATTCTTCATTGAGCACTGAGGATAGCTGTAGCTATGAAAAAGTTAAAGCTGCTGTCCTGAAGGCTTATGAACTCGTTCCGGAGGCATACAGACAACGTTTTAGGTCATGGGAGAGACGTCCTGGCCAGACTTTTGTGGAATTTGCCAGAGATTTATCTTTGCATTTTAAACGTTGGTTAACTGCTCTTGATGTCACAACAATGGAAGATTTGTGTGAGTTGTTGATTTTAGAGCAGTTTAAAAATATGCTTCCATCTCGCATTGCCGTGTTTGTGAATGAAAGAAAAATAGATACTGTGTCCCAGGCTGCTATGACAGCAGATGAGTTTGAGCTGCTCCACAAGAGAAACTTTCGGGAGCGCGCGCCTGCGCAGGATGATTTTGGCTGGCGAGGGAAGCGTCCAGGCGTTGCCGCGGAGCAGATGCGTTCAAGGACGGTCGGTTCATTTAAATCAGACGCTAGAACACGAGGTAGTTTTGATAAAGGTAAGGTTTGCAACTACTGTCATCAAACAGGACATTGGAAGGCTGATTGTCATGTTTTACAAGCCAAAAATAAAGTTGGAAAATTAAACGTGAAGCCTGCAGCTGCAGCAGCACCTGTTGTTACCTGCACAGTTGCTGAAGCTCATGTTTCCGATGTTTGTGAACCTGATGTTCTGGCTGTGTATGCGCCGTTCATTCGAGATGGTTTCGTGTCCCTGGTAGGTAGTGAATCAAGGGTTCCAGTTAAAATCCTGAGAGATACAGGAGCTTATGATTCTTATATTGTGGCCTCTGTATTGTCATTTTCTGAAAAAACTGATACGGGGGACAGTATTCTCAGCCGTGGGATGGGTTTGACGGTGCTTCCCATTCCGTTACACAAGGTGGTCCTTGACTGCGAGCTTGTGCAGGGTGAGGTGTCTGTTGGAGTTCGGCCGGCATTGCCCATTGAGGGAATTCACTTTATATTGGGGAATGGGTTGGCTGGAAGCAGAGTTTGGTCAAAACCAGCTCCTTCATCTTTGATAAGTGGTCCTGTCGATACTTTGTCTTTGAATGGTTCTGTTGAGTTACAGGACATAGTTCCAGCTTGTGTGGTTACACGGGCCATGAGTAAGGCTGAGCCTGAGGCTGTGATGAACAGTGAAGATGACATCATTACCGCGGAGGTTCCATCGCTGTCTGATTTTCCGCTGGCTGTATCAGCCAGTGAGCTGAGGAAAGAGCAGCAGAATGATTCTTCATTAAAGGACATGTTTGACCGAGTGTTACTGTCAGAGGAAGTAAACAATGTGGCCACTGGCGACTGTGTGCAGAATGGTTTGCTCTTTAGGAAGTGGACGCAACTTGGCCGTGATTCTGTTGGAGATGCTGTTTTTCAGTTGGTGGTTCCGGCTAAGTACCGTCCCTTGGTGTTGAAAGTGGCCCATGATGATGGTGGACACTTTGGTGTCAGGAAAACGTATTTGCAGGTTCTGAAACATTTTTTCTGGCCACGTGTAAAAAGAGATGTATCTGCATTCATAAAAACCTGTCATGTGTGTCAGTTAACAGGAAAACCGAATCAGTCTTTGAAACCTGCTCCTCTTCAGCCGATACCAGCCGTGAGTGAACCTTTTGAACATCTCATAGTTGACTGTGTTGGTCCTTTACCGTGTTCAAAATCTGGCAGTAAGTATCTCCTTACAGTGATGTGCCAAAGCACGTGTTATCCTGCTGCGTATCCACTGAGGTCCATTACAACTAGGTCTGTGGTTAAGGCACTCACTCAGTTCATTTCGGTATTTGGCATCCCCAAAATTGTGCAGAGTGATAGAGGTTCAAATTTCACGTCACACATGTTTGGGCAGGTGCTAAAAACATTGAAGATAAAACACAATAAGTCTTCGGCTTACCATGCGCAAAGCCAGGGGGCGCTTGAGAGGTTTCACCAGACCCTGAAATCTCTGCTCCGGGCATACTGCATTGAGTTGGACAGGGACTGGGAAGAGGGTCTTCCCTGGTTGATGTTAGCTGCAAGAGAGGCAGTTCAGGAAAGCACAGGGTTTAGTCCAAATGAGTTGGTTTTTGGACACACTGTGCGTGGTCGGTTGTCAGTCCTTAAAGATGACTGGGTTGAAACAGAACCTCCGAAAAATTTGATTGACTTCGTTAATGGTTTTCGTCATCGTTTGTTTGTGGCTGGTGCTTTGGCGAGGGAAAAATTGCAGATGGCCCAGAATAAAATGAAAAAACTATATGATCGCCGCTCTGTACATAAAGAGTTCACTCCAGGAGACCAAGTTTTGGCTCTCATGCCTATTGTGGGATCCCCGTTTGAGGCTAAGTTTACAGGCCCTTACAGTGTTGTGGAGAAATTGTCTGATCTCAATTATGTAATTTCAACACCGGGTCGTAAAAAAGCCCGAAAATTGTGCCATGTAAATTTGCTGAAACCCTATTACAAGCGTGAGTATGATCCAGTGGTAGGGAACGTTTCTGAGTCTGTGCGTCCTGCGCTGGCTGTGAGCTCTGTGTTGGAGGGTTCAGGGGGAGATGGGGTTCCTGAGCCTGATGACTGTTTGCTGTATGGTCGTTTGAAAAATTCAGAATCACTTCAGAACTTGCAGAAAATCTTGTCTCACCTGTCTGAGTCCAAGCGTCGGGAGTTGTCAGAGCTAATCGGTAAGTATCTCTGTTTGTTTGGTGATGTGCCATCCCGAACAAATTGGATCGAGCATGACATAGATGTCGGTGACGCACCACCAATTAAGCAGAGGTTTTACCGCATGGCACCCGATAAACTTAAACATCTTGATGCTGAAGTGAATTATATGATTGAAAATGAAATTGCTGAGCCGTCTTTTTCAAGTTGGGCATCTCCGTGCATCCTGGTGCCAAAGGTAGATAAAACACCCAGGTTCTGTACAGACTTCAGAAGGGTTAATGCAGTCACCAAGTCAGATTGTTTTCCACTGCCGAGAATGGATGACTGTATTGACCAGGTAGGTTCAGCCAAATTTGTCAGCAAATTTGATTTGCTTAAAGGATACTGGCAGGTTCCGTTATCCAAGCGGGCACAAGAAATTGCTGCATTTGTGACTCCATCTGGGCTTTTCTCATACAAAGTGATGCCGTTCGGGTTAAAAAACGCTCCGGCAACCTTCCAACGGTTAATGAACCGCGTTGTAGCTGGTTTGGAAGGCTGCGCCGTCTACTTAGACGACTTAGTGGTGTACAGCGACACATGGCATGCGCATCTTCAGCGCATCCGTGCGCTCTTGGAGAGGCTTGCGTTGGCGCGACTTACTATCAATCTGGCCAAATGTGAATTTGCAATGGCAAAAGTAACTTACCTCGGCCGTGTGGTGGGTCAGGGTTGCGTTGCTCCAGTTGAGGCAAAAGTTCTTGCAGTCTCCAAGTTTCCTCAGCCAACGACCAAAAAAGAATTACAGCGGTTTTTGGGGTTGGTTGGGTATTACAGGAGTTTTTGCAAAAAAATTTTCATCCGTTGTTTTCCCATTAACTGAGCTGTTGAAGACGAAGGCAAAATTTGTCTGGTCTTCATCTTGTCAACAAGCGTTTGAAAATGTGAAGCGTCTGCTCTGCTCTTCTCCTGTTCTAGCAGCCCCGTGTTTTGACCGGCCGTTCATGCTGCAGGTGGATGCCAGTCAGGTGGGAGCAGGAGCCGTCTTGTTGCAGGGGGATGACCGTGGGGTGGTGAGACCAGTCAGTTTCTTCTCAAAAAAGTTCAATCGTTATCAGAACAATTATTCTGTGATTGAGAAGGAAACACTGGCTTTGATCTGGGCATTACAACATTTTGATGTATACGTGGGTAGTGCGCCCCTAGTGGTATACACTGATCATAACCCCCTCACGTTCCTGACATCTCTTAGGTCACCCAATCAGAGATTGGTTAGGTGGTCTTTGTTTTTGCAAGCCTATGATCTCAATATTTTGCATATTAAAGGGACAGAAAATGTCATGGCGGATGCTTTGTCCCGTGCACCCTTGCCATGACCTCTGACCTTCAGAGTTCCCTGTGTTTTATTGATGCCTTGTGTGTTGGACTGTTACTGTTCTACTTGTCTCTCTTAATCTGCTTCTCAGGTACCAGGGTTGCTGAGAGTGGGTGGGGTAGTTGGCACAGCACACTTTTGGCAGACGTAAACATTGGATTGGATTGGTTTTGTATATACTTGCACATCACTAACTTTGAAAATTAGTATTTCTAGTTATGGGTAATGTGTGATAATTGTTGGTGGGTATGGAATTGGTGATGTGGAGCCGGTGACTCCCTTGGAGCCCCGACTTTATGGGGGGGGGGTGTGTGCCCCTGCTCATATGTGTATGTCTTTTGGCTGAAGGAGTGTTAAATCTGTTCCCTTCAAGGTGCTGGGATTGGCTAGGCGCGTAATCATGCGGATGTGGGGCACCTGGGCCCGCTGCTCCACTTCCGCTACATAAGCTGGCTTCCAGTGACCTGCTGGCTCTCTGCTCTCTGTTCCTGCTCCTGTCTCCGTACGATCTACCCACACCATTCATTTAGTTCTTTTGTTAGCACACCCTGCAACGCCTTGCACCACATCATTTTCACGCACCCACATATACACTACTGATCTCACAGACAGACACACACCATACCTTGTTCATATTCCTTTCGTTATCTGTAATAAATCATTTCGTTATTTTGGAAAAGTGCTCTCCCTCCGTCTTATTGTCATGGCCATCTGAGCCGGGTTATGACAGCGGCAAGAAAAAACCTTCTGTTAAGCAGCAGGAAATCTCGAATGTGGACCCCGGTCTCATGATGAACAGCAAATCCACACCATGCTGTGTTGGGTGTGTGGGCGAAGGAAGGGAGGTAAGAGGAGACAAGTGGACTAAAGTAAGAACTAAAGTTAGTGATAGATCCATGAACCATAGACCTGTCGTCTGATTTATTAGAGGTTAGCCTCTTGAGATGCTACATCTCGTTTTCAGGAGGGACCTCACGTCTGAATAGTAATAATCAATGCCATAATCAATGATATTCATACTGAAAATAAGAATTTATGATCTTGATGAACTCATGGATGCCCAGACCACAAGTGCATCCCTACCATATTTGTCTCCGTTAAGTAAAGGTGTGTTAAAGGCCTCTTGAGATGTGACATCCCATTTTCAGAGGAACCTCATGCCTATGTGATGATTAAAAATAGATACTATACAGTTGGGAGCAAAATTATTCAACCCCCCACACACCCTAGGTATATTTGGCTAGGTCAGAGCATTACAATTCCCTGATCACACAAACCTGGAAGCATATGAATACTGTTAATTTATTGCAACCTAAGTCTCCTAACATCTCTTCAGATCTCATGACTTAAAACAGCTTAAAAGTAATATGTTTTGCCTGAAACCCCAACACACCAGGGGGGTTGAATAATTTTGCTCCCAACTGTAGATGTATTCATCATGGATAAGGAGATCAGGCTAATATCTACATTAGAAGCTATATGATAGTGGGAATGAATGTTCCTAATTAAATGCCAAATAATGCGTCATGTCCATAGGTGCAGTTAATGAGTCTTCATGACTCCACAGCAGCAGGCAGTGTCCACCAAGGATCCCAGGCCACCTACAAGACAAGAGCCAGAGACGAGTACAGGAGCAGACAAAAGGGGCAAAAGCAGATGTGGAGAGAGATTAAGAAAGAGAGAGGAGAGATAGAGTCCAATGTAAAAAGAGGAAATGTAAGAAAGAGGAGAGATAGAGTCCAATGTGCCAGATCAGTTTTAGTTGGTATGACTGTGTCTCTACAGAAGTTGATGTACTAGTTGATGTAAAACAATCAACCTGTTTGTCCATGTCCATGCTGTTCTCATCTGTCTCCAGCAGTGCACTCCATTCTGTGCATTCAAAGCAGTCCCTTAGAGCCTCACAAGCCTTAGGTGTCCATTTCCTGATTGTGAGGGTAGTTGCATACTGCCTCAGTACACAGGGTTCATAACGGGTCTGCAGTAACACCAGGTTGTGATCTGACCTGCCCAGTGGAGATAAGGCAGCAGCTCTGGAGGCATCCTTGACATTGACATACAGCAGATCAAGTGTTTTATTCTCTCTGGTTGGACAGTTTTCAAACTGTGTAAATCCAGTCAGGTGGGAGGAGAGGGAAACGTGGTTGAAATTTCCTGATATCATTAAGAGAGCCTCTTGTGGAATGAACACAAGGATTGTTATTAAATGACTGAACTGTGTTTGAAGGTAGTATGGTCTCACACCAACGGCTAACAGCTCAGTGCCTGGACAGCAAATCTTCTCTTTGACAGTAATGTGAGCAGGATTACACCATCGCTGATTAACAAATAAAGCCAGTCTATCACCTTTAATCTTGCCACTAGCTTTAGCATCTCTGTCTGAACATCAGAGTGAAGCCAGGTAGATCCAGACAGGAGTCAGAGATGTTTGGATATAACCAGGTTTTAGTAAAGCACATAAAGCTGCATTCATGGTATAGTTTCCAGGTCTTCACCAATATCTCCCGCTCATCACTTTTTTTGATGATGATTCCCCATGATGACTGATGAAAGAAAGGGCTTATATCTCCATCTCCTTTTTTAATCTTTGCACCAGCACAGCATCCCCGGAAATGCTTCTTCATCTCAGCTGGAATGGGGTGGTATCCTCCAGATTTGCTCTACTGTAGTGCAAGAAGCTCCTCTCTTGAATAAAGTCTTCTCCTCACAGACATATCCATTAGTTGTTGAAACAAACAGCCAGTAGTTATCAAAAATAAGATGAAAACATAAAAATACATAGCAAAAACAGAGTAATCACTGAGAGCTGCCAAACTTTGCTGCTACCAGTAGAAGCACATCATTTGAATTCATATGTGGGGGCTCATCTAATAACAGTGTCTTTAAAGTATCTTGTTTTATTTGTTTTATTTGTTTAATCATGATTCACAACAGTGATCCTGATCAACCAATCAGCCACGAGCAGCTAACAGGTCTTTTCCTCTCTTCCGGGATGACTATTTATTACATTTTGTAATCCAGCTGTAACTTAACAAAACATGGAAAAAAAGTAAAGCGCTGTGAATATTTTATGATCTGTGCAAAGGAGGCCAAACTCATATGAACAGCTTACAGATATGAAAGTCTCTGCTTTTTTGTAACTGAATCCAGATCCTGAAACATAAAGATGTTTGCTTTGAGCTCAAGAAATCGCAGATGAAGTGAGTTCTGTTTTTATATCTTTGAACTTTAAAATTAGTTTTTCCTGTCAAGAACACAGACCCAGAAGTGGACACAAATGCAAACTCCGAGACGAGATCCGTAAAAGCAACAAGGGTTCAATTAAAGACCAGGTTCAATACACAGGACAGGAAGTCAGCTAGGCAGGGTTCGGTACACGGAATCAGTCAGTCAGACAGGCAGAGTTCGGCACACAGGTAATCAATCCGAAGAGAGGCAAAGGTATCCAGAAAAACGTGAGGCAAAGATCAAAGTCCAAAAACGAGAGCAAGATTCAAAACGGCAAGACAAGACTGTGAATAAAGGCTGGAACGAGGACAGTAAAGTGCAACGAACTGGCAAACGAGACAGTGAGACACATGAGGTTAAATTCAAGAGGTAATGAGGGGTGATGACACACAACTGGGGAAGACAATCAGGAATCAGATGTGACAGACAGGGCAGGGCAGACAGGAACAAATCTAAAAGACAGAGACAAGGGTTAATGATTTCAAAATAAAAGCGGAAACAAAACATGACTCAGAATGTGCAAAACAACAGAAACTTTACAGACATGACATTTCCTCCTTTACCAGCAGTTACAAGCTCATGTCTCTTACAGAGTGTTGATATCTGTCCTGAGAGCTTCAACACAAATGTTATTCAATGACTCCTGCAGCTAAAGAAAAAGGCTTTCCTTTGAATGTTTAACAGAATCTGTCCACTTTTGTGTGTGTGTGTGTGTGTGTGTGTGTGTGTGTGTGTGTGTGTGTGTGTGTGTGTGTGTGTGTGTGTGTGTGTTTGATGTGGTAAACTGGAGCTGTGTAGGATCTAACACATGCGTCTCTTGAGTTTAATACTTTTTTAAGCCCCTGCTAGGGGAGACGGGGGGTAACTTAAAAGGTGACCACTCCTTTTTCACTTCCAAGATTACCCAGCATAAAGAGGAACAGGAAATCAGTTTTTTTCCTTTCGTTCTTCAAATTCAACAGTGACCTCAGGGAGTGTTACCCTAATTAAGAGAACAGTCTTTAAATCAAATATCTAACCTGCCTTTACACAAAGAATGACTACAAACGTACACTAGCTCCGTAAAGGAGAAACAGGAGAAAAACAATCACCCAAACTACTTACCTGCTCTGCTTTTACTGATAATCTTTAGTAAACACTTCAAATCAAATCAAATCAAATCATGAACTAAAAGCTAAACAACAAGATAAAGGTTAAACCACAAGCTCAAAGCCAAACCACAAGCTAAAGGCTAAACCAAGAGCTAAAAGCTAAACCACAAGCTAAATGCTAAAACATCGGTTAAACTGTTTGTGATTGAAGGGGTAGGTTTGAATAAGCTTATGCTTCATCCTACTCCTTTTCACAAGTTGGGTGCTTATTATTTTTGTTTTTGATTATTCTCATTGGTTTTGTTGTTGTTTTTTCAATATACCAAATGAAGCATTAATTCATATATGTTCCAACCCACAAGCAGGAGCACTGTCGTGATCTGATCAAACTTTTGAGTCTGTCAATAAAATGAAGGGTGAGGCAATGTTAGCTCTGATTGGTGAGGTTGGAGTTGGTAGATGAGCTCTGGTAGGACATAACCAGGATTCACTAAGGTTACAGGTTACAGACATGTCTAAGAGCACCGGGCTGTGAGGAACACTAAACAGTCTGCTTACCTTCTGGACACTAAACTACAAACTTAGTTTACAAACAGATGATCTGATCTAATAAAAAAAAAAACCTTAATAAAAGTCACATCCTTACAACAGTAGGTGCAACTGCTCATGGGAAACATGAGTGTTTATCCCAGAAACTCTATTCCCAATAATCCTCACAGCTACTTGACAAATACTGTAACCATGAATAGAACAATAGAATAGAATAGAATAGAATAGAATAGAATAGAATAGAATAGAATAGAATGTACTTTAGAAATCCCCAAAGGGAAATTCAGGAGTAGGGAGGGTAAGGAGCTGATAGAGGGCTCCGCTACTTGGGAGCTCATTGAAGAGGTGACGCTGCTGAGGGCAATGTTAGTCAAACAGCCTGCAACAATGCATGAGGAAGAGGAGTAATACATGACACAGAAGTATGCTAGCCTACTGAAAATCCATACCATCATGACACAGCTTGACGGTGTACCACACAGCACTGTTATGAAGGTGACCTGATGGCATAATGCAGAGTGTCAAATCAATCAATCAATCAATCAATCAATCAATCAATCAATCAATCAATCAATCAATCAATCAATCAATCAATCTCTATTTATCTAGTGCCAATTCTTAACAAACGTTATCTCAAGACACTTTCCAAAAGTGTTTACAGGTCTATACCTGTAAATGATACATTTTATTAACAGAGAGCCAACATCAAGACAAGATAAGAAGTCTGATCTCATCTTATCCCACCATGAGTACAGACCTTTGAATATTTAGCAAGTTACAATGGCAAGTTAATAAGCCTGGTTAATGTCTGTGTTGACTCCATGACTCCACCTTCTGTTAAACTAGAGTTGATACATGTTTCTTTTGCAATCATACAGCAATTATTACAGAGAAGCATGGAAAGGAGACACTGTAAATGATGTTAATTAAGGAAACAGGGTGCTGGTAAATGGACCAGTCACGGGGCTTGTGGTCTGTGGTGTTAGGTTGTTTGGTTACATTTGGATCGAGGTGCATGTCAGGCTACGTGTGCAGGCTTCTTGGTCAGAAAAGGGTTACACACAGGCTTTCCACAGGCTGGATTTCATCCAGAAGACCTTTGTGTCTTCAATAACCACACAGTTTGAGCTGAGCACTAACTCTGAAACTCCTTCTCATTTGAACTTTTGAATCAGGTGAAGTAAAGGGTCACGCACACATTAAGAATCAGCCATGCAGTGAAATGCAGTGTTTGGACTTTTCACTGCACGTTTGATTCAGTTTTCATCCCCTCAGAGAAGAGCCAGTCCACCCAGGTAGCAAATTAAGTAGCATGTAGCTGTCTTTCCTCACGCCTGATCTAAGAATAGCCCCAGGCCCCTCAACCATCCACCCTCCTTCCTTTTTGCCTCCTCCTGCTCTCTTTGTCCCCTCCTTGTCCTCTCCTCCTCTCCTTCTTCTCCCCCTCTCCTCCACATTCCCTCCGATCCCCCTCCTTGTCCCTTCTTATTCCTTTCTCATCCCCTCCTCACCTCCTCCTCATTCATCCCTCTGCCGCTCCTCATTCTCTACTCATCCCCTCCTCACCTCCTCCTCATCCCTCCCTCTGCTCCTCCTCATTCCCTCTCACTTCCCATCTCATTCCCTTCTCATCCCTTCATCATTCACTTCTTGTCCCCTTCTCATCTCCTCCTAACCCTTCTCTCTGCCCCACCTCATTCCCTCCTCATTCCTTCATCATTCACTACTCGTCTCCACCTCACCTCCTCCTCATCCCTCCCTCTGCCCCTCATCATTTCCTTCTTGTCCACTCCTTATTTTGTTATCATTAAAGCTTATAATGTTCAATTAATGTGCTATTTTATCAATGAAAATGTTTTAGCTCTTAAAGAAAAACCTGACTCAATCTTTGTCTAACTCAAACTGTGAGCTTGTTGAGTTATCATTTTGAGGCCAGTTAGTAAGGTCTTTCACCTACTTTTTGTAAAGTGTTTTGAGATAATACTTGACTTGACACTATACAAATTAAGAATGATATATTGATTTATTAGTTTCCAATACAGCTGTGTCATTAAAAGGCTGATTTTATTTCAGCTTAACCTGAGGCAATAATATACACTCACCGGCCACTTTATCAGGTCCAACTGCTCTTTAACGCAAATTTCTGATCAGTCAATCACATGGTAAATGGTAAATGGACCAGTACTGAAAACGCTCTTCTAGTCTGTCTGACCACTAAAAGCGCTTTACACTGCTGGTGTCATTCACCCATCCACACCACATTCACACACTGATGGTAGAACAATCTACCTATCGAAGGCCATCAGTTTTATCTAATCCATACTCAGTCACACACCACTGAACAACAGTGGGAGCAATTTGGGGTTCAGTGTCTTGCTAAAGGACACTTTGACATGAGACTGCAGGAGCTGAGAATTGAACCCTCGACCTTCCGATTGAGAGGCGACAACTCTACCACTGATACACAGTCGGACATGGCAGCAACTCAATTGATTAAGGCATGTGGACATGGTCAAGATGATCTGCTGCAGTTCAAACCGAGCATCAGAATGGGGAAGAAAGGTGATTTAAGTGACTTTGAACATAGCATGGTTGTTGGTGCCAGACGGGCTGGTCTGAGTATTTCAGAAACTGCTGATCTACTGGGATTTTTACCCACAACCATCTCTAGGTTTTACAGAGAATGGTCTGAAAAAGAGAAAATATCCAGTGAGCAGCAGTTCTGTGGGCAAAAATGCCTTGTTGACGCCAGAGGTCAGGAGGAGAGTGACCAGACTGGTTCGATTTGATAGAAAGGCAACAGTAACTCAAATAACTACTCGTTACAACATGCAGAAGAGCATCTCTGAACGCACAATACATCAAACCTCGAGGCAGATGGGCTACAGCAGCAGAAGACCACACCAGGTGCCACTCCTGTCAGCTAAGAACAGGAAACTGAGGCTACAATTCGCACAGGCTCACCACATTGGACAATAGAAGATTGGAAAAATGTTGCCTGGTCTGATGTGTCTCAATTTCTGCTGCAACATTCGGATGGTAGGGTCAGAATTTGGCGTCAACAACATGAAAGCATGGATCCATCCTGCCTTGTATCAACGGTTCAGGCTGGTGGTGGTGGTGTAATGGTGTGGGGGATATTTTCTTGGCACACTTTGGGCCCTTTAGTACCAATTGAGCATTGTTTCAATGCCACAGCCTACCTGAGTATTGTTGCTGACCATGTCCATCCCTTTATGACCACAGTGTACCCATCTTCTGATGGCTACTTCCAGCAGGATAATGTGCCATGTCATAAAGTTGGAATTATCTCAGACTGGTTTCTTGAACATGACAATGAGTTCACTGTACTCAAATGGCCTCCACAGTCACCAGATCTCAATCCAATAGAGCACCTTTGGGATGTGGTGAAACGGGAGATTCACATCATGGATGTGCAGCAGACAACAGCAACTGCTTGATGCTATCATGTCAATACGGACCAAACTCTCTAAGGCAGGGGTGTCAAACTCATTTTCACCAAGGACCACATCAGCCTAATGGCTGTCCTCAAAGGGCCAGATGTAACTTATAAATGTAAGTAAATGTAATGGAATGTAAAGTGAAATAAACATAATACTCCTTATTTTTGGGCTGTGGCTTTTGAAAACACCCTCTGCTGCAACCGCAGTTTGCCTTTTAATTCTTGGGCAATTTTATGCTTTTCTTGAAGGCTAGCTTTGGCGTACTTAGCTCCGTGTTTGGTGTCAGAATGCCACCGCAGATTGTACTCTTTGACAACAGACAACGCCTCGTAACACAAAAGACATACCGGTCTGTCTCCTTGAAGCACAAACAAGTATCCACCTTCCCATCTTTCATGAATCAGTCTTCCATCTTTATCAACTTTTCTCTTCTTGGACATTTTGGGATCATTATTTATTTCTCAATTCCACTCGTTGGCATTGATGTAGAAACACTGCCGTATAGTGGCGGTGAGCCATCAAATCGCAGGTATCATAGTCGACAGGCATTGTGGGAAATGTAGTTTTTGGTCAAAGCATGCTTTTGACCTATTGATTTTTAAACACTCAGACCTTTTAAGCTCTCACGGGCCACATAAAATTACGTGGCGGGCCATATTTGGCCCGCGGGCCTTGAGTTTGACACATGTGCTCTAAGGAATGTTTTCAGTACCTTGTTGAAGCTATGCCACGAAGGATTAAGGCAGTTCTGAAGGCAAAAGGGGGTCTGACCCAGTACTAGCAAATTGTACCAAATAAAGTGGTCAGTGAGTGTATATAATAATATATATATATATATATAATTGCATGTTTTAAAGTTAGCTTTTCTGAGTTTATATGACGTTTTAGTCACTGAGTGTTCACCTTTAAGCAGGCTATGTTGAGTCTTTTTACTGATTCTGTTTGTTTCAAGTTTTTATTTTTACACATCTAAGATGTGTGATATGTTACAGCTCAGAACACTCACTTTCTTAATACAGTTGCTTCAAATAAAGTATCTTAAGAGATTTAATAAGGCACTTTTGTTGAGAATAGTTTTCTAATAAGTTAAATTCATTTATCATTCTGAACCTTATTGGAGATGCACTTAGTGGTGATTTTTTAATGTGAGTCAGAGCCATAGTCTGTAAGAATAAAGTAGGGGATATGTTTTCCTTTACTAGTTAACCAACCCACGTAGAATTTTTTTGAGTGTGCCCTCTTCCGATTTTTTATCTGCATCTTGCTGCTCCCTTCTAAGCAACTGTGTGAATAAGAAGAGCTTTGTGCATTATCAATAAACAAGTTGCCCTATTCATCTGGTGCTCTCAGCCCAGCATGGCTCCAAATCTCTAGCCGGACCCTTCTCCTCTTTGTCCTCAGGGGTTGAATGAATCAGCAGGTCTCAGACTGAACTCTTAATAAATATAAGCACTGAATATTGAATGTTGTTGAATGTTGTCAATATTGAATTTAAGTTGTGGCTACATGATTTCGATGGAATACTAAAGAAGAAGAAAAAAAATGGGGGGGGGCAGAGTTGATGACAGAGTACCTGTGGCCCAACAAATTTGAAGAATTTCTTTGTACTTACTAAGGTTTTTCCTTCCTGTTTATATGCTCGCTTGTGTTGCATGTTACTTTGGTGGAACTTACTAGTTTGACACAAAATGTGTGAAAGTCGAAGCCCAACAAGTTCATTAGATGGTTGCTGTGCCTCTTAAGGCAATTTTTCCTCTCGCTGTAACTTTGCCAAATTTTGCTTAGTGCTCATGATGGCTTCATGTAGTCTCTTTGTAAATAATCTAACAATGAATAACACCTTTTATTTACTCTTTGGTAGAGTATCTAGAGAGTTTTGTTATAGATTTGCACAATATAACTGAAGATTGAGTGCAATTATATAATGTGATTAAATCTGCTAAAACAGTGGT